>QJSC01019265.1:134007-199692 GCA_003697955.1 Calidris pygmaea
CCGCTCACGGAGGAATCTGTGTTGTGTAGCATCCCGGGTCTCTAAAGATACGTCATCCCTTTTTATCGCCCGGGTGGTCTGCGGAGTCCTCCCGTGAGCAGGTCACAGAAATCTGTGTAATGAATAAAGCAGCAGCAGAAACGACGTTCCCTTAAACCTAAGGGACAAGCAGCTGTCGGCTCGGGTTATTTGTTAGCAGTGATTTGAAAGCCTTAAGTGATTTCTCACATTTTAAAGAGTTTGGGGTTGTTTGGTTTTTTTTAGAGGTGTGAAGGGAAACCAGTGTTTTTGAGTAACGTGGAACTGATCTTACTAATGGAATAATTTCTGAGTTATTTCCCTGCTGCGTAAAGCTTCCTCGAACGTGACGTGTGGTTTTCCTTAGGGAATATGAAGAGACCAGAAATTCATCATCTTATTTTTAAAGGAGAAAGTGTTTTGTTCTTCCTATTGGAATATAGAGTAATATTAGATCTATTTTCTTGTTCTGCTGGAGGTTACTATAAAGGACCAAGATAAATATAAGTGTAATCTTTCTTTTGTGGCTGAGAAACTGAATCTTTAATGAAAGTATTATCCAATTGTTAGTTGTTTGTATCTAAAAAAATACTGAAAAACCTACTTTTTTAAAAATGAGAAGAAGAAAAACTCGCATCTAAAGGAAACGTCTTTCCTATATAGTTAATAAAATTTGTACTTTTGCATGTTGCATCCCCAGGGATCTATTTGGTGATAGAGGTAACAATCATTTTTTAATGGGATTTGAATTTCATAACTGAAGAAACAAACTGAAGTAATTGGTGTAAAAGGGTTGGATCCTTTTTCCTCCAATTCCTGATCCCTTTAAATGAGTTGCTCAATGTGCAGAGACTTACGCAGTTTTATAAAAGCTGCCATGGGACAAACTTACTCAAATATTTTG
Organism: Calidris pygmaea; assembly: GCA_003697955.1. Lineage (NCBI taxonomy): Eukaryota > Metazoa > Chordata > Aves > Charadriiformes > Scolopacidae > Calidris > Calidris pygmaea. The sequence continues at coordinate 134,930 of QJSC01019265.1, forward strand.
CTTTTGTTTGTGCTATTTATTTATGTGATACTACATTATAACTTATCTGTATATGTGTGTATTTGTCTCTCCCGTGTACAATTTGTTGTATCTGTTCAGCTTGAGGTGTTGCAGATCCATAAAGTATAATTCCCATGAGCTTTAAGAGGAGAAAGAAGCCATCTGAAATGAGTTTTCAAAGGGAAATTAGACAGGATGAATAATTTGACTTTTAATAGGTGCTTTTCAGAAAGTCTGTTTCGCAGATTGGTGGTGTGTATGTCATCTAATAAAAGGTGGGAAAAAAATGACTAATACTTTGTGTGAAAAACGCCACCGATACCATCTTAAAGAGCTTTCAAATTATATATATTGTTAAACTCAGTGGTATGTCATGTAAAATCAAAGCGGTTTTCTGTTCCCACGAATCAATAGTAAGAGAGGCAGGCAATGATAAATAATCTGCTAGCAAGCAGAAATAAGAAACACACCGTTTAAAAAATGGCTATTTTATCATCAATCCAGCCCAGGGGGGTTTCTTCGAGCAGTTTTAAGTTTTGAGATATTTCATAATATAATAATGAGGTTTTCATAATGCGATTTAATTAGAGTTCGCTTCAAAATGGTAAATGAAAGCTGTTACTTTTAGGTTTGATGAATTTGATGAGGCAATTGATGAGGCCATCGAAGATGACATCAAGGAGGCTGATGGAGGAGGTACGTTTCTGATATTATTTGTTTTTTCATTGCAATGATGAGAAGAAGATCAAGACCAAATTTATTTTGATATGAGAAGCAACAGATATAATCCTCTCCCTTAAACTTTGTAGTTAAGAGTTTTTACTGCTGCATTTTTGGAATCAAACTAAATAATTTCCCTTGGGAATGACCATCCCGGGCAGCCAAAATAAGTATTTGGTCTTGATAGTTACATTCAGCTTGTACGTATTTTGATCTATGACTGCAATGTATAAGCATGACAAGAAGACTCTTAAAATTAATTAATTCACCAAGTTTTGGATTTGAGATTGGAATGAACAAATTACATTTGTCCCGTGGAAAAAATTGACTCATAAATTGATCCACAGTTGGACCCCCTAAAGACTGGGTCTACAAAGTCATCTTAAAAATATTGATCCAGATCTATCAGCACTTCTCAGTTGTATGTGAATAAAGTGAAATTATGTTCTTTGTTGCCTGTTATGGCAACAAAGGAGAGATCTTCAGCAGTATGTGGGAGATGTAGATGGAATCTGTGCTTCTGCATCACCTTAACTTGCCTGGAGGCAACCACCATGAAACGCTCTCCCTCTGTTCTTTGGCTTTTGGGACCTCCATAAGACACCAGCTGTGAGCAGCTCGGTGGGTCTGCACAGACAACCTGAAAATGGGGTGTCTGGGGGTGTGTCGTGTATTTTCTATATCTGCCCTCTCAAAAGGCACTGGTATTGGTCATAATGTGGGTCAGGGTTGACACATCCACTGTCTTCTCCATGGATCGCATGTATTTTCAGGTGACCACAGCTGGAGGATGTGTGTCAGGAACAAGACTCCAGACAGGGTCCTCCATGACAAAAAAATATTCTGCTTTACAGAAAATACACCGAAGCTGGGGAGGCACGGAAGAAAGATGTGTATAAAATACAACATAAAAATAAACTTGTCTTTTTCCCCCCCTCTCTATCGTTGAATTCAGGCATTGGCAGAGGCAAAGACATGTCTAATATCACAGGTCACCGTGGAAAAGACATTTCCACCATCCTGGAGGAAGAAAGGAAAGAAAACAAGCGACCACAAAGGGCTGCTGCGGCGCGGCGCAAGAAACGACGGCGACTAAACGACTTGGACAGTGACAGTAACCTGGATGAAGAGGAGAGCGAGGATGAATTCAAGATCAGTGATGGGTAGGTCTGAAAATTAACTTCCATCGTCAGTCACAGGCTGCTCTGGGCTCCCGTGACTCTGCAGTGTCCCTAAAACCATCGTTAGGAGCACGTGCCCGCTGCTGGAACGTCACCGCACGGTGCCAGCAAAAGTCCTCCTGGCCTGAGGGCAACGTCATTGTCCTGGAAAAAACGTGCTCTGGATCCATGCTCTGAAATCATCCAATCTGTATTTTAAGCAAAACATGTTGTGGAAATGTTACTGGTGTGTTGGAGGCCACGGTGTGGGGCTCTAAACACGGGTAATGTTAGTGAAGGAGCCAGATGGGCTCAGTTCTGTGACTGATGTGACCATCTAGCAGAGATCCCTAAAAAGGATGGAGCTCAGATGAGGCTGGTGGCTTCCTTTTTGTCCTGTTTTGTGCGATTTTTAATGGGCCTGATTCTCATTTAGAAATTAGAAGAGTAAAATGTCCCTATTTAGAGCGTACAGAACTCGACATGCTGGTACTGAAATCAATTCTTGCTTTCTGCTCCCTGGGAGATAGGATTTGAAAACAGCCCAAGGAGTGGTTTATAGCGTAGGAAACAAATATGCATCATGGGAGGCTTTAAACGCTAAATAAGTATTGCTCTGGCCAACTGAAACTCTCTTTTCACGGAATTTCTCATCGTTCAGTCTGGGGAATTCCTAATGTTAAAAAAATGAATAATTAATTTTAGACATCCTTTATCATTGATCACTGATTAGGGGCCTGGAGCATCTCTCTGATGAGGAGAGGCTGAGGGACTTGGGTCTTTTTAGTCTGGAGAAGAGAAGGCTGAGGGGGGATCTGATCAACACCTATAAATACTTAAAGGGTGGGTGTCAAGAGGATGGGGCCAATCTTTTTTCAGTGGTGCCCAGGGACAGGACAAGAGGAAATGGGCACAAACTTGAGTATAAGAAGTTCCACCTAAACATGAGGAGGAACTTCTTTCCTGTGAGGGTGGCAGAGCCCTGGAAGAGGCTGCCCAGAGAGGTGGTGGAGTCTCCTTCTCTGGAGACATTCAAAACCCCCCTGGACACGTTCCTGTGCAACCTGCTCTGGCAGGGGGTTGGACCAGATGATCTCCAGAGGTCCCTTCCAGCCCCATACCATTCTGTGATTCTGTGATTTATGCCTCGGTGAAGAAACATAATGGAGCATGAGGTCTAAGCTCTTTACCATCAACATTTAAAGCTTTACACCAGTCACTTGGTCAATTTACTAAGGGTATGGATAATCTGTATGACACACATGCAAATTTTGAGCTTTGCTTTTCACCTGTGACCACGCTGAGACCATTTCAGTGACACCCTGAAGAGCTGAGCTAAATGTGCTGGAAATTCCTAATCGATGGGTGTCGCTTGTGGAAATCTCCCTGAATTAATAGCGCATCGATCTGTTCGAGTGCGCTTGTGCATTTTCAACTCCGTCCTCCGCTGAATGCCTGCTGGATGTTGGACTGGAATTTACATCCAGCCAATGTGCAAGTGATGCTCTACCTTGTTTTGCACGAGAGCAACGATTTTGTGTTAAGGCAAACAGTACCTAAAGGGGGTTACAGAAGAGGTGGGAAGGGACTCCTGATCAGGGAGTGTAGCGATAGAACAAGGGGTAATGGTTTTAAACTGGAAGAGGGGAGATTTAGATGAGATCTCAGGAAGAAATTCTTTGCTGTGAGGGTGGTGAGGCACTGGAACAGGTTGCCCAGAGAAGCTGTGGCTGCCCCATCCCTGGAGGGGTTCAAGGCCAGGCTGGATGGGGCTTTGAGCAACCTGGTCTGGTGGGAGGTGTCCCTGCCCAGGGCAGGGGGTTGGAACTGGATGATCTTTAAGGTCCCTTCCAACTCTAACCATTCTGTGAGTCCATTCTCACTCGCAGAAATTGCGTAGGACAGTGCTTGGTTTGTGAAGGGGACCTCATCTCTACCAGAATGTGGTGGGTGTTAATTTTGCCCTCCCCAGGTGATGCCCATCCGCAGATACAGCATCTACATCCATTGCAGTGCCCTTTATGAACGCTGTAGAATCTGTCCTGTGGAACTGTCACCCGCAGACTCAGTTGGACAGTTTATATTCATCTGCTGTGTAAGGCACTGTAAAGCTCTGTCCCAACTGAAAGCTAACGTCAGGGGTGGCAGTTTGCTCTCTTTGGATCTTTGCTCCCCATTGGTTCGATAAGATTTGTGTGTTTTTTTTTTTTTTGTGTAAGACCATACTTATTTTGCATATTATCATAGAATCGTAGCAAAGGTCAAGGGACCTTTCAGATCATCCAGTCCAACCATCAACCCAACGTGGACAAAAAACCACCACTAACCCATGTCTGTAAGCACTGTGTCAACCCGTCTTTTGAATACCTCCAGGGATGGTGCCTCAACCACTTCCCTGGGCAGCCCATTCCAAGGCTTAATAACCCTTGCAGTGTCAAAGTTTTTTCCTAATATCCAACCTGAACCTCCCCTGGCACAACTTGAGGCCGTTTCCTCTTGTCCTATCTCCCGTTCCTTGGGAGAAGAGACCCCCCTGGCTACACCCACCTTTCAGGGAGTTGGAGAGAGCCAGAAGGTCTCCCCTCAGCCTCCTTTTCTCCAGGCTCAACACCCCCAGCTCCCTCAGCCGCTCCTCACAAGACTTGTGCTCCAGACCCCTCACCAGCTCCGTTGCCCTTCTCTGGACGTTCTCCAGCCCCTCGATGTCTTTCCTGTCCTGAGGTCCCCAAAACCAGACACAGTCCATCTCACAGCATGTACCACTTGTCAAATGCAGGTACCGTACAATCCTTTGTTTCCGGTATCTATCTCTGTGGTCTCTCTTTGAACAGATCTCAGGATGAGTTTGTGATATCAGAGGAAAATCTGGATGAAAGTGAAGATGACCCACCCTCAAACGAAGACAGCGATTCCGAGTTCTGCGCCCGCATATCCAGGAGACACCTCTCCAGGCCCATGAGGCAAAGCAGGCGGTTACGAAGGAAAACAGTCAAGAAAAAATATTCGGAAGATGACGAAGATGAAGATTCTGAGGACAATTCAAGCAGAGAATCTGGTGAGTGTAAGACGTCTTCGATACATTAAATACTCCGTCCTGGGGAAGTCTGTTTCCTGTCACGACTGACACACGTTTGCTTGCTTTGGTCGAGTCAGATGCCATCTTTGCTGTAAAGCAGTTTGCTCCTTGTTCTGCTGTGAATATTCTGCAGGAAACTGGTGTTGAGTACTAGGTTCTGGGCATTTTAAGTAATTATGTATTTAAATAAATGCTATGTTTTCAATATCCACTTTTGTGGATAGTTCCAGCTACCCTGTACCCCTGCCTGGTATGTGATTGCAGGGAAGAGAAAGGATGGAGGCAAAAATGTATTTCTGTATAGCTCCTTCCAACACCTTCCAAATAACTTTGAAAAAGCTTCTGAAATAAACATTTTCCCTCACGTCATATGGAATAAAATTCCTTCATTTTATGGCATTCTGTGTCCTCTGGCAGGCCCGAAAGCAAACAGTAACACCTTGAATCTCTCCCTTCTACGATTGTCCTTTTTGATCTTTAGTAACTGAAGATTCTAGTTTCACAGGAGAAACCTAATAATTCACTTCATTTTCCTTGTCCTTCAACCGGTTTCTTTTCTGTTCGCACAGTCTGAAGTGTGAGAACAGTCCCCATGTGACACTTTGACCTTTTCCTGATGAGCATCTTTCCCTGAATAGTGTCCTCCTTGTTTCTGCATCGAGACTCAGTCCTGGAATGTCGCCAGATACATAGGCACTTATTTTTACTTATTTTTATTGTGAATCTAAAGTACTAAGCACCCCGAGCATTCACTTACTGCAGTGTGTGTTACCTCTCCAGTGTTTGATGTGTCTCTCAAGAATATAGATGATGAACACGTCAGAGTACTAAGGATGCCCATGAGCCAGCAATGGGCCCTTGTGGCCAAGAAGGCCAATGGCATCCTGGGGGGCATCAAGAACAGCGTGCCCAGCAGGTGGAGGGAGGTCATCCTGCCCCTCTGCTCTGCCCTGGGGAGGCCCCATCTGGAGCACTGGGTCCAGTTCTGGGCTCCCCAATTCCAGAAGGACAGGGAACTGCTGGAGAGGGGACAGCAGAGGGCTACAAAGATGATGAGGGGCCTGGAGCATCTCCCTTATGAGGAGAGGCTGAGGGACTTGGGTCTTTTTAGTCTGGAGAAAAGAAGGCTGAGGGGGGATCTGATCAACACCTATAAATACTTAAAGGGTGGGTGTCAGGGGGATGGGGCCAGTCTTTTTTCAGTGGTGCCCAGGGTCAGGACAAGAGGAAATGGGCACAAACTTGAGTATAAGAAGTTCCACCTAAACATGAGGAGGAACTTCTTTCCTGTGAGGGTGGCAGAGCCCTGGAAGAGGCTGCCCAGAGAGGTGGTGGAGTCTCCTTCTCTGGAGACATTCAAAACCCCCCTGGACACGTTCCTGTGCAACCTGCTCTGGGTGGCCCTGCTTTGGGAGGGGGGTTGGACTAGATGATCTCCAGAGGTCCCTTCCAACCCCGTATCATTCTCTGATTCTGAGTAAGTTGCTTTGAACTACTGGTTTCCAAAAGAAGGGTTCATGCTTGGAGAGATAAGGACAGCTTTATGCATATAAAATAGCTGCTGTCTCTCTGTCCTGAACGCATCGTTGAGCTGATTATAAGCAGTTGTCAGTGAAGATACTGGCAGAAGTCTGAAGAGATTCTTCACTGATTTTATAATGCACAGGAGCAACTCTGTGTTTCCTGGTGGATACACATCTCTGGTAAAATCAGCTGATTCCCATAGCATTCCATATGTATCTAAGAGTATAGTTTTAACTATGTATTTCTCTCTTTAATTCTCGTTAATGTCCCTCATGATCCTGCTTTAACCCTATTTTGAGCTAAGGACATACGGTACTCTGAGAGTGGCTTTGTTTTTAAGTCTCTGGAGATGAAGCTCCTTCCGAAAGTGGTGGTTCTTGTTGACTTGCTTTGATTCTTTCCAGTTTGGGGCCCCTCAAGACAGGAAAGACATTGAGGTGCTGGAGCACGTCCAGAGAAGGGCAACGAAGCTGGTGAGGGGTCTGGAGCACAAGTCTTGTGAGGAGCGGCTGAGGGAGCTGGGGGTGTTGAGCCTGGAGAAAAGGAGGCTGAGGGGAGACCTTCTGGCTCTCTCCAACTCCCTGAAAGGAGGGTGTAGCCAGGGGGGGTCGGTCTCTGCTCCCAAGTCACTAGCGATGGGACAAGAGGAAACGGCCTTAAGTTGCACCAGAGAAGGTTTAGGATGGATATTAGGAAAAACATCTTCCCCAAAAGGGATATCAAGCCTCGGACCAGGCTTCCCAGGGAAGTGGTGGAGTCACCATCCCTGGAGGTATTTAAAAGCTGGGCAGACGTGGTGCTGAGGGACATGGGTTAGTGGTGGGTTTGTCAGTGTGAGGTTGCTGGTTGGTCTTGATGATCTGAAGGGTCCCTTCCAACCCCGACAATTCTATGATCCTAATATTTTAGGAAGTAAAGAGGATGCCTGTTTGATCTGTGACTTGTCTCAAATACTAACGTAGGAACAGTATGTGGCGTGGATAGAAATGTGTCTTGGCATAATTGAGATACATATCGAGAGCAGCCCTGAGGAGAAGGGCTTGGGGATGCTGGTGGATGAGAAGCTCAACATGAGCCAGCAATGTGCGCTGGCAGCCCAGAAAGCCCCCCACATCCTGGGCTGCATCCCCAGCATTTTGGCCAGCAGGGACAGGGGGGGATTCTGCCCCCTCTGCTCCTCTCTGGGGAGACCCCACCTGGAGCACTGCATCCAGCTCTGAAGACCTCAGCACAGGAAGGACATGGACCTGTTGGAACAGGTCCAGAGGAGGCCACAAAGATGATCTAAGGGCAGGAGCCCCTTTGCTGTGAGGACAGGCTGAAAGAGTTGGAGGGGTTCAGCCTGGAGAAGAGAAGGCTCCAGGGAGACCTTGGAGCCCCTTCCAGCCCCTAAATGGGCTCCAGGAGAGATGGGGAGGGACTCTTGGTCAGGGAGTGGAGCCATAGGATGAGGGGTAACGGTTTAAAACCGAAAGAGGGAAGATTTAGATGAGATCTCCGGAAGAAATTCTTTGCAGTGAAGGTGGTGAGACAATAGAAAAGGTTGCCCAGAGAAGCTGTGGCTGCCCCATCCCTGGAGGGGTTCAAGGCCAGGCTGGATGGGGCTTTTAGCAACCTGGTCTGGTGGGAGGTGTCCCTGCCCAGGGCAGGGGGTTGGAACTGGATGATCTTTAAGGTCTCTTCCAACCCCAACCATTCTATGATCTTGGGATAATTGCTCTGGCACAGCCCAGTGAAAAAGCAGCTGAAGTTGATTCAAGGCTGTTCTTATCCAATGTCAATAAATTCCATTTTTAAAGCCTGTTCCTGCAATGGGCTGATGCAGGAAGAACTGTGAATGATGGTAAGTTTTTTCTCTACATTTTCTGTTTTAAGCCAGTTTACAATGGAGCGAGCTTGATTTTTGTTGTTAATTTAAATTCTATAACTCCCGTCTTACCTGGAGTTTCATCTTGGCAGTGGTTTTCCATCTCCCGATTCTTAAAAGCCTTTGAGTGGTGTATGATTTATTGGAATTTTAAAACCAGGAAGGACTTTCCAGTGTCAGTGGTAACGTGCATCGTCTCCAGTTTGGTAAGGCTGTTTCAGCTGTCAGGGGTTGTAGAGAATCTGGCACCAGTAGGGCTGAGGGAAGAAAAACACTGGAAGGAAACCACCTTCTGGAGGAGTTTAAGGGAGACAGGTAGAGGGTTTGTTAGAAGATCCTTGATTTTTTCAAAATCAAGCAATTCTACGCTGGTGATGAAAAGGGGAACTGATGCGTGAGTCTGGAACGGGTCGAGGAAACGAGACATGATGGTTGAGACTCTCCTGTGCTGGAAGAGCACATGATTTTACTGGTGCTGGTCTAAAGCTTGTCTAAATTGGGCGGTTTTGGTTTAAAGGAATAACACACGTCACTGTTTCCTCCTGTGCAGAGAGCGGTGATTACACAGATTACAGCGATGACGATTACCTGGAAACGAGGAGGAGGAGATCAAGACGGAATCAGAAGAGACAAGTTAATTATAAGGAAGATTCAGAAAGTGATGGCTCCCAGAAAAGCGTCCGATACGGGAAGGAGTTAAGAAGAGTTCATAAACGCAGACTCTCCACTTCAGATAGCGAAGGTAAAATAAAGAGTCGGCCGTTTGCAGGAGCTGGGATATCTCAGCGTTAGCGTGAAGAGAAAACTGTGGAGAATTCAGAGATTTCAGAGAATCTTTGTTCTAGAGTTCCTTGGTGTTTCTCAGAAAGCGTTTCCTCCTGAAACAGTCCAGGGGGTACTTCATGATGCGCTGTTACAGTCACTTCTCAACGTCATCCTTGTCCCTAATGCTGACTTCCAGCTCTGAATTTCCTCTGTCTGGCACGGAGTGCTGGGATTCCAAAATTGGCACTAACGTCACTGTTTCCCCACTTTCCCGTTAAGAGGTGACAAAGCTTCGTCCCGTGAGTCTTTAAAGAGTCTCCTTTGTAAGAAAAAGGGCGTTAATTCTGCTGCCCCGATTGTATGGGTGCTGCTGGTTAACGCTCGTTCAGCCTCCTGTTTGAAGGAGCTCTGAGAAGTACAGAGGAAGCCTCCTCTCGGTCACGTCACTCACGCCACGTGGTGGGCATTTTGATGTAAAATTAGCTTTTCCAAAAGCCACCACTGACTTTGGGGTGCTTTGCCTTCTTGGGGTGCCCGGCGTATGAGAATAGGAGCGGCTCTGGGGGAGGCCGAGGGGGGCGGGTTGCAGCGGATGCCAGGCCTTCTGCAGAAAATCACCCCTCTTTGCCAGGCCTCTGGTTGGTAGGTAAGTTTTGGAAGTGCTGGCCTGAGTTTACAGAGCGTCAGAGGATCCTCTTAGACAAAGGGATACGAGTGTTGGTGGGTGAGAAGCTCAATGTGAGCCAACAACGTGCGCTGGCAGCCCAGAAAGCCCCCCACACCCTGGGCTGCGTCCCCAGCAGCGTGGCCAGCAGGGCCAGGGGGGGGATTCTGCCCCTCTGCTCCGCTCTGGGGAGACACCCCCCCACCCAGTGCTGCCTCCAGCTCTGGGGCCACCAACAGCAGAAGGACATGGACCTGTTGGAGCAGGGCCAGAGGAGGCCACGGAGATGCTGGGAGGGCTGGAGCCCCTCTGCTGGGAGGACAGGCTGAAAAGTTGAGGGGGTTCAGCCTGGAGAAGAGAAGGCTCCAGGGAGACCTTAGAGCCCCTTCCAGTCCCTAAAGGGGGTCCAGGAGAGTTGGGAGTCTTGATCAGGGATTGGACCCATAGGACAAGGGGGAATGGTTTTAAACTGAAAGAGAAGAGATTTAGATGAGATTTTAGGAAGAAATTCTTTGCTGTGAGAGTGGTGAGACCCTGGAACAGGTTGCCCAGAGAAGCTGTGGCTGCCCCATCCCTGGAGGGGTTCAAGGCCAGGGTGGACGGGGCTTTGAGCAACCTGGTCTGGTGGGAGGTGTCCCTGCCCAGGGCAGGGGGTTGGAACTGGATGATCTTTAAGGTTCCTTCCAACCCAACCCATTCTATGATTCTAAGCAGGTGACACAACCATACAGTATCTCGAAAACTTGATCTTCTACATCAGTCCAGTCTGTTCTCGGTGTAAGCTCTGTGCTGAGGGTCTGCTGGATGGCGGCTGAATTTTCTGCTCCCTGCATTTGTGACTTTAAAAAGTGCCTGATTGACGGTGTCTTTTCTCCATGAAATCTCTTTTCCCCAGGTATTTTTGGTACTGGCTTTTTGCATATTAAAATCCACACCATTTAGTGCCCGTTCCAGTACGTTCCCACAGCGTGTTACACAGTCTGCAACAGTGTTACTGGAAATGGAATTCTGTTGAAAATACAGAAACTCTGACAGAATCTCCATCAGCTTCAACCTACATGAAAGAATATTAAAATGACAATTCGCGTGCACTTCTGATGGAAATCACAAAGATACGGCAAATGATGTTTGCCCTTTGATTTTTAAATCTCCATCTTTTCTCACCGAAGCCGTCGAGGGTCAGCGTGGAGGCTGTCAGTGCGAGGGCAACGTTCTGGTTGGCCAAAAAAAAAAAAAAAAAAAGGGCCTGCTATTAAAGGGCAGCAAACTTCAGGTGACAGTTAGGGGGTGTTCGTATGCTTTGGAATAAGTTGTATATAATTTGGGGGTGGTGGGCCTATAGTACAGTTGTGCATGTGTGTGTATAAATATATCTATCTTTTTATGACAGTGCAGCCATTATTTGGGATCTCTGTTTGTGGAAGGGTGCAAGGCCTGATGAACTTCAACAAGGGCAAGTGTAGGGTGGTGTACCTGGGGGGGAATAACCCCCTGCACCAGGACAGGTTGGGGGCTGACCTGCTGGAGAGCAGCTCTGAGGAGAAAGACCTGGGAGTCCTGGTGGACAACAGGGTGACCATGAGCCAGCAATGGGCCCTTGTGGCCAAGAAGGCCAATGGCATCCTGGGGGGCATCAGGAAGAGTGTGACCAGCAGGTTGAGGGAGGTCATCCTGCCCCTCTACTCTGCCCTGGGGAGGTCCCTTCTGGAGCACTGGGTCCAGTTCTGGGCTCCTCGGTTCAAGAAGGATGAGGAACTGCTGGAGAGGGTACAGCAGAGGGCTACAAAGATAATGAGGGGCTTGGAGCATCTCCCTTAGGAGGAAAGGCTGAGGGACTTGGGTCTTTTTACTCTAGAGAAAAGAATACTGAGGGGGGATCTGATCAACACCTATAAACACTTAAAGGGAGGGTGTCAAGAGGATGGGGCCAGTCTTTTTTCAGTGGTGCCCAGGGATAGGACAAGAGGAAATGGGCACAAAGTTGAATATAGGAAGCTCCATCTAAACATGAGGAGGAACTTCTTCACTTTGAGGGTGGCAGAGCCCTGGCAGAGGCTGCCCAGAGAGGTGGTGGAGTCTCCTTCTCTGGAGACATTCAAAGACCATTTGGACAGGTTTCTGTGCAACCTGCTGTGGGTGGACCTGCTCTGGCAGGGGGTTTGGACTAGATGATCTCCAGAGGTCCCTTTCCACCCCATATCATGCTGTGATTCTGTGAAGGCAGGAGTTGTGAGATGAGGGATACAGTTCTGTGTTATTCTCCTCACACAGTTATCACTTTTAGGGGGGATACACCTCCCTCCGAAGCCTCTGGTGCTCCTCAAACTGGAAACAGAACGTCAACAAATCGTTGGTCTTTGCTACTTCAGCAGTTTATTAAAAAAGTAAAAAGAATGTGAGCATTTTTACATGGTTGGGGAACCCGAGGAAGGAGAGGGACATGTGTGTGGTGGGAGAAGAGACAGGTTTTTAACGATGCTGAAAGATGAGAAATAAAAAAAAGTGTAATTGTTTCGATTGCACTGGAATTTGCTAATGGCTTTGAGTCTGCTGCTTATTGCAGAGAGCTACACATCTAAGAACTCGGAAGACGACGAATCCACAAAGGAGTCAAAGCGATTGATTCGAAAACGTCGGCGAAGTACGGACGACTACTCGGAGGAAGAAGGAGAGGAGGAGGAAGAGGAAGGGAGGCCCGCCCGCAAGCGGCTGAATCGAATCGAAACCGACGAGGAAGATAACTGCGAAAACGCTAACGACGACACGGAAAACCCCGCTCCTGCAAATAAGCTGCCAGCTCCGCAAGCTCCTCAAGATACCACCAAGAAGCACTGCTACCGGATAGAAAGCGATGACGAAGATGACTTTGATAACGTAGGGAAAGTAGAGAGCCCTTTGGACTACAGCCTGGTGGACTTGCCTTCCACCAACGGACAGAGCCCAGGTAAAACCATTGAGAACTTGATTGGGAAGCCGAGCGAGAAGACCCAGGTCCCCAAGGACAGCACGGCCAGCGCCAGCCTGGCGCCCAACGGGACGGGGAGCGGGCAGGAAGCCGTAGGGCCGGAGGAAGACGAAGATGAACTTTTGAGAGTGACTGACCTTGTTGATTACGTCTGTAACAGTGAACAGTTATAAGACTTCCATTTTTGTGCTAATTTATTCCACGGTAGCTCATACCAGCGGGCCAGTTATTAAAAGCTGTTTTATTTTTCCTAGAAAATTCTCCACTACAGTATCACTTTTTAGAAGCAAGAATTTCACCAGTCCTGCAGTCTTTCTGTGAAGTGACCAGTTTTGAACTTTGAAGACGAATTGCTGTAAATTCCCTCTCTTCCCCCCTCCCCCTCCCAACCTTCTCCTTCCAAGTCCATGGTCCTGGGTAATTTCACTCACAAAAAACCTTATAACAACAAGAGATTTGTATATTTTTGACTTTATATTTCCTGAGTGCATACAAAATTTGTGGAAATGGGTGGCCTAAGAAAGCATTCCAAATCGGTCAGGGCCCAAACCGGAGCTGGGGTGGGTTTGGCTCAAGGGGTTGGGGTGGGTTGGCGGGGCGGGGGAGGGGGGGAGGGTGTGCAGAAGCACTTGTGCTTTAGCTTTTTCATATGAGATATATATTCTATTTAAATGTTCACAACTTAGATTACAACTTACCAGACAGTTAAAAAGAAAATTAAATGTCTGTACTGTCGCATTTTGTGAGTTGTAGGTTAACATACCATAGCTCATTTTAGTAATCACCTTCATGGAAGCAGTTTGATTTTTTTAATACTGGAGGCAAAGAGAATTATTAGAGGCCAAGAAGGTACCATAAACGAGAACTCTACTATCCATTATGACTTGCAGACTTTCCTAATAAACATCCTTTAAAGTGTTTGTACAGTAAAGTGTACTGTAATGAAGTTTTTGACAGTCGAAACCCGTTAGCCATGAGTTTCTAAAGCTGTCTCAACGCGTAGGTCATCAGCTGGTCCTTCGATGCCCCGGTGTCTGGTGGGGAGGACGTATGGATGGGACGTTAAAAAGTCTGTAGGTCGGATGGCATCTTGATGTGCTCCAAACTTTTGACAGACAAAAAAAGAACCCTCTGCGGTAGTAGCTGCCCGGCCACGCTCGAGTCTCACCGTCCGGCGGAGTAATTGCCAAGGAAAATACCTTTGTACAAACGGCACTGACCACGGAACGACGGTGCATCAGAGGATGGAGGGATGTTTCAAACAAACCGTGACTGGTCCATTCATGTCCTTAATATCTACTTCAAATTGAAGTAAACAAATGGAACAGTTTTCCTTTTGGAGGTTTTCTGTTTGGGGTTTGTGTGTGGGTTTTGTTGGTTTTTTTGTTTTTTGTTTTTTGGTTTTTTTTTTTTGTTGTTGTTGTTGTTTTGATTTTACTTATCTGCCTGGATGTATTAGCAGGTTTTGAATGTAGTGTTGGCCTTTGGCCATTAGAATTTTCTTAAAAAAAAAAAAAATACATTTTAATAATTGTCGTGTGACCAACTGATTTCAAGAAGGCAGTGTTTCTGAGAGAAAACGCTCGACTCCAAGACGTCTCATCAACTTTTGAGTTGGCGTGAAGCGGTATGTGCTTTTCTTCAAGACAGATAAAAAGAAAAACCGTGAGGCGCGTAAAGAGCAGAGCTGATGTGTTTTGGGTAGCGCTGGGTTTTCTCTGTACCCTGAATTAAGATGCAGGCGGGAGCGTCTGTACAGGCTGTAGCACAAGGACAGCTCAACCGGATCTGCCAAGCATTGAAATCCAAAAAAAAAACAAGGTCGCACCTATTAATCCTTTTGCTCTGAGATTTGGATTTTTGACTGGTGTTGATGTCCATTGCCGGCAATGGATGCACCAAAACTGCTGCTGCCACCGAGGAGTGAGTTCTCCTTCCCTGCCCCACCTGATTCCCTTCCATTATATTGTATTTCCTAGTCAGTCATTAAGCACTTCTGTTTCCCTGTAATTAAACCGGCATTAGGCCTTTACTAAATACCTCTCTAGAAAAACCCTAGATCCAAAAAATTACCTGCCTTCTGGCCTGGAAAGTCTTGTTTTTTCTTTCCCCGCCTCTTTCTCCAGGAGTTCTGTCGGAACCGCTCGGTGACTCCTCGCGGTGCACGTATCCTGCTGCCAAACCGCCAGCGGCAGAGACGCAAAAAAAGATGGAACTCGCTCGTTCCCCGCTGAGCGAAGGAAGCTCGGGATTTAAACCCATGAGAAATCACTCTCTTTCCAAGTGAGAATTTAATGCCATTAAAGGTTAAATATTTTTTTCCACCTTATCGACGTTAACTATGAACGGTTTTCGTGAGCAGGTACTAAAAGAGGGCAGTGAAAAGCCACCGAGGTTCAGAACGAGCGCTTAAAAGCCCGTTTTGAGCCTCTTCTGAGTGTTTCTCTTTGCCTGGGCCGTGCAGAAATGTCGCCCTTCTAACATTTCTGATAACACTTGGCTTTTAAAACAAGCGAGAGTGTACGGCTTCTCCCGTTCAATGTTAATAATTGCTGAGCAGTTGTAATATTTGGAGTGCAAACCGATTGACGTGCAGCAACACCGTGCGACCGCTGGTTTCTCGTGTGTTTTGGCGGAGCCATAATCTCTCTCTGCTGCCTGACGGGGCCTTTTAGCACCCGACCTGTGCTGTAGCAACCGTTCCTGCTCGTAGAGTCAACCCCAAATGTTAAATACTTTGGGAGTTGTAGGAAAATAGGAAAGAGTTACGGTAGCGAATATACCAACCAGGAAAAAAAAAAAAACAACAAACTGACTTAGGGAATGATGTAAAAGCAGAAAAGACCAGGAAGCAGAATTTGGAGCGTTGGAGCTTCCATCGGGAGCGTCGCGTTTTCAAAATGCGGAATGACGAGCTCTTCTCAAGTTTTACTTTCTCTAGGTCGCTTTTCAAAAACAACTACTCTGTCTTCTAAGGAGTCACCTTTGATACCTGAGAGAGCTTCATCCCCTCAGGGGCCGGTGTTCCCCCTTAGACCGGTGGGAATGCAAAAAAATGCCCTGGAAAGTCTTTAAATTTTCAACCATTAAATTTCTCTCCTTTCTGAGGCTTCCTGCTTGGTGGGAAATGCGTAGTCTCTTGCTTGGAAAGATGCCATTTTCTGACACAAGGCAGCTGATTGCGCTCACGCTGTTCTAGCTCGTGTAGGTGATTCCAGACTGGAAATGTCCTCCAGGTGCTTTGGTGTCCTCACAATCTTCTGCTCTTCCGTACTCATCCTGAGCTCAGAATTTAAATGTCATTTATTTAAACGGTGATGTGGCTTTGGGCTGACGGAAAACTCAAACCACAGGGGAAACAGAGTGAAGCGGGGATTTTCTTAATGTAGAGGATTTAACTTAAATGATTTAAGTAGAAGAACAAGCAGCTGTTGGCTGAACATCCAGAGTATTTATTCAACAAACTCCTGTTTGTTCCACGCAGGTTGTCGCTAAAAGCTTTGTCTTTTTTTAACTGCAGACTCTTCAGAGTGTAACTGATGGGGAAGAAAGGGAATGGATTTCTCGGTGCGGTTTCCGTAGCGTTGCTGAGGGGAAGGACCTGTAAATCCAGCGGAGGAATGGACTTTTTTTGTGTCACCGAGATAAAGGGTGGCTCTTGGCTTCCCTGCACGTGTGACTGTCAGCAACACGAAGGACACAGTAGGTCAGCTCCGTAATTAATGTGATTAATCTAAGCGGAAGGGTGGTGGAATTAAGAACTCAGTTTTCGCCACAATCTTCCAGTTACCCAGGCTTCTAAACCTGAGCGTATTCTTGATTTCAGAACAGAAAATGACATCACCAAAGCACCAAAAAACCCCCCCTTAGTGTTGAAATCTTGTAGGAAGATCAGTGCTGAACAATCAACTCTTTGATAGTTTGACTTCTTAGGTGTTGAATTATAAAATTATTGCATCTTCCCTAATTTTTTTTAATGAAAAAATTGCTCTGAGAGAAACCGAGATGCTTTTTCTCTAAATTGCTCATTTAGGAAGCGCTTCACCTTCAAGATTTCTTTGGGTTCAAGTGTCTCAGTTACTCTTTGCGTAGCAGGAGCTGATGACTTAGTTGGACTTGTTTTCTGTTCCCTTCTGTTCTCCCATCGCTGCGGCTGAACTCTTGCGGGGAGAGACCTGACCCAAAGAATCTCACGGAGCTCGGGGGGAAGAAAAGTATGTTCACGAAAGATGAATTGTCTGGTAGCGATGCCCTTGTTCTGATCTGTCTTCACATCTCTCACTTCACCTACGTCGGTGTCCAGATGCTGCAACCGTTGAATAATTTTAATAGTTCATTGCCAGGGTTGTCCATTTTATACCTCTCTTTTCAGGTGCTTAGAACTTGCTTTTCAGTGCTCATCAGCAGGAAGGGCCTGCTCTAAACTTTCAAGTCATTGTTTCAAAACAATGTGTTTTCACAACCTTCTTTTACGAAAAGTAAACGAGGAATTTTTATGGCACCTGCTTTTTTTTTTTTTTTTTTATTGACTTTGTACTCGGTAATTGAAATAAATCGTGGCAGTGACGCCGGCCCCCAGAACTGGTCTGATGAAGAGATTTGTGTCCTCTAGTTCCAAATGGGAACACGTAGGCTGTGAAAATTGGTTTGGGTATGTGTGCGGTGACCACTACTCCCAGGCTTGTCACAGGGATGGAGTGTGCAACGCACACCCTACCTGTGTATTTACACATTTGCCATAGGCTTCCAAGTCACTGGGTATAGAAAATCCTTAAATATATGAATATATAGGTATTAAAAAGATCAAATATCTTCAACCAAACCCGTAACTTTCTGAAAAAAAAAAAAAAAAAAGTGTGTTGAATACAGTGGGGGAAATTCCAGCAATTTATGTGAAAGAGCACAATTCTGCAATTCCTTAAGCATTTCAAACTTCTGTAGAAGCATTTAGGATATTGTCTGAAATAAGGATTTGCAGGATGAAGCCCACGTTTCCTGATAGTCTTTATTTTTCTTCTTCCCCTTCCCTAACAGTTGTGGTGGGGACTAAATCTCACTTGAAATGTTGAAAGACAGAAAATAAATCCAATAAGAAACGATTCTTATTTTTTTTTCCAGTATATCCTGATGTAAGAAAAATTCTATATGGACTCATTTTTGGTGCTTTAGAGTTGAGTACCTGATCTGAGACCTAGCGGAGAGCTCTGGCTTCAGAAATATTTGTCAAAAAAGTTATTTCTGTAGCTGGACACCCAGCAGTTGGGGTATCGAAGGTTACTAATCGCTTCGGAAAAATGCGCATCACTGACCAAGCTCTTAATTTAGATGAGGTGTAATTAACCGAGATGATAATTCCAAACAGCAAAATTGTGTCTTTGGGAATTGATTGTCCCAACGCTTCAGAGTAATTTAACTTATTTTATATATATTGCAAAAGTTGTATATTGCTTAGTATGACACTTAAAAAGATTGTGTACAGCTTCTGGGGGAAAGAATAGAACACTCTAAAGTAGATAAGAAGTTTTAATAATTGAATACGTGGTGTAAAGGCTCCAGATTGAACTGCAATTAAAAGGAAGTCCTACAACTCGGGTTTTTGACTATCATTTTGTAAATGCAAACACCCCCCCCCGGCCCCGAACCTGAGCTTAGGAGCAGGAGAGGGGACAATATAGGAGTTGGAGGGGACATGTCCTTAACGAAGGCACGCGCGTCTGCGAATATATCTGCTATTGCTACATAAAACCCCAAAGGTTCCTAAGGAGAACTGAACGATGGAGAGGCTCCGTTGGCTCAGTTGGTTTACTTCGTGCACTTTGCAGCACTTTGTGTATAGTCGGTCCCACTGGTTCCCCGGCTGCAGACGGAGGCGCTTTCTCCTGCCTTTTGAAGGCTCTTTCAAACGGCGGCGGGAGACGGGGAATGGATAGAGGGAAGTGAAATGTTAAAAAAAAATGTGTATGCAAACCCATGGGACCTGTCTTGGTCTTGGACAGGCCTAAAACCGACTTCTGACTCGCCCGTTAAAGACTATATCCCGTGGAATGTCTCTCTCCCATTTCGGAGACTCATCCCGAGAACCCTCCTTTTCTCATCCCGACCTTCAAAGCAACAGGAAAAATCGATTCGAGGTCTCCTTCCTGGAGGGAGTGGGTGACGTTCCATCGGCGCGATGTGGACGTGGAGAAAATCAGGATCAGTCCGTAGAGTTTTGTGACGATGTTGGCCTCTGGGGACATCGGTGGGAATCCGCACGGTTTGCTTTGCTCGTTCCTCTTCCGACGCCCCACACAACTAAAGGGATGAGCGACGCTTAGATGAGTCTGTCGGAACTTGATTTAAATGATTCTACGGGGATAAAGTCCTTCTACTGAAGCAGATGATAGGCCTAGTGACCGGTGCACCGTTTGTTAGAAAATTAAAGGTCCTTAATTAGATACTAATCTGCTACTCAAGTTAGCGGTAGAAAAGGAAATCAAACCATAAAGCTCTGTACCCCTTTAGTTATCTCATACTCGTTATACGGGCTCTAAAATCTTGTTCAGGGTCTTACACCTACACCATAGTCATTAAGATGGTACTCCTCCCCCCGACTCGCGTTAGGATGGTTTGTCGTTAACGCTGAGGCTGGTGGCTGGTTCCTACCCACCAGCCTCGCCATGTATGTGGCGAAAGGGTCCATTCGGGAGAATCATTTCAGGGGTCTTTTGCAAAATATTCAATTAATATTTGATACTTCAATAGAGGATGTTCTACGGCAGCCCTCCTGCGCTACGTCACCCACGCAAAAGCGTAACGTCGCCCTTCTCGGTGCGCGCGATGGTCCTCACGTAGGCACAGATCCTCTTTATGGGGCAACCATGGGGTATGTTCCTCGTCCCCGGTGACACGGAGCAGCTGACTCGCTCGCGGAAGGGTTATCCCCCCCGTATCCCGTGAGGATTAGATCCCACCTGCCCGACAGGTCTCTTAAAATTTAAGCTAAAATTGAATACCGTTTTGTCTGACTCCTGCGTGCTGTTGGTATGTTTGCGGAGAAACCTCGAGTTCCTTCAAAAATGGTCTCGCTCACTGTCTCGGCCTCGTTTTCTGTTCTCTTTGGTCAAGTTCCACAAGCCGAGCTCTTTCCGTAGAGTTTAACCCTTGCGTTTCTCCAGTCCTGAACCTTGGGGGTTTTTGTCCGTCTCTCTTCAATCATAACCTTGCTCCCACATCAAAGGGAACGGACCGAGGGGACACACGCTGTGTGTGTGGAGGGGGAGGGAGGGAGGGAGGAGGGGGAGATAACGTTGAAAAAAACTGGAAGTGTTAATTCTTGTTGCACATAAATCGGGTGGTGCTTTCACTGTCTTTCCTTTCCCTCCCCGACCAGTAAATACCACGTGCACGGAAAACACGATGCATTCAAACTTCTTTTTTTTTTTTAATAAACGGAAGTCACGGTGGCCTCAGTGCTCAAAGGGTTAACTGCAGTTTATTAACAGCTGATGTTTTTAGATTCGCAGTACGCAACTGTTTAAATACTGTATTCCTTGTAAATGAAGTAAAAAAAAAAAAGAAAAAAAAAAAATGTTAAGGCTGGTGCCAATATTTTTGTTAATGAATTGTTCAGCGTTGTCTCTCACTACGGTCTGGTCAGAACTCTTTGTGTATAAGCTGGGCCTGAAGCCATTTTCTAGCTTGTAGGCCTTTAATTGTGTAACTTTTCTTTCATAACGGTTTTTTTGTTATAATATCTACTGTCATTTCTTTCATATAAATATGACATGTAAATTGTCATAATAAAAAATTGAAATAACTCGGATGTACGAAGTATGATGTGTAATCGAAGAAACGAGGGCTTTTTTTTAATGGTGGTCGCCCGTGCGCGTGCAGGAGGGATTTCTTTTTGGCTTTTAAAATAAGCGGAGGGATTGTTGCTGCGCGTCGTTCCCGCCTGCGATGGTGACGCCGCCTCGGGCACGGAGAACTCGTGGTTTACGTCGATTTTCTTACGGCAGCTCAATTGACAGAGTTTTTCTCTCTTTTACCAGCTCTGGCTGACAGCGGAGAAGACCTGATGGATTTCTTTTTTCAGTGGTGCCCAGGGACAGGACCAGAGGAAATGGGCACAAACTTGAATGTAAGAAGTTCCACCTAAACATGAGGAGGAACTTCTTCACTTTGAGGGTGGCAGAGCCCTGGAAGAGGCTGCCCAGAGAGGTGGTGGAGTCTCCTTCTCTGGAGACATTCCAAACCCCCCTGGATTTGTTCCTGTGCAACCTGCTCTGGGTGGACCTGCTCTGGCAGGGGGGTTGGACTAGATGATCTCCAGAGGTCCCTTCCAACCCCATAGCATTCTGTGATGGTTGTGATAATTTTCTGCATATATTCGATCTTCTGCAGAATTTTTATATCTAATTTCACAGCGATGTTGCCGTCAAGTCGACAAAAACCAGCCTGAGCAGGGTTCAGCCCTTGCCTTACGCTACAACATTCCATTTTGTTTGTGTAATTGCTGAATTGGTGGTGAATTCTTGGAGCCGGGGAGAAAATCTGCCTCATTTATTGCCACTATTCGTTTCCAAGGGTCGTATTTGCAGCCATTCATGACCATAACTAGGAAAGTCTAGAGAAAGGAAAGACGGAGACCTAATTCTGTTAATAATCCGTTCGTGTTTGTGAGAACCTGGGTTTGCACACAGGTAGGTAAATGACTCCTTAGATGAATGGGAAGATTGAAAACCATGACAACAAGGTGAACGGCTGCACGGGCTCTTGGTGAGTACGTGGCTACGGCAGGAGCAGGTGCCAACCTGAAAAGTCAGGGAGAAGAGATGTCTGCAGTGGCCCTGCCTCGGTGGCGGAGTTATCAGGAGCATCCCCCGACAGTGACACGCTCCACCGGTGCAGACTGAATGTAACCATTTATTTACCCACACTCTGCTGCTACAATCCCATCTCCCACTGCAGCAGCATGTGCCAGAAGAGAAATTTCCTGCAGAAGTGGTGTAAATCCAAGGGAATTGCTTCAATCCGCTGTCCCAAGGCTCACCAGGTACACCCGGGATTGGGAACATCCACCTCCCGATTCCAAGTTCACCACTGCTGCTGGAAATCAGCTGGAGATCCTTTAAGCAATTCAGGTCCCCGTCACTTTCTTTTTCTTCTCCAGGTGGACCATTGTATGACGTGTCCCAGGCACTGGGTGCCGGCCATCCCTTTCCACCAAAAAGCTACTGTGATTTTTTTTTTCTTTTGTCACCTGTACAACAGAGATTTACAGGCCAGAATACGTACGCTGCCCACACCAGCTGTCATAGAATAGAATCATATAATTATCTAGGTTGGAAGTGACCTTCAAGATCACCTAGTCCAACCATCAACCTCACTCTGATAAAAAACCATCACTAAACCATGTCACTAAGCTCCACATCAACCTGTATTTTGAAGACCTCCAGGGATGGTGCCTCAACCACCTCCCTGGGCAGCCCATTCCAAGGCTTAATAACCCTTGCAGTGTCAAATTTTTTCCTAATATCCAATCTGAACCTCCCCTGGCGCAACTTCAGGCCATTTCCTCTTGTCCCATCACCTGTTCCTTGGGAGAAGAGACCGACCCCCCCTGGCTACACCCTCCTTTCAGGGAGTTGGAGAGAGCGAGAAGGTCTCCCCTCAGCCTCCTTTTCTCCAGGCTGAACAACCCCAGCTCCCTCCTGTCGTCGGTAATGTGAGAAACACCAGCTCACATCTTAGAATTTAAAGAGGACAAAGTCACCGAAGCAAAGGTTAAAAAATTTATTAATACGAAACAGCGCCGAATCGGGTGCACCAAAAATGGATGCACGCTGATCTTTCAGCTTTCAGGTATTTTATACCCTTATCCCGGCTGCCTCAGTCTCTGTCTCTCTTCTCATGGGCTGAGAAGTTGGAGCTCACATTCTTCCCGACCGCCTGACTTATTACAGGTTTAGTTCGTACTTTTTCCCATGTAAGGCACACATACACCTACTCTACGAAATCATTATTTTCGCCTTTGATTAGGTGATTACACTACACGTTATTTCACAGTCTTTGCTACCATCTACTTGGCAGATTTACTGCCCAAGACTGGGTTCTTTGGCCTTAGGGATACTCCCCTCCGCTCTGGGTTCCTGTGTCGAAGGCCGTGTTCCAGTCTGTTTCTCTTCCCCTAGATAACGCTCTGCCAACAAGGATCCCTTGGCAGAGCAAGGGCATTTCTGGGGATTAACTGGACACAATTTATTAGACTCTACCATCACTAAGACTCCTTTGTTAGCACTGACACACTAACAAGAATATATCAATAAGCTGAAGCAAAACTTAGCTCGTTTCCCACAGTAATCACCTCAGCGCTCCTCTGTGCTTCTCTTTCTAATGAAAATTTTATTCCCAAAATGCTCGAGGGGGGATGCCCCTGGGTCACAGACCGCACCGCTCTGGGCAGAGGCTACGACTCACCCTCAAGAACACGGACGTTTTGAGGTGAAACACCGTCCCTTCCCCCGTGGGCCGACGACGCCCGCCGGCGAGGCGGGAACGGCCCCAACATGGCGGCGGCGCGGGGACCATAGAGACGTGGCCAGAAGGGCCGGGCAGGACGAGCAGTTCCGCTTCCGGTGGCTCTGGCGGCGCTTCCGCTTCCGGCGGCCGCGGAGGAGGAGGCGGCAGCCATGGTGGAGGAGGGAGGCGGCGGCGGCGCCATGAGTTTCCTCAAGCGGTTCCCGCCGCCGGCCGAAGGCGTTCGCCACCGGCAGCCCGACACGGAGGCGGTGCTGGCGGGGCGCACCCTGGGCGCCGGAACGCTTTACATCGCCGAGAGGTGAGGGGGGGGAGGGGAGGGCGGAAAGGGAGCGTGTCTGTGTGTGGGGGGGAACCGTTCGCGGGAGCCCCTTAGGCCTCGGGGTGCGGGGGCCGCTCTGAGGGGATGCTGCCCGGCAGGAACCGGGGATACCGTCGTGCGGAGACTGTATGGCTTCTCCGGAGGGGGGGCGGCTCATGAGGGGCCTCCCCTGGGGTCTGGTGGAGACCAGGCTGGGAGTGGAGGGGATGTCCTCTCCCCTGGGGGGAGTGTGGGGCCGCCCTGAGGGACTCCCGCCGCTGAAGGGACTGTGGGGCCTCACTTGAGGGGATCTGAGGGACTGTGTCCAGTTCTGGGCACCCCAGTTCCAGAAGGACAGGGAACTGCTGGAGAGGGGACAGCAGAGGGCTACAAAGATGATGAGGGGCCTGGAGCATCTCTCTGATGAGGAGAGGCTGAGGGGCTTGGGTCTTTTTAGTCTGGAGAAGAGAAGGCTGAGGGGGGATCTGATCAACACCTATAAATACTTAAAGGGAGGGTGTCAGGAGGATGAGGCTGGTCTTTTTTCAGTGGTGCCCAGTGACAAGACAAGAGGTAACGGGCACAAACTTGAACATGGGAAGTTCCACCTAAACACGAGGAGGAACTTCTTTCCTGTGAGGGTGGCAGAGCCCTGGAAGAGGCTGCCCAGGGATGTGGTGGAGTCTCCTTCCCTGGCGATGTTCAAATCCACCTGGACACGTTCCTGTGCAACCTGCTCTGGGTGGACCTGCTTTGGCAGAGGGTTGGACTAGGTGATCTCTGAAGGTCTCTTCCAACCCCGTGTCATTCTGTGACTCAGAAAAGGGGGGCCGTTGTGTGGGGGAGGCCCTCAAAGAGGTCTGAGGGGCAGGTTCTGAGGGACTTCCCCTTCATTCTTGCTGGAAATGGTTTTTAAACAACGCAAGAGTGAAGAGCACGGCCAGGGCATCCGGCTGGTCGAGACATGAAAAGCACTCGGTACCTCTCTTCCGTTGACAGGGGAGCAAACAGGGCTGTTGGTTTTCTGCTGTGGTTCTGTGAAGTCTTTCACGTCACATGAATCACGTGGGCACTCTGTGTTCTCACTAGGCACAAATAAGTGAGGTTATTGTGGAAGACGTTACCTGAAATCTTTATGATTTCCTTTAAATCCTCCCTGCCTTGCACAGCTCAAGAAGAGAGCTTGCTATAAAGGCAACATCATTTTTCTTCACCGTGGAAATGCACTCTGAATATAACATATTTCCACAGTGGAAGAGTGTTGTTAGAACAAAAACACCATCTAAAATGTATACTTGGGCCTGAATTGTCTTTTAAAACCTTTAGACCTTGAAATGTTTATAAACCAGGAAATATTATTTGAGGGGGTTTTGCCCGACCTGAACTCGTTAGCGATGTTGTGTTTTTCTCGGAGAGGAATCTCTCTGGAATTTCAGTTACTGTTTTGTTTAGTTGTTTGGTTGCAGATACAAGGGTTTCTGTTCGCGCGACGTCTGCTCTCAACACGTATAATGTTGAGTTTCCTTCTAACTCGCTTTCAGTACTTTTTTTGTGTGAAGCATGTAAAAGGCTCCCAGCTTCTTCCCAACGTGTTTCCAGCGCGTCGCAGAGCTTTTACCAGAGTCACTTGCTGCTCATGAATAGAAAACGCCTCTGCAGGAGTGCTGGGCTGTGGGAGAACCGGGTGGACAATGCGGCTTTGGATCCGTGTGCTGACTCTGTGTCAGCAGCTGTAAATGGTTAGAACTGGCTGATTGAGGCTAGAAAAGAAATTCCTTGCTCCCACCGCATTATCTCTTGCTCTCAGCCTGATTTCCTGGGACAAGGAGTCTTCTGTGACCTTCTCAGTGGTTTTGTCCCTCCAGAAGAAACTTGGACGCTGAGTTTTGCACGTGATGGAGGTCTCGCTTTCTGCCTCTTCGTATTTCTGTTGGCTGCCTGACCTCATCGATCACAGATGCCCGAAAACTAGCTTGGGTTTGATTTCTGGGCCGCTGGAAAGACATGGATCTCTGTGATATGAAGGAGGTAGCAGCCCAGTGGTGACAACCTGTGCTGTCTCTTGGTGTGGTCAGGGATGAGAGTGAAAATGCGGGGAAGCAGAGGTTGTAGCACATAAGTTGTGAAGGGAGGGAAACCATAATCTGGTTTAATGAAACCTCTGCTGGTCACAGAACTGGTTGTTTTTCTACATACAGGCTATACCTACATCAAGATCTCTGATTCTTCAGAAAATACAACCTGACTTTCCTTTCAGTATTCACTTTATCTTGAAAAACCACAGAACATTTAATAGTTTGAGTTATTAATCGTATTCTGGAACCTCTGCAGTGAGCTTTGGGATGACAGCTATTTATAGGGAGAAGAAAATGAAGAGGTAGTGAGAGAAATTCGGGATTTAGTGTGAATATGATAAAGCTGAAATGTGTTTAGGGAGCTGAGCTTCGTGTTCTTTAAGAAAAGGTAGATTTCTTTTACCTCAGCCATTAGTTATATTGTTACAAGGTCCTGTTTGGGCAGGTCCAGGACTGTATTACCTGAGAGCGGGGTAAGTGCCTTGTCTGGAATTACTCACTTTTTGGGGGTTGATTTGCATTTCTGCAGGCATGAGTCGGGTACCTTGGATTCCTCTGTTAGTTTCTAACTTGTCTCTCCTTTTTTTTTTTTCCCCCCTTTCTCGTTAGTCGCCTGTCTTGGCTGGAAAACTCCGGAGTTGGCTTCTCCTTGGATTATCCCACCATAAGTTTACACGCCGTCTCCAGGGACCTGAGCGCCTTCCCCTGCGAGCACTTGTACGTCATGGTGAATGCCAAATTCGAAGGTACGCCCGGGTGTTCTTAGTGCTCCCACGTGGTCCTGAGAGGCAGGATTTTTTCTTCAAAGAGAGTAAATTCTGTTTTTAAAAATTATATGCTTCATTCAAGTAATGCCTTGTATTTTCTTTTCCGTTTCTCTGAAGGGTAGTTATTTTAGAATCATAAGGACCTTTAAGATCATCTAGTCCAACCATCAACCTAACTGATAAAAAACAAAAAAACATATCACCAAACCATGTCTCTAAGCTCTATGTCAACCTGTCTCTTGAACACCTCCAGGGATGGTGCCTCAACCACTTCCCTGGGCAGCCCATTCCAAGGCTTAATAACCCTTGCAGTGTCAAAATTTTTCCTAGTATCCAATCTGAACCTCCCCTGGCACAACTTGAGGCCGTTTCCTCTCGTCCTGTCTCCCGTTCCTTGGGAGAAGAGACCGACCCCCCCCTGGCTACACCCTCCTTTCAGGGAGTTGGAGAGAGCCAGAAGGTCTCCCCTCAGCCTCCTTTTCTCCAGGCTCAACACCCCCAGCTCCCTCAGCCTCTCCTCATAAGACTTACTCTCCAGACCCCTCATCAGCTCTGTTGCCCTTCTCTGGACGTGCTCCAGCCCCTCAATGTCTTTTTTTTGTGGTGAGGGGCCCAAAACTGGACACAGAAGCATAGCTTTGCCCTTGTTCAGAGTCACTTCTCTACTGTTGAGCTCTCAGCATGTGAGTACCTACAGCTGGAGCCGCTGAAAATCGGTTCTCTGCTCTCTTACACTCATTTTAAATAAATTAGTTCCTCTGCTCTCTCCCCGTGATACCAGGTTAAGTATCATTTTTGCTTTATTGAATTTATGTTAATGTTGCTACCCTCTGCAGTCTGTATGAATTCCTGCTGATTCCCGTTAGCCTGCGAGCGCTCATTCATTTTCTCCCACAGCTTGCTTAAAAAATACGGCGATATGGGTCTTTGTAGGTGAACCCAGAACCAGCCTTTTGACCAGCCTTGCTTTGACCTAGAAAAAACAAGCTTTCTGCTTCATTATTTCTATGGAAACTTTCTGGTTTTGATGTATTGATTTTTTTCTTCACTGGAAGAGGCTGCCCAGGGGGGTGGTGGAGTCTCCTTCTCTGGAGACATTCAAAACCCACCTGGACACGTTCCTGTGCAACCTGCTCTGGGTGGACCTGTTCTGGCAGGGGGTTGGACTAGATGATCTCCAGAGGTCCCTTCCAACCCCATGTGATTCTGTGATTCTTCCATCAGACCTCTTATCAGAGTGTGATAAAGTGCCATCTCGATTGAAGAGTAGCGAGTGTTGAGTGTTGAGCAGGTCTCCTTTCCCCTTCATGCCTACTAGTCATTGTAGTTAAAGTCTGGCTTTTAATTTTTCTTTAAATAGTTTATATACTGATAGTACTGACAAGACTCTGAGGAGGCAGAGGCGTTTTTAAGCTATTAATACTTTTCTTTATTTCCTTCTCTCATATGAGTGGGGTTCTCTGACAATCTGTCACCACAAATCACCAGAGAACGTGTGCGTGCACCTCTTGGTTCTTCTGCCCTCATTTTCCTTTGTTTTCATTTGAAGTGACCCGAGCCTAGTCTGAAGAAAGGTGTTTGAAAATAGGGGTATCCTGTGATAGTCCTTATCTATAAATCCTTAATAGACTGATTTTTATGAGGTTTTTTGTTATTTTATTTTTTAAAATCCATCAACTCTGGCTACAGTAAATCACCTACAGCAAGTGGAAGGGTTGTTTAGTTTTCAAGTTTATCCCTGGCCCAGGATTGTAACCGCTGAATAGTGTTAAACCCAAACCTCTCCACTTCTTTGGCTGCAGGAGGTTTCATTTCTTCCTTGGGCCGAGTACATTTTGTTCTTCCTCTGCAAGTTTTTGTTGCATTTTCTGTGTGTGTATGCCTCATCCTCGCCTCTTTTTTAGGAAAGGCAATCAGAGGGTTGGCTTCATT
Organism: Calidris pygmaea; assembly: GCA_003697955.1. Classification (NCBI taxonomy): domain Eukaryota; kingdom Metazoa; phylum Chordata; class Aves; order Charadriiformes; family Scolopacidae; genus Calidris; species Calidris pygmaea. Next base: position 163,267 of record QJSC01019265.1, read on the forward strand.
GAAAACAAAGAGCTGGACTTGGCAGTAACAAGCTGTGCCCATGGGTGTCAGTTGGAAAAGGATTGTGTGGCTTCCTTGGAGACTTCATTTCTGGGGGCAGCTGGTTGGCAGCTTCTTGGCTTCTTCATATTCTTGGCCGTGCCAGTTTTGTTTGTGATAAAAGCCACTCTCAGTGGAAGAGCCTTAACTGTATTGCTCTTTTTCTGTAGAAAAGAATTCTGCAGTTTTGAGGCTGTCAGTGCAGCGTCCCCAGCCACAAAGTGATGAACTGGGGTCCATCGGAAGAGTGTGACCAGCAGGTGGAGGGAGGTCATCCTGCCCCTCTGCTCTGCCCTGGGGAGGCCCCAGCTGGAGCACTGGGTCCAGTTCTGGGCTGCCCAGTTCAACAAAGACAGGGAGCTGCTGGAGAGGGTACAGCAGAGGGCTACAAAGATAGTGAGGGGCCTGGAGCATCTCTCTTAGGCGGAGAGGCTGAGGGGCTTGGGTCTTTTGAGTCTGGAGAAGAGAAGGGTGAGGGGGGATCTGATCAACACCTATAAATACTTAAAGGGTGGGTGTCAAGAGGATGGGGCCGGTCCTTTTTCAGTGGTGCCCAGGGACAGGACAAGAGGTAACGGGCACAAACAGGAACATAAGAAGTTCCATCTAAACATGAGGAGGAACTTCTTCACTTTGAGGTGGCAGAGCCCCAGAAGAGGCTGCCCAGAGAGGTGGGGGAGTCTCCTTCTCTGGAGACATTCAAACCCCACCTGGACACGTTCCTGTGCAACCTGCTCTGGGTGGAGCTGCTTTGGGAGGGGGATTGGACTGGATGATCTCCAGAGGTCTCTTCCAACCCCATAGCATTCTGTGATTCTGTGAACTGAAGCCACTTTCTTTGTGGCTTTAATATTTAGAGAAAATAAAGTGTTGTTTTGTTGCTCACCTGTGCACAGACGTCGGGAAGCACGGTTTTGCCCACAGTTGTCACTGTCTCTGGGTGCAGTTTCTACCTCTGACATGTTGTTGGCTGGCAAGGAATGGCAGAAATCGAGTCAAGATCTTCTGTAAATGCCAGAGTTCTCTGGGAGAGGGCAGATGGGAAGCAAGTTGATTTCATGACAGTAGCGTTAAGGATCTGTAAAATTCATGTGGTTTTAAAAAAATGCATATAGAGCGTAGTGCAAGTAAATGATAATGATTGTGAATTGGGGGGGGGGGAGGGGGGTGAGCACAGTTGTTTTTAATAAGAATCAGTTTTCCTGAAGTACATTGTGTGACCATTGCAGAAATCTAAAGTCCTAAAATTATAAATAGAGAGGTTTTTATGTGTGTTGCAAGAGTTGTCGAGGTGGTATCAGTAACGTGGATGGGAGCGGGTGTGTTGGTGCCTCTCAGAGGTTAGAATCATAGAATTGTCTAGGTTGGAAGGGACCTTTAAGATCATCCAGTCCAACCATCAACCTAACTGATAAAAACCATCACTAAACCATGTCACTAAGCTCTATGTCAACCCGACTTTTGAATCCCTCCAGGGATGGTGCCTCAACCACTGCCCTGGGCAGCCCATTCCAAGGCTTAATAACCCTTGCAGTGTCTTAGTCTTTTCTAATATCCAATCTGAACCTCCCCTGGGGCAACTTGAGGCCATTTCCTCTTGACCCATGGCCTGTTCCTTGGGAGAACAGACCGACCCCCCCGTGGCTACATCCTCCTTTCAGGGAGTTGGAGAGAGCCAGAAGGTCTCCCCTCAGCCTCCTTTTCTCCAGGCTCAACACCCCCAGCTCCCTCAGCCGTTCTTCGTAAGACTTGTGCTCCAGACCCCTCACCAGCTTCGTTGCCCTTGTTGTATCCAGGTCTCTGATTTGATTACCTGTGTGTTCCTCAAAGAATAAACGAATGTGACTTTTTTTGAGAAAATAAACATGTTTCTCTTAAATCTTTCCATTTCCTACAGAAGAGGGGACAAAAGAGCCTCCCGTGGCTGAAGGGGAGGAGGAGGAAGACAGCGATGACGACGCTGAACCAATTGCGGAATTCAGATTTGTGCCTAGTGACAAATCAGCCTGTAAGTGAAGAGGGAAATCACGCTTTAGCTTAAAGTCCTGCCTGAATGTGGAAGACACTGGGGTAGAGAGATGTAAATGACAAGATTCTTTAGTGTCCTCCTCTACTTAATTCATTTCTGTGTGCTGAAAAGAACAAAGCAAATTGTTTTATCTTGCTGAAGCTGGAATATTTCAAGGAGCCACTTCTCAAGGAAAAATCCAGTGCTTTAAAATAGAGGCTTTAAGTATAAATCCGTGACACAGATAATCTTCTCTATATACATTCACAGAGAACTTCTATGGCAAACATCTTCTTAATTACAAATTCAGTGATATTGTGAGTCAGTGATGATTTTATTAAGAACATACTAATGTCCAGACGCTGGAAAGCAGTTGTATCCTGACTGCTGTGGAACTTAGTTGTATGCAAGTTTTAAGAATTTTATGTATTAGATGCCGCGAGGAATCCTGGGGGGGGCAACCAAAGGCTGAATTGTCCAAAGAGAAACCTTTTTTCATCAGTGAAATAATGGGAAAGTGCTCTTAAGAGGATAAAACACCGAGCTGGAATTGGGAAACGTGGTTTGTTTCTTGCGTGGCTCCTTAGATGATGTTTTCGAATACGAATTCAGTGGTGTTTTTTGGTAAAGGAATATTCTCGATCTCTTTGGTCGCTTGGGCCAGGATTTCTTGCCTCTTGTTGTGGAGTGTTGGTGGAGAAACGAGGGAGGTTTGTGTTCGTTTGTGTTCCTGCAGTGGAAGCCATGTTCTCAGCGATGTGTGAATGCCAAGCTCTGCACCCGGACCCAGATGATGAAGATTCAGACAACGATTACGAAGGGGAGGAGTATGACGTCGAGGCCCGTGGTTCGTAACAGTTCTTTCTTTTGAAATACCTACCAGGTTCTGGATACCAGGAACTTCTCCTACGGTGTCTGTCATGAGAATGGTTTGGGCTGTTAAGAAGTTCCTTGTTTATCTTGCTTGAAACATTCTTCCAAGCATATCTTGCTTGAAACATTGCCACAGAGACAATGTAAAACCTCGCAAATCTGCAGAAGATGTGTAGTTTAGCTGTCAGAAATCACTGGAATTCAGCAAAACACATTGTTCTTGACCCTACCTGGAGAACTACTCCCAGCTCTGGGGCCCCAACATCAGAAGGACATGGACCTGTTGGAGTGGGACCAGAGGAGGCTACAAGGATGCTCCGAGGGCTGGAGCCCCTCTGCTGTGAGGACAGGCTGAGAGAGTTGGGGGGGTTCAGCCTGGAGAAGAGAAGGATCCAGGGAGACCTTAGAGCCCCTTCCAGTCCCTCAAGGGGCTCCAGGGAAGGTGGGGAGAGACTTTTTACAAGGGTATGTAGTGACAGGGTGCGTGGTAATGGCTTCAAAGTGGAAGAGGGGAGATTTAGATTAGATCTCAGGAAGAAATTCTTTCCTGTGAGGATGGTGAGACACTGGAACAGGTTGCCCAGAGAAGCTGTGGCTGCCCCATCCCTGGAGGTGTTCAAGGCCAGGCTGGATGGGGCTTTGTGCAACCTGGTCTGGTGGGAGGTGTCCCTGCCCAGGGCAGGGGGTTGGAATTGGATGATCTTTAAGATCCCTTCCAACCCAAACCATTCTATGATTCAAAAGCCCAAATCACAAATAGCAGCCTTTCCTGTTCCCAGTGGATGTGCTGGCCCAAGTTCAGTGCCATTGACGTGGCATGGTCAGTTGACATCACCCTGTATGTTCCATAACCTCTATAAGCAGCCTTTTAATCTCAGTCTGTTAATTTTAGCGTAACTTGCCGAGCTGTTGTCCTGTTCCTCCACCCCTGCTTGAGCCGGGCTCCTGAACTCAGATCTGATAAACATAAACTTGTTTTCGCAGAGCTGGAACAAGGTGACATCCCGAGTTTTTACACTTACGAAGAAGGATTGTCGCATTTAACCGCAGAAGGTCAGGCCACCCTGGAGAGGTTAGAAGGCATGTTAGCCCAGTCCGTCAGCAGCCAGTACAACATGGCAGGAGTGAGAACAGAAGACTCCATAAGGGAGTTTGAAGGTAAGAAATGCTTTTCTTTTTTGCTAAAATATATGAAAACAGTGATTCTCCAGTCTGGCAAGGATTTCCTGGTGTAGTGGTAGGGTGAAGTTGATTTAGGATTAAAAAAAAGAATGTCTACACTGGGATTAGGAAGCAATTTGCACTCTAAACAGGTAATACTATTTATTTTTTTTAATATCCTAAATTGTAAGTTAATAATTCCCTTACAGATTTCAGTGTGAATTCAGAATCACTGAAATAGACTGGAACAGATTTTTTAAAAATCTGCTTTTCTGAAGGATGCCGTCTCTTAACGCGACTGATTGTTCAAATATATATTTAAGGAGTAAGGTTTCCTTTTGTCGGAAAAAAACCCCAGTCTCTCCAAATTTGCCTTTTCTCCATCCTGTTTTCCCTGGAGCAATATATTAACTGGAAGAAGAATGGGGAAGTAGTTTAGTAGCTTTACTTTTTTTTGGATATAAATCTGAGTTTTTAATAGGGCTTGGCGTTCTTGAAGGATGAAAAATGGTGTGGCTGCTGTAGATTTCTAGCTCTCAGCTTGTCCAGAATAGTCAACAGAATCGTAACCAATCTGTTCTGATCCACATCGGTGATTTTTTTTTTTTAATCTTTCTTTGCCTTGTCAGTTGTTTTACACGTTCTCTTTGTTCCACAACTTTGAATAGATTTATATGATATAAAGATAACTTAGGTGGTATGCTCCTGTTTTAGCAGTGCCCTTCATCTGAAAATTTTGTCAGGTTTCTGACCCCTAAAATTATCAAAATTAAAATACATTGCACAGCAAATACGTCACATGTCTCAAAGCCATCTTCATCAGTTTTATTGGCCTCCCCGATCTTATTTGCTACGGTTCCGCTTCTTGGTTTGCTACAATTATTGATATCCCCCGGGTTGCTCAGTTTCAGAATTCTGTTATTTTTTGACATTGTAACATAAAGCGATAGTTCTTTTTCTTTTCCCTCAAAATTATAATTGCTGAGAGCGGTTTCAGAACAGCATCAAGCTTCTTTCTGGTAGAGCACAATTAATTAAAGCTTTTAAAAGGAATCGCGGCATTTGTTACACTGAAACTTCATTTAAGAAATGAAATAGTTTAAATCCAGCATTTAAGCCTTTTAATAAGATGGGGTGAGATGAGGCTGTAGGTGACATCTTTAAGTGACTGAAAGATCGAGCTGGAACAAAACCAGAAACTTGTCAGCTCATCAGTGTTTCTCCTTGGGCCGCTTTCAGAAGTTCAGGAAGGAGTTTTCTGCTCTGGCCGCCTCTCGTCAACAGAGGGCACTCGCTCTCTTTCCTGTGATAATTAGGGCTACGAAGATGATGAGGGGCCTGGAGCATCTTTCTGATGAGGAGAGGCTGAGGGACTTGGGGCTTTTTAGTCTGGAGAAGAGAAGGCTGAGGGGGGATCTGATCAACACCTATAAATACTTAAAGGGTGGGTGTCAAGAGGATGGGGCCAGTCTTTTTTCAGTGGTGCCCAGGGACAGGACAAGAGGAAATGGGCACAAACTTGAACATAAGAAGTTCCCTCTAAACATGAGGAGAAACTTCACTTTGAGGGTGGCAGAGCCCTGGAAGAGGCTGCCCAGAGAGGTGGTGGAGTCTCCTTCTCTGGAGACATTCAAACCCCACCTGGAGACGTTTCTGTGCAACCTGCTCTGGGTGGACCTGCTTTGGCAGGGGGTTGGACTAGATGATCTCCAGAGCTCCCTTCCAACCCCATATCATCCTGTGATTCTGTGATACCCAGCATTGGCTGTTGTTTTCCAGATGGGATGGAGGTGGACATAGCTCCAGTAGTTGCGGGGCAGTTTGAAGACGCAGAAGTGGATCACTGAGGAGGACATTCAATGCTGTAAGTTCTTCTGTCTTCCACCAGCAACGCTTTTCAGTCCTGCTGAGCCTTCTGTCTCTCTAGTTTGTATAACACACGTGATCCCAGACATCCTGTGGGAGGTATCGTGTGATATCAGGATGATGGCGATTTAGAGAAGGAAAAGGTAGCCGCAGTTATCACAAGCGTGGAAAGACAATTCAATAATCTGTCCAAAACTGCCTGTTGGTATCAACCGCTTTGCTGCGTGGATGTATCTGTCTGGAAGACAGGTCAGCCATTTGGTAAATGAAGGATTATCCGATCTCAAAGGCTCTGAGATGATGATATGTAAATGCTGGAGCCGTTGCTGGGATGTTTCTGTCCTTAGTGTCCATTATTTCACCCTTAGTGTGCAAGATTTCCCAGGCCTTTCCACTCGACAGCGCCGTGAGTCCATCTCTTCCTTCACTGTAAGCGGCGCAGGAACGGTTCCCGGTAAAGTTACTGAGCAATCGGGATGGGATTGTTGTCAGAAAAGCACAACGTAGAGACAACACCCTGCCCAGCTGGTTGTGCCAGTGTCCCCTCTTGCCTACTGTCACCCCTACTGCTTTGCTCCCCGTAGTGGCATTACAAGACGTGCCGGCGTTTCCTTGCTGGCGCTGGGTGGGAGAAGAAGAGCGGCTTCTTCTGGGACTGTGTTTGTGGTGGCTCACGGGCACAGCGGGGGTGTGATGCCACCCCTGCATCAGCAGTGCCCACTGGCGCCCAGTTTGCATGTGCTGCTGGAGCGGTGGGGCCTTGTCCCGCTTCTTCTGCCTCTCTGGGAGGTGAGACAGCGAGCGCAGAACTATCCCGCTTGAAATGCCGGAGATAACAGTTGTGGGGCAGACAGGCAAAAGCTCGGGGGAGGGAAAAGGAGATGGGAAAGGGAAGAAAGGGCCACGAAACACCTTTTACTCCTCTCTCGTGAGACTCCACCTGGAGCACTGTGTCCAGCTCTGGAATCCTCGGCCCAGGAAGGACATGGACCTGTTGGAACGGGACCAGAGGAGGCCACAAGGATGCTCCGAGCGCTGGAGCCCCTCTGCTGTGAGGACAGGCTGAGAGAGTTGGGGGGGTTCAGCCTGGAGAAGAGAAGGCTCCAGGGACACCTTAGAGCTCCTTCCAGTCCCTCAAGGGGCTCCAGGAGAGATGGAGAGAACTCCTGATCAGGGAGCGGAGCCATAGGATGAGGGGAAACGATTTTAAACTGAAAGAGGGGAGATTTAGGTGAGATCTCGGGAAGAAATTCTTTCCTGTGAGGGTGGTGAGACACTGGAACAGGTTGCCCAGAGAAGCTGTGGCTGCCCCATCCCTGGAGGGGTTCAAGGTCAGGCTGGATGGGGCTTTGAGCAACCTGGTCTGGTGGGAGGTGTCCCTGCCCAGGGCAGGGGGCTGGACTAGATGATCTTTAAGGTCCCTTCCAACCCAAACCATTCTATGATCCTATGAAATAAGACAATGACACGCTGAAAAAAGTGGATGGAAATGGGTGAGAAGTAGTTGATCAGGGATTACAGAGAAGGGCTGTTGCTGAGGGGGGACACGCATCTCCCCTCCTCCTCCGTTGCTTATTTTACTTTGTTTCTGAATTTGTTTTTCTGAGATCTGATCTCGACTACTGCCACCGGTCCTGAATTAGTATTTATTGTTTGGTTTAAGAGCTCAAACTTTTCTTCAGTTGCTCTTCCTACCCTGGGGAAGACTTTGCAGCACAGAGTGGAGCCGTTATAAAAAAAAAAGTCAAGGTACTGGTTGCTCCACCACTGGACTGTTACCGTATTTGATAATGGGGACATTTTAAAATTAGAGAAATCTTTTCAGCTGTAGATGAAGCGCCTCTCAGTGAATGGAAAGCTTAGCTCTGATAATGACCATCTCCAAAATGATTTTGATCTATGGTTTCTAAAAAAGAAAATTAAAAAATAAAATTGTGCTGTTGAAAATTCAAATTTGAATGGTTAATGTCCAGGATTAAGGAGAGTTACTTGCTGGTAGCAGATCTCTAAGGAGCGTGGAAGTGCTGGTAGAAAAACCCTGTAAGAAGTAGTTTTGGAATTCAGTGGAATTCCTCCTCCTGCTTAACTCCGTGCCTTCCACAGTGTGGCAGATGGCTGGGGGAGATTAATTACTAACTAATTAAGAGGTGACTGTATAGGGAGCCCTTCTATCCTTCTGCTTTCGCTGCTTGGAGCTGAGGAGCTGATCCTTGTTGGGGCAGATCGAGCCGTCTTCAAGTGCAGGGACAAGCGTTGCGGTGACATTGCTCCAGGTGGCAGTTTGGGACCTGCGGGCGTGACGGGCCTTTTTTAAAATACCCACCAGCCCAAGAGTAATTGAAATAAGTTCATTAATGAAGGATGTACGGCAGCAATAAAGAACTGAAGGGGCGAAGGGAGGAGAACAGCTCTTGCTGGTCTGTGCTAATCACCCTGCTAATGACCGGTGTGGTTCTACGCTCTGAAAATAGGGGTGGGGAGGGAGGACGCTGTCATCTTCTCCGTCCTCTGTGGAGCAGCTCGGCCCTTTTAACCTCCTGAACCGCAAAAAACGATTTACAGGAACATCTTGTTGCTGATCCTTTAGAGAGCAACGTGCCACCCTGCCTCTAAAGCGACGCCCTGGTGGGGACGCTCGTGTTGCATGTTACCGCTCGTTACCCAAACGAGATGTGACAGTCGTTTGCTGAAGCTCCCGAAAGAACTTGGCTGCCAGTCGATTTCCACCGGTGGCGGTTTTTGTCTGTCGCATCACGGGGTTGTGTTAATTGTTCCCAAGCAACCGGTGGGGTCTGTGCGTGGTGGGGTCTTCCAGGGCTCAACTGCGGGTTGTCATCGCGCGGTGGTGTCCTTAGCTGACCTCCGTTTAGCTTTAGTGAGCATGCTGTCGCAGGCAAAGACGCTCAGCCCTCCAGAAAATCAGTGGGTTCGCAGTCGATTGCTGTCCTCTGGGACTGCAAACTGCTCTGTAAAGATTAATCAAACTTTTCTTTTCATGCCAGTTCTGTAAACTTGGTGTCTTCTATCTTTCAGATCCCTCTTGTGGCACTTCCAGAATAAGCTGGTAAAACTGAAGGCACTGCAGTGACTATCGGGAGTTAACCTTTCTTTTAATGACCTGAGCTTAGACATCTAGGTCCATAAATGCTTTTATAGATGTTTAAAACAGGGTTTGACGTTTCTGACCACTATGGGGTTATTCAAGCAAACAAACAAACAAAAAAACCCAACCCACAAACAAAAAGAACCAATAAAACCTCTTCCATCTAACACTTGAATGGGGCTAATCAGGGGTCATTTCAAAGAAGCCTTTGTAGGAATTCTGGGACTTGAGAAATAAAGCTGTAATTAGAAGAGAATTTTAGATTGTCCTAGAATTTTCCGTATTTTTGTACCTGTTCGTTACGTCGCTGGAGTAGAATGGAAATGGAAAATGTTACACATGGGGTCGGCCAAGGATTAAAAGCGAAGCTAAATTTAAAGCCCCTCCAAGTTAACTGGCTTTATCCGGTCAGCGCTGTCCCTTTCACTCCTCGGAGAGCAGCGGTTGGGTGGCAGAGGAGACGGAACGCAAAGTCCTGGAAAAAAGAGAATTGTTTTGTGTCTTTGTATGAAACGTTAACAACATTGTTAAATAAACTAAGATTTTTTGGTTTTGGTTTTTTTTTTTTTCCGTATCTCACAATGAACTCTGTGTTGCGGTTTCTCTGTCCTTTCCTTCGGCGAGCGGCCGGCAGCTCCGAGCTGACCTCGTGTGGGTTTTAACACTCTCTTTTATCACAAAAAATAAGTCCGGTGAAGCCGTTTTCATCGTTTCCCTAGATGGGAGAATAAAAAGGCAGACCTTTTTCAGAGCGTGCCCCTTAAGATAGAATTAGTCTGGCACGTCCCAAAGGTAGGGAGCCAGCTTTGGAGTGCCCAAAGCTTCATGCTCTTGGAGCATTTACCATTTTATCTCTCTGGTGGAGGTTTTGCCATGGGGCGATGTCAGTAAATTCAATGTTTTTTTTCCCCCAGTATTCAAATGAAATTCCAGGAGTAAACTTTCTCCGTTTTCATTCGATCTGGAGTTGACTTGTGAATTTATTTTCAATATCATGATGTTGGTATCCTGACTTCTTTGTCAGGAAGTGTAGTGACAGGACAAAGGGTGACGGTTTTAAGTTGGAAGAGGGGAGATTTAGATGAGATACCAGAAAGAAATTCTTTGCTGTGAGGGTGGTGAGACCCTGGAACAGGTTGCCCAGAGAAGCTGTGGATGCCCCATCCCTGGAGGGGTTCAAGGCCAGGCTGGATGGGGCTTTGAGCAACCTGGTCTGGTGGGAGGTGTCCCTGCCCAGGGCAGGGGGCTGGAACTTGATGATCTTTAAGGTCCCCTCCAACCCAAACCATTCTACGATTCTATGTAAGGTTTTAGGGATACAGAGAACAAAGGAGGGCACAGAGTGATGCTTTCATTTTTGCGCTGGGATTTGGAGAACCTTCACAGGGTGACATTTTGGCACAGCTAAAACTCCACCAGCGCCGTAGATGAGGAAAGAAGGTTCATGCAATATGAAGTCACCATTCGTTGTCAAAACAGACAGGTTTGGTTTTGGGGGGTTTTTGGTAGAAATCTTAGTTATTGGAGTTAATTGTTTTTCATATTAAACTGCAGACTACCCATTATACATCATGGTAGACGGACTGTTCCTGGCTTCCCTTGGTCCTCACTGAGCCACGGGAAGCTCCAGAGGGAGGATTTGTTGTGTCCTGCTGTTGAACCCCAAGAGGAGGTATCTTACGGTGCTTCCGATCAACTCAGTGGAGCGAGGTTAACTTTGGCAAGGTGGAGAAAGCCCTGGGTGAGCCCTGAAGGCAGCGTCAAGAAGCGATCTTGTGTGGATCGACAAGTTTTTATTTTCAAGAAAACTTTGTATTTAAGCGCTGTGTTAAGTGTTCTGGGAGCACTTAAACTTCATAAGCGTTCATTACTTCAAATATAAAATGTTAATTTTTGTCTGTACTCCAAAATAATAGTTAAATTCTAAATTCCAAGGGTTAGGGAATTCGGGTTGGAATTCTAAATTCCAAAAATAGTTAAATTCAGTTCCTAACTTAAGTTTTAGTTTTCATTCTTTCTGCTACTTTCTGGTTTTTTGTTTTGCCTTCATTTAGTCCATTTAAGACTTGTCTATTTTCTTAGTGAGTTTTATTTTATATTCTACTGGCTCTAACTAGAGCAACAACTTGTTAATCACCCAGATTTAGACCACTATTTTATTTTTAAACTCTACATTATGCCAAAATAAACAATGTAGACGAACAGAAGTTTAGATCTGACCTCTTTGGTTCGTGGACTTTGCTTTTGCAGGGGTGAAAAATGACGCGGAATCTAAGAACCCTTGCCTGCCTGTAGCTTTGTATCTATTTTTCCTTTTCCCTGGCAGCCTGTTTTATTTTTGAGACCTTTACCCCGTGGGCTCCAAAAAGACCTGCGAATCAGGCTCATTTCTGTAAGAAACGAGGCTGAAAACTTGAATACACCTGTAAAGGCAAAGTCCCAGGAGGAAAAAAAAAGTCATTTATAAGGGTATTCCTTTAGCAGGGAACTCCCACCAGCACCCCATGATGCTGCCGAGGGATAACCCACCAGTTCCAGTTCTCTTCGGTGTATTAGCAAGCTATTTTTTTTTTTTTTAATTTTTATTTTAATGACTGAATACAGGGTCGTGGATTAAGACTCTCGCATGAAACGCGTGTTCAAACAGTTGATTTCATTTTGCAATAGAATCTTAACGATACCTCGGAAAATTAAAACGAGAAAAAAGATTTTATTGCAACGAGTTAAGAAATTACATGAAAATATTTTCCTTCCCGAACTCTTGCAAAAAAGACGGCTGACAACAGTAGCTGTTTAAGACTTGGTTCATGATTTTACTGTGAAAAAAACGCAACCCTGTCTGGTTCCCCCCCTTCCTCAAAGATTACGGTCTGTGAGGGGACTTGGGAAATGAGTTGAGGGACTCGCTACTGGGATCTCCATAGAACTTATTAATTACCTCTCCTTTCAAACAGTAACTATAAAACAAAAATCTGAATTTAGTCTTAAATTTGGAAAATTTATTTTGGCCTACATACAAATTAAGATGTATCCAGAAGGAGAAACCTTATAGTAGAAAGGGAACTTCAGAGGATGGTCCCTATCGGTGGTGTCCTCCTCAGCTGAGGCTCCGAAGGGCATGTTGGTGCCAGTTCGGGTACGGAGCTTTCCTGTGCTTTTAACTCTTTTATTTATTCTCCTATATTGCAAATGCATTTATTTCAAGAAAAATATCTGATAAGAGTTACATAAAATCAAGGACAAATGCAATTCCACATGATTCCTCCCTATATACTGTGTCTATTTTACTCTGCATTGAGGCAGCAGTAATCTCAGATTCTTTTTTTTTTTTTTTTCCTAAAATGCCCTTTTCTGTGTGTCTACATCATTTATGGTATTTTATTACTGCTCTTTCCAACGTTCACCAGACTGTAGTGGGACAGGATGGGGCAGAACCTTCCCAAAAGGAAGCGAGGGGGTTACTTACCTGCACTCGGTTATAATTAAAACAATGCTGGTCCTACAGACTTTTAATTATGGTGTAGGGTACCTCTAGAATAGAGCTGTGGAGACTCTTCTAGGGACTCGTGGAGCCTTTCGTCCTCTCTGAGATACGTAAATCACAAGTAGGAACATGATGAGGTCACTACAGAAATGAAATCTTCAGCTCCTTTTTTTTTGCAGGTGCCTTCTATGGGAAGAAATCCAATAAAATCAGACCTTGAAAGGATCGGGTGTTTTCTCTGCAATGAGTTTTGCATGCTGTTGGAATCAAGGTCAGCAAATGGCACTTATGGCTAAAGTGACAAAAGTTTCAAGGTTCTAACAGTCCTTCACATTCACTCTGGCTGAACTGAAAATGTTGGCAGATATTCTCAAAAATCCCGATACGCTATTACAAAATAAGTATTCAAAGACAACCTTCTAAGTCAAATATTTCAAACACAATTATCTGAAAATACAACTGAAAGGTGACGTGGAATTCAATGTCAGTTTTCTGAAAGCTTCATGGCTGCAGCTGTTGAAAGTATTTTAATGTAGTACTGCTAGATTTCAGAATTTGATGTCTCAGGATATCCGAGGAAGGATTTCGTCCCATATAAAAGCCACAAGTATTGTACCTGGAAAGAGAAATTACAGAAAAGACCTTTATTTAAATATATTTGAGAAGGACAGAGTACTGGCATTGAAAATAAACACAGTGTTCAAGTATTTGAGTGTCTAACGTGCAAAACAGCAGGGACTGTGCAGAAAAAATGAAATTTTCTGTTGAAAGGGCTAAGAGGGGGTCAGTACTTTGGCAAACACAGAATCGGAGAATGCTATGGGGTTGGAAGGGTCCTCTGGAGATCATCCAGTCCAACCCCCTGCCAGAGCAGGTCCACCCAGAGCAGGTTGCACAGCAAGGTGTCCACTGGGGTTTTGAATATCTCCAGAGAAGGAGACTCCACCACCTCTCTAAGCAGCCTCTTCCAGGGCTCTGCCACCCTCAAAGTGAAGAAGTTCTTCCTCATGTTTAGATGGAACTTCTTATGTTCAAGTTTGCGCCCATTTCCTCTCGTCCTGTCTCTGGGCACCACTGAATACCATCTATTTCACAAAGAAAGCTTGTGAACAGACAACAGACCATGCAAGTGATCCCTATGAGTTAATAATCTTGTTTTTCTTTGTGTAGTTGATGTTTGAATCCTGATCTGCACCTTCCTGTTGCTGTATCAGCCTCCTTTCTATGCACATATAAATGACTGACCCAGCTGCTAAACCTCTGTTCCTCAGACGACGGGCTAGGGCTGAGTTTGGCAGCAGTGTCTGCTTTGATAACCACATCGGTTTTCGGGGCTGCAAGCAGGTATAGGATAGTGGGGTTTTTTTTTCAGGGATCATTCTAGTTTAAGGTTTACTCTGGAGCTGAAAAATGGTAAAGTTAGAGATTGTAGGTTATTTGTGAGAATCACGGAATATCTCAACTTGGATAGGACCCATAAGGATTATCCAAGTCCAAAAAGGGCACCTAACTATAGTTTTTTCAGATTTTTTTTTTCTCCTGGAAAAACAATCAGTATCTTCTGTTTCAAAAAATGAAGTGGATTCTGGTTGACGTTCCTCAACTAAAGCTTGTATTTTATGAAGCTTTCTACATCAAAAAAAATGCTTATTGGAAGGGATTCTCTCTAGTCCAATCTCCCACTCAGTGCAGAACTATTGCCTATGCTAGTTCTGTGTCCCGAAAAACCTCCACAGATGGGGACTGCAGCACTTCACCAGGTAACTTCTTCCACTGTTGCTGCACCCTTCTCCCGAAGGTTTTCCTGGAGTCCACTCTGAACCTCCCACACCACAACTTGGGGCCTTGCAGTGACCTCATCTGCCAATGAGAACGGTTAATCTGGGAGTTTTCCTGCCCATCAAAACCTTTTACTGAGCTCTGATAAGCTTTTCTGAAAAATCACCTTTCCATGGGATACTCCTGCCATATGTAACTTCCAAGGGAGTCACTACTGACCTAGAGATTCCTAAATAAGCAGAATTCCGTTCTCCTGAAGTCCAAAGTCCAAAGAGCTCTGCTGTTTACCTTCCCAGCCTTCCTCTGGACCCTGAACTCTTGCGAGGACTACAACCCAAGTGGCCACGTTCCCCACCAGTTCTTCCCTATTGGTGAGCAGGTCAAGTATAGGATTTCCACTCGCTGGCCCTTGGGTATTTGAATTAGACTTGATCAGTGACAGTTTTCTAGGAACTCCCTGCATTGTGTTCGCTCACTGCCGAAGAGTTTTGCTCTCTCAGATGATGTCTGCAGAGCTGAACACCCCTCAGAGGACCAGGGTCTGGGAGGTGGAGACTTGTGCTAGTTGTTGACACCCTCCTTTGCTACTAAGTCCCTGAAATGCTGATCACTTCACTGCACGTGGACTTGCAATTCTTGTTTCTTTGCTGAGCTTAAGCATACTGATATGGACCTTGATGGAAACCCAGATGTTCACCTGGACTTTAGTAAGGCCTTTGATACAGTGAGGAGCGGCTGAAGGAGCTGGGGGTGTTGAGTCTGGAGAAAAGGAGCTGAGGGGAGACCTTCTGGCTCTCTCCAACTCCCTGAAAGGAGGGTGTAGCCAGGGGAGGTCGGTCTCTTCTCCCAAGTCACAGGTGATGGGACAAGAAGAAATGGCCTCAAGTTGCACCAGGGGAGGTTCAGATTGGATATTAGGAAAAATTAAGCCTTGGAATGGGCTGCCCAGGGAGGTGGTTAAGGCACCATCCCTGAAGGTTTTCAAAAGATGGGTTGATGTGGTGCTTAGTGACATGGCTTAGTCATTTTATTTTTATTTTTTAATCAGAGTTAGGTTGGTGGTTGGACTAGATGATCTTAAAGGTCCCTTTCAACCTAGATAATTCTACAAATTCTATGAAACCTCTGGATACCTCCTCTGAGCAGAAACGTGGAAGTTTCACCTGTAGCCTTCTCCCTTGCTTACCTCCTCCACTTAAATCTACTGCTAAGCGACTTTTGTGACACTTATTCTTTATCCTGATGGTGAAAAAAACTGCTTCTTCAAAGGAACAGTATTAGTCTTTCTGGTAAAACTGATCTAAAGAAGTGGGCATTGATTCTGTTTTTGCAGCGTTAGAAACCGAGCAGGACGCTAAGCTGGTACCTGTCCAGGAAAAAAGCATCCCACTTTATTGCCCTCACGTCCAGCATCTTGTCACCAACTCTTCCATTCATAGTTGCCAACTCTCCGGTACTCAAAAAGCTGCATTATCTCAGTCCCCATCATTCCTAATGGTGTAATCATGCCTGGACAACTAACAGGAATTCCTCTGGCAGGGAAACAGAAACTATCTTTGTTCCCCGGCTACTTGCTTCTCCCGTGTTCACGGCGCAGAATCTCGGCCTGCCTATGCGTGAACACTCGCTGACATCTCCATTTCCTACAGGAATTAGCTGGTTTAACGCTACTGGAGAATCACCTGCACCAAAACATCAGTGAAACCTTTTTGAAAAACGAGTTCTTAACTACAGCTCCAAGATTATTTTCATGAAAGACCATAAGCCACCGGTAGATTTGTTGATCCTAAAAGAAAACCTCCCCTTCCTCCTCCCCTTGTGGAGGTGATAATCAATCTTCCTCTTGTTCTGAGTGTCCTTTCTAAGAAAATGGCTTTAAAGTTGATGGTTAAAAACTGGCTTATGGCTAGATCAGAGTCTCTTCTATACGGGATGGTCTCAGTCTCCTTGTCCTCATGGTATTTACTGTGCCCACAGATGAGATCATATCGCACTTTGCACAGGCAATCTGAATATTTCTGGTAACACTAGTCCATGGTTCTGCAGGTGGTAGATATTAAGCCAAATCCCCAAAAAACCCCTAACAGGTTTCCCCAAAATAATAGCAAAATAATTTAACCGTCTCAGATGCTGACACTGGGAAAAGTGGAGACATCAAATTAACGTATCGCTATGACTCTGCCAGTTTCTAGGATGTCTGAAAAAGTATTTCTGCTGACACATGGATTCTGAAAGTAATTTTTACAACTAAATTTAAATTATCCCTTCCCTCATCATCTACTTTGAGGATTCTGCTCAGAGGTTCTTTTCACAATAATTTTATTATCATCGTAACAGGTATTTTTCCTAGATGCCTCATCGTTTGGTCCAATTATGGAAAAATGTATATCTAATACTTTCTTATTTTCAAAAAGTGTCAGAAAATTTTCCTTTCATGTTAGATTTGTAGATCTGTGCTCCTGTATTCATCAATTCAGTTTTCAAATGTATTTTGAAATACATTATAGAGGTTTTCAACCTCCTCTATACTTCCACCTCAGACCCCTTACATTTGTTTACAACTCTTGGTTTATAAAATAAGGTCTATATGAAGCCCCCTTGTTTTGTAATGAGATACTTCTAATACCAATAGAGTACTCAGTCCTTCAGGTGATCCCCAGACCTGAGATCTGTAACAAAATGTTTGCCTGCAGGAGTCACATTGCACAAAAAATTATGTGTCCTGAGTATTCATGTCTTTACAACTTCCCTTCTCTCGTAAACTAAGAGACAGCGTATTCTGTGTGTATTTTCTGTATGTTAACTAACAATAAACTGCTGTTCATGAATTTTCATAGAAATGTAACATTAATCCCTAACTGCATTCTAAATAATTCCTTGTTTTACTCAAGCTGAAATCACCCGAAGGCTTTCTGCAGCGCAGTTCTGCAGGATGGGTCTTCCTGAATAAGTAGAACACTGTCTTTCAGAGTGCCTCCTGCTTTAGATCACTTGCCAAAATATTAAATCCCGAGTGCTTACAACCTGGCAAATCTCAAAATGGTCATCAGGTTGACATCGGTTAATACACCAGAAAGCTAAACCTGAATTCTGAGAAATATCCTGTGTTCTGTGAGGACCCAGGTGATGCTTATCAGCTTTGCCCAAGACATTTCATTAGCTACTAACTGGAAGAGCCCAAAGGCTTATATCGAGCTTACTCTCTTGTTCAGTCATCCTGGTGGGATATCTAATTTAACAGAATGTCCAGCTTTGGAGTCATGAACATCAGAAGGACATGGACCTGTTGGAACGGGTCCAGAGGAGGCCACAAGGATGCTCTGAGGGCTGGAGCCCCTCTGCTGTGAGGACAGCCTGAGAGAGTTGGGGGTGTGCAGCCTGGAGAAGAGAAGGCTCCAGGGAGGGAGACCTTAGAGCCTCTTCCAGTCCCTCAAGGGGCTCCAGGAGAAACGGGGAGGGCCTCTTGATCAGGGAGGGGACACATAGGACGAGGCATAACAGTTTTAAACTGGAAAAGGGAAAATCTAGATTAGCTATTAGGAAGTAATTATTTCCTGTGAGGATGGTGAGGCACTGGAACAAGTTGCCCTGAGAAGCTGTGGCTGCCCCATCCCTGGAGGGGTTCAAGGCCAGGTTGGACGGGGTTTTGAGCAACCTGGTCTGGTGGGAGGTGTCCCTGCCCAGGGCAGGGGGTTGGAACTAGGTGATTTTTAAGGTTCCTTCCAACCCGAACCATTCTATGATTCTATGAAAATTGTACTAAAGTGAATTTTAGTCAAACTAAAAATTCTCTCTCCCTTTTTGACACAGAGTCAATGCAAGCAGAACATGCACAGACATCAACTCAAACAAGAAAAACAAGTTATTTGTTATAACTGGAGCCCTTTCATATGTTTCCTTTGTGCGTTTCACACCCTGTTGTACCTTCATCGCTTTTGTACCTTCTAATAGGATTAATGGTCATGAAAGAACTCTGGATTAACAGGCTGCTGCTTTATATACCCTCTAAGCAGAACGCTCAAGATTTGCAGGGACTGGCTGTAAACAAACAACATGGTGCATTGTCACCTGCACACAACTAGAAGTTAAAATCAATAGCTTCCAAATTAAAACCACAATTTAAGTTCAGAAAAAATCCAGTTACTAACATTCCTTATTCTTAAACTAAGAACAGATTGTTTCCAGCAGTGATGGGTAGAAAAACACAGAATGGGAACTGCAAAGTTTAGACACTAAGCAGATAAAAGAGAGATGATATTACAATAGTAATAATTGAGAAAGCGTATTTTAAGCACTTGTCCTAACACCTGTGGGCAGTTTTCTTAATTTATCATTCCCATGTCCTTGCATACTGTCACCAAGTGAGACAGAAACTCCATGCTAACCAGTATCTTTCTCTTTTTGAACTTAATCAGGCTGGTATTTACTTTCAGGAAGCTTCTTCTCCTTTTTAATATTCTGGTGGAATCTACAAGTGGGCCTTTGGTCAGGGTGAGAATACGGAGCCTACCTCAAACAGGCTGGATTTTAATACCAAGGCATGAAATCCCAAACAAGAGGCAGCTTCAAAAGGATCACGCTCCAGAGTAAACAGCTGTTGGTTTATAACTAACTAGTTAACCTTAACCTAAACACTAACCCTTTTCCATTTAGCATTGAGCTGCTGTGGTTCTTTGGGAGGAGAGTTATCTGGCTCAAAGTATCCCGAAAGTACTTAGACTCTGAACATGACATCTAAACTAAACAAGAATATAACCTAATAGGGTTGTTTCCGTATCAAAAGAGTAGATATTGTTTTGTGGAATAAAACTGTTGTTTAAAACTCAGTATTAGATGCTTGATGCACAAAACAGAGTGTTACAGGTGCTCTACACAGAGCATTAAACAAGTTTAAAATACGTAGCTCGCATTTGCAACACAAACCCCTGATTCTGAATGACTTCTACTCATAAATTGTAATTGACTATTTTCTGGATTTTATTTAAAATAGAAAACGAGCCAGCTGTCAAATAAAGAATAGCCATTTTTTTGAACCGTGTGACTTTCTCAAATACTTAAAATATTAAGAACTTACCTAAGGATGGTGCTATCCAATATACTAGTGAATAACTCCCAAATTTGTCATAGAAACAGTTTGGGTGTAATGAAAAAGCCAACGCTGGGTTAAATATTGCTCCCGTCAGATTTCCACCTGCAATGAAATGTAAACAATATGAAATCAAACCATCTATCTTAATGTTTATTTTAAATGCACCCACACAATACTACAAGAAAGCAATAAAATGAATTGGGAGAAATAATATGAACAGATGAACTCTTTTGAAGTTATTTACCCGATGATATGTTTAACAGTTTAACTGTTTTCTAAAATGCTTTAAAATATCTGAAGTGCAGGCTGTAACTTCCTTTATCTCTTTCTAGCAAATATTCTTTCAGGAGATGGGTTTGGCCAATGTTGAACGTTTCTGTTGATAAAGCAGTGAGCTGCTTTACACGGTCTCTACCACGCTTTTAGAAGAGACAGCAATTACACAAATATTAGGAAATAAATACTGGGCTTTCGTTACATCCTCATGTTGCATGAAACACATACGCAAGATAATGGAAAAAACCTGTCAAGCACTGTTCTTGGTACATTAACCTCTGTACTTTCCTAATAAAACACTAGTATTATCATATCAATGTCTAGAACACTAAGATTATCCTCTGGTAGTAACTGTGGGAGAAGCCGTCACAGTCATTCCATGTGTTATATCAAGAAAATAAAAGCAAATCCCACTCCTCTCTCTTCAAAAGGGAAGCTGAAAGCAGCTGAGCATCTTTCCTTGCCTCTGACTGCAGATGTAGATGAAGTCACCTAAACATTCTCCAAATAATCTAGATCCAAACGTGTTACGTTGTGGGGACTGAACTGTAATTACGCTGCAGATAAACCTGGAGGTGAGTGTTTTTAATTCAGACAGAAGTTGTTCCTCTCATTGCAATCTGGCAGGAAAAGCATTACTCCGAGCAAAATTATCTGTATTTCTGTACCAGCAGTTACTACCCACCCCATTTCTGTTTTTGCTATTAATCTGTTCCCATAAAATACTATAGTATGTGTCTGTTTAGTTTCTTAAAGCTTATTCTTGATTTTTCCCAAATAATTTAGCGTGAGCTTTGAACCTGTGCTTCGTACAAATACCACGCTGCTGTAATCCTCATTCGTTATGGGCATGTGATCATTTACTGAAAGTTTTAGTCAATTATTATACTCATTAGTTCTTTTACCATTATTACAGTTCGGGAAGATTTTAGTCTTTGTTGACCTACTCAGTTTGCTCTGCTTTTAGGCTTGTTTTGAACAGCACCTCAGATTTACTGTGTAGGCTGTTACTCTGCCCACGGACACATCAATAACTCCTGCTGTTGCCAGGAAGGCCATCCACAATAATTTACTTTGCTTCAATCTATTTCTAAATTCACTGCTTCTGCTTTTACATCCACAAACACACATTCAAGAGCAGAATTTCACTCTCAGGAAGCAGTTGCTGTTTCTGAATATTAAACATTAGTTTTAACTGCACTATTTCTTTAATATTCATTACTAATAACTACTGGAATGTCAGCCACAGGCCAGGGCCGCTAATGTAATCTTATTTAAAAATATTTATAAAACATTTCAGTCTGTGTACCAGAAAAGAGAAGTGATTTCATAGCAAAAGAAGTGTAACATCTTTGCTGTTGGACACACAAAAACTTAGAAAGATGAGGTAATGAAATTACTAAAGGCAAAAACAAAGTTAGGAAGAAACTCAGAATTAAAAAGATGTCATTTTTACCTTGCTACGTGAGGCTCTGAAACTTCTAACCAATTTCATACAATTCTGACTTCACTGCAATATTGCCTGTAAATGAAAAAACCCTCAAAAGCTGTATTTTTTTTCTTCCCCTAATTAAATCTTATCCAAAAGGAAATGTCCAAAAATATTCTTTACCAACGTGTACATAATCTGCATCCTCAGCTTCTGAATCGCTCCTTTAATAGGCAAAGACATGATGTTCCCTTTTCTCTTTCTACTTAGTAGAAGAAACGGAGTGAATGCAGTAGGAGCTTTTGTGTACAGTTTGCACTATTACAAAAATTAGATCTGTGCGAGACTAAACATTAAAAAAAAATAATCCAAATATTTTTAACCACGAAAAAGTAGAAGAAAAATTAAAGGAACATCTTGTAACTTTGAAAATACTGTAGAATCTGATGTTATTTGTTGGAGTAAGTTGCCTGGCATGTCTAAGTGCCTTTTACGAGGTAGATGGAACAGTGACCTGTCAACATTTATCTTTTCTAACAACTTCACTTAGTCAACCATAAAAATACAACTTAATGTTTTTTGTATGTGTATCGATACATTTATATGGGTGTAATCCATAGGGATATGGCTATCCTTCAAAATTTTACCCAAACCAAACTGGAATAATTGCTATTCCTTCTTACAGTCCCTTTTTAGACATCAATCATTCCTCTTACAGGACACAGCTTTCAAACTCATAGTAGAACATAATTCATGGAACGAAACATGAGACACTATGTACAAGATGTATTTTCTAAGATTTCTGGTTCATTCGTAACTGTGATAAACCTGGACCGACCCTGAAGGCACGATTGATTTGGTTTTTAAAACCAGAGTGTGAAAAGAAATCATTAGCATGAATTTTATCTTGTAAATCATAGAATGGTTAGAGTTGGAAGGGACCTTAAAGATCACGGAGTTCCAACCCCCTGCCATGGGCAGGGACATCTCCCATCAGACCAGGTTGCTCAAAGCCCCATCCAACCTGGTCTTGAACCCCTCCAGGGATGGGGCAGCCACAGCTTCTTGGGGCAACCTGTTCCAGCGTCTCACCACTCTCACAGGAAAAAATTTCTTCCTGAGATCTAGTTTATGTAACACATCTTTCTGAGTTCCTAACTGGAACACTGTATCTGTCAAATAGAAGTTTGAAAAATCATTTTTCATTCAATATTCTACACTACTTTGCTATTTTTGTAGGGAAAAGGAAGAATGCTACCAGTTTGCCTAAATTTGTGCTGGCTGCCTAGCCCTTTGGATGTGCTGAGCGGCTGTGGGAAGGGGTCCTCAGAACGGAGGGGGCAGGAAAAAGAAGGCTATCCCCAGGAACGCTTGTGTGTAGATGTGAGCAGAGGTCTGAGAACCTCGAAGGTGTCCATTGAAAAAGGGATCTCTTACAGTGCAGGCCCGTTACTTCATCACAGAAAGAAATTAATCGGGGCACCATGTTTCCAGGCTTGAGTAATAGCTCAGTGAGAGGAATCCTGGGGTTTTCCCCCTCCTCTACTGCAGGAGGCTTCAATCCACACCTTCGGAGAGCTCAGTAAACACATCTCCTGACTACGGCAGGAGGAAGACTGCTCACCTCTTTATGTTTTTTTTTGTTCTAAATTGAGTGTCCAGCAAAGAACACAAACCTGAGGAAGCCTGGAGCAGAGTGAACAAGAAAGAATTGGATTTTCCACTAAGTAGGGGATAAAACTAAGTTCAGGATATGCTCCCCAGAAAATACATCTTTTTACATGATTCTAGATTAAAAGAAATGGAAAGGTAGCGCAGGGTGTTCTGCACACAAACCAGGACACACTGTGCAGGTGAAAGAGGCCTGGGCACAAGCAGGTCTGATGTTTGCTGGAAGTACGTGATCGTTTGCACTGGATGGTCCTAATGAGTCCAAGTTTATGACAAGGAAGAGGACTTAGTACACAGCCTTCTCCTGCTAGGAAAATAAAAAAAATGAGGCCAGCCTGGCCAACGACACCGGGCATGAATTCTTTGCATGAAGTAGCGAAGAGAAAGGGAATGTGACACGTATTATTCTATGTGATGATTTGCTAAGCGGGAAAGGAATGTTAAGAATCCCGAATCCAGCTTCCTATGCTTGTAGAAGAGGCAGGATAATCTCTGGCTAAACTTTCACTGAGCAATTCAGAAATATAGTTAATGTGCTAAAATGGACTCACGCCTTGCCCCTACCTTCAAAAATTAATTTTAGAAAGTAGTTCAAATAGCTAAATTAATTCTCAAAAGTCTCCGTGGACTTCTTTTAATCTTTCAGGTGTTAGCTAATTTCAGCTAAACATAATGAGAAAAGGTTTTTTTCATTAGTACATCTGAAAATTCGACTGTAGTTTATTCTGCTATACGCTATTATGTTAGATAGCATGATACAGTTAAACCTTTTGGACAAGACATCAATGACATCCCAGATGTTTGCGGATAAGAGAGCGATCTCCCTCTCTCATAAACGGATTTGATCATTTCCTAGATGACTGTCTCTGTGGTGGGGGCTGGAGCACAAGCAAGGAGCTCCGTAACCATCCCTTTCCCTGTATCCCAAATGACAGAATTTCCTTCCCAGTACAACCCACTCCCTGCAGGGCAGTCCTCAAGTGAGAAGGCACTTCAGTCTGGCACTTCGCTGGGGACAACAGGCAGCATCAAAAGCCAGCAGAAAGAAGCTCAGACTGACTCCTCTCCCTTCTTCCTTCCCTCCGGTCCAGAGAGGCTGTGCAGGTGACAAGTGTCCCACCTCGGGGAAGCATGAGGTGACAGTCAGACAAGGAGACGGCCACACAGGGCAGCACAGAGAGAGGAAACTCTTGCAAATGCCACGATTAGGCACCTAATTTTTTTCTTTTTCTTTTTTTTTTTTTTACATTTGGTGTCATGAGGTATTATTTTATCGTTTCTGGGTGCATTCTACAAATAACCATACCTGGTTCTGGTTTAAGGATTTAACGCAGCTGAAGAAGCCGCATTGATATGAATTATGCATTATTTAAACGCCAAACTTCCGTATTACCGGTCCGTACCCTGCTGTTGCACAATCAGCATTTTTTCCTCATGCAGCCAGTCCTGCGCTCTCGCAACGCCACTTCACAAATCAGAGCACATTGTATGAAACCTCTCGCGCTACAGAAATTCGGATTACGAAACGATCCTTCCCTGAGATATCTGAACAGTGTTCCCTGAAACTCTTAACCCTATTTATTTGTGGATTTGACATATATTGTTTTAAATTCCTAACTTGTTTCATTCTTAACCTCACACCTGCCTGAAATCTAACCAGGCAAACTTTTACATAAACTCCAAATGTATGTGTAGGACCAAAGGCTTTCCTTGATGCATTTTTTTGTAATCTGAGAAAAATAATTTTGCATCTTAACACATATAAGGAAATAAAAAAAAGCCCTCTGTTACAATTTTATTGTAGGAGCAGAGAAAAGACTGACCTGCATAGACGAGCAAGGTGATGAGAAGAGCAATCAAGTGGACTTTGTATTTGGGATTAATAGTTTCCACTCGCAGGACGGTCAGCTGGAAAACGACAGAAAAGAGCAGTTCTATGCAGAACGCCTGCATCTCTGTAGTCTGCATGGGGTTGCTGCAGCCCTGCGAGAGCGCTCCGAAATGTGGCTCGGCCATCTCCAGGCTCCAGAGAAAGTGCATAAACACCCTGGCAAGCACCGCCGCCGCGAACTGCGCCCCGATCTTGAGTCCCCCCATCTTGACCGACGTCCCACCGCCCCACATGGGCTGCAGGGTACCGCAGGGGTTGCACGTGCTGCCGGGCAGAGTCAGGCCGTGCAGGACGGTGAAGCCGTAGGTGAGCGTCAGGCCGGTGTGCGGCTTGGGCTCCGTGTTGCCGAGCAGGCTGAGCTCGTTGGTGCAGGCGCAAATCTGGAAGGTGCTCAACATCTCCAGAAGGAAAGTGCAAAAGAGCGGGCGGGAGCGCAGCCGGCGGCGGGTCAATCTCCTGCCCAGCCCCACCGCTGCCACGATGCCGGCCATCAGCAGGAGAGAGGTCCCCAGCCCACCGCCAGCCATGGCCAGAGTTTGACAGGCCGAAGGGCTCGCAGGAGGACTTCGCCCTGCTCCAGCCCCACCACCTGTGGGGAGAAACCAAGCGGGAAAGGGAGGGAAAACGACCACCTTTCCCCTTCCAGGTAGGAGCCAGCTTCTGTCCCCAGCTCCTGTCCCCACCTGCGAGGCTCTGACTCACCCAGGAGACCGGGAGCAAAGGGCAGGGGAGCCCGGCCTGAGGGCGGTGAGGGCAGGGGGGGATCCCTCTGCCCTCCTGGGAAGGGCTTAGGAGAAGGAAGGTCTCTCCCTGCGGTGGAAAAAAGGGACGGGGAGAGGAAGGTGGGGGGAGAGAAAGGGGGCTCCGCTTTCCCTCAGCCCCTCAGCCCTTGGACGGACGGAGGGAGGGAGCTCCCCTCAGCCCCACGGGGGGGAACGGGGAGGCCAGCCAATTTCTCGGGCGGGTTGGTAGCGCGGCCTCTCCGGGGCGGAGGGGAGGGAGGGGGGGGGGGAGCAGGCGAAAGCGGCTGAAGAATAAGCTCCGTCACCGCGGCGGGATGAGGCGAGGCGGCGGCGGCGGCGGCGGCGCCTTCCTCCTCCTCCTCCTCCTCCTCCTCCTTCTCCTCAGCCGGGCGCTGCGCGGCCCGGGGCGGCCGCCGGCGGCAGCGCGAGCGGGCTGCGGGACTGCGCATGCGCGCGGCGCCTGGCGGGGGGCGAAGGGAGCCGAGGGGAGGGGGGGTCCCTGAGGGGAGACGGGGGGGGAAGCGCTGCGCTTTCCCGCCCTTGGTGCTGAGGTGAAGGGAGGGTGGTTGACCCTCCGGGACATAAAGAAGGCTCCGGGGAGAGCTTAGAGCCCCTCTTGGTAGCTAAAGGGGCTACAGGAAAGGTGAGGAGGGGCTTTTGAATCAGGGCAGCGGTTTTAAATTGAAAAGAGGGAAGATTTGGATTAGATCTCAGGAAGAAATTCTTCGCTCTGAGGGCGGTGAGGCACTGGAACGGGTTGCCCCGGAGAAGCTGTGGCTGCCCCATCCCTGGAGGGGTTCAAGGCCAGGTTGGACAAGGCTTGGAGCAACCTGGTCTGGTGGGAGGTGTCCCTGCCCAGGGCAGGGGGTTGGAACTGGATCTTTGATGTCCCTTCCAACTCAAACCTTTCCATCATTCCGTGAAGCGAGGGGCGGTGAGGTTGAGGATCTAATTGGCCGCTGCCCATCATCACCTGGAGGCAAAACTGAGGTGGTTGTGGCCGCTGCCCTGGCCCCAGCCTGGCTGAAGGCTTTGAGAGTGGTTTTATTTCTCCTTGGGAGCCCGGCTGCGCAGGAGGCGGGTTGTAGGGGTTAATTCCATCTCTCCCTCCCACTCGCTTGCTGGAAGAAAGGCGTTTGACGGAGGAGGCAGGTGGGGATTCTGGGGCTTCTCCAGTGGAAGTAAGGCTAAAAATAGGCAGCGGCCTCATGCTGCAGAAGGTGGTAACACTGGCGTTCATAGCAGGCCCCAAATGGCCTCGGGACAGCCCTGAAAAATAGGCATGGCCTCCTTGGGGGTATGTTTTTGTGCCTGGTAACCAAAAAAGGTGAGTTTAGTGTGAGGTAACTGGCGTAAATGCTTCCCGTCCTATTAGGCTGGGGCTGAGTTTTCCTCTGGTCTCTACCTGCAGTGCTATTTTGCAGTTAGGTGTTTGGAACAGGGCTCTGAGCACACGAGTGGGTGTGCCGTGTGTCCTTCAGTGTAACGCCTTAGTTTTCACCCTGCGGAAAGAATAAATGCTTTTTTGCGGTGCTGGTGCTTTTTTCCTGCTTTTCGTCCTCTCCGCCACCGACCGGTGACGCATTTTCAGGAGTGCCAAAATCCTGCTTTTATGAACTGCAAAACTGTGGCGCTGCTGGCAGCAGTTCCCACTGTGCTGCAGTTAAATGCACCTGCAAGGAGGGACAAATGCTGAGTATTTCTAGGAGCCGGTATTTTTGCCCCGAGGTGGAATCCAAGATGGCAGTTAATGGCCTGGCAAGAAGGACTTTTGCCTGATCAAGGTCTATACGGTATATTTCTTGCAAGGAGGCAATAGACAAATGCGTTGCTTCCAACTAAGCAAACCCTTAGTTTTAGTTAAAGGTCAGCCTACCATAAAGATCAAAGTAGCAAAACACATAATCGTTACTGTAGGAGGGAGCAACGTGACAAGCTTTTCCTCATTTCCAAGAATGTAGGACCATTGAAAGTATCTGGTCTCAAGAATTTTGGGGATAAAAGAGTATCTGGGAGGCTCAGCTTCCAAAAGGATCATTTGCCTATGAGAAATAGGGGTGTTATTAACAGGAGGGGGGGAAAATCCCCAAGAGGGTAGCAGTGATAACGTAAAGAGAGGAAAGGAGCTAATGGCAGAGTGGTTAATATTTGGCTTTTACTGTTTGTACAAGATCAGGTGTCAAAAAATGTAAGGCGAGGCAGGAGACATCATGACTGTGTTAAGTCATTACATTAAGTCCCGAAGCACCTTCATGAAAACCTTGAATTGAGGCAATTGCTTTTCTCAGCAATGATGTTCTGTAGCTGTCATATGGGAGAAAAATAACAGTTTACTTCAGGCTTAGGATGAAATTCAGGAATGTCCTGTTAGAATTAAGGATCCATATATATAGGCTCCTCTTTTTGCCTCTGAGCACAGCTTTATGCAGTCTGGTTTGAATTAGTTGGAGAAAATGTACACAATTATGGATGTGGTTAGGATTAACTTGGAAAACTTATCTTCCATGTTTTCCTACAAGCTGTATTGTAACTTCTATTAAAGACATCTATTAAAGTCACATTCTAGAGACTAGAGTCTGCTGGTCTAGGAGCTGTCTTGCACACAAGGAAAGTGAGTGTCAGTTCTGAAGAGCTTATTTTCCAGAGAGATAAAGCAGAAGATTGCTGGTAATAGCTTTACATTTTAATTGGGAATTTAGTATTGTGTCACTTCCTTTATTTACGTAGCCAAGCACAGACATGTGTGTTGTTCCTATTCTTGCTGCTTGCCAGAGAACATAAAAATGATTGCCAGTCTGTTTCCCAGCCCCAGACAACTTGCGCTTATGAGCAGTCATGAGTGTGTAATTTTAAAATATAGACTAATGAGGTGGATGTGTCATTTAACAGCACGGTCTCAAGTTGGATTAATTACGTGCAGACTGGAATGGATTGCATTATTTTTTTAAAGGAGAGCTGGGGCCAATGACATGAATAAGGGGTCAGCAAACCATAGCTACCAGCTCCATGGTGTACATATTTTTTGACCACCAGAGGGTGGTGTCATTCCAAACAATTGCTTTTGCTGCGCTCTTACAGCAGCTTTGTGTTTTGCCACTGATAAGTGAGAATACAGATCTTCTAGATAATTTTGTCATTTGTAAAAGCGAATATCCAAGCCTGGAATGTCTTTTAAAATTCATTTTACAACTTTTTTTTTTTTTTTTTTC
The DNA here is from genome assembly GCA_003697955.1 of Calidris pygmaea. Lineage (NCBI taxonomy): Eukaryota > Metazoa > Chordata > Aves > Charadriiformes > Scolopacidae > Calidris > Calidris pygmaea. The sequence goes on from QJSC01019265.1 coordinate 191,888, forward strand.
AAACTAAATGAGTTGGGCTCATCAGTTTTTTCCTCCTCGTGGCACTGCTGGGTCCGTGTCTCATTCCAGGTAATTCCCATGTCTGCTCTCTCCTCCATGTACCAGATCCCCTCATGCTCCTGCCTGCTTTATTACAGGACATATATAGTTTTCATTTTCTTCAGTACTCCCCACTTTCTTTTCTTCTCTTCTCAGAGTCACTTCACATCCTTTTCTTCCATTTTGCCCATTCAACAAGGGCAACTGTAGGGTGCTGTGCCTGGGGAGGAATAACTCCCTGCACCAGGACAGGTTGGGGGCTGACCTGCTGGGGAACAGCTCTGAGGAGAACGACCTGGGAGTCCTGGTGGACAACAGGATGCCCATGAGCCAGCAATGGGCCCTTGTGGCCAAGAAGGCCAATGGCATCCTGGGGGGCATCAGGAAGAGTGTGACCAGCAGGTTGAGGGAGGTCATCCTGCCCCTCTGCTCTGCCCTGGGGAGGCCCCATCTGGAGCACTGGGTCCAGTTCTGGGCTCCCCAGTTCCAGAAGGACAGGGAACTGCTGGAGAGGGTACAGCAGAGGGCTACGAAGATGGTGAGGGGCCTGGAGCATCTCTCTGATGAGGAAAGGCTGAGGGACTTGGGTCTTTTTAGTCCGGAAAAGAGAAGGCTGAGGGGGGATCTGATCAACACCTATAAATACTTAAAGGGTGGGTGTCAGAGGATGGGGCCAGTCTGTTTTCAGTGGTGCCCAGTGACAGGACAAGAGGAAATGGGCACAAAGTGGAATATAAGGAGTTGTACCTAAACATGAGGAGGAACTTCTTTCCTGTGAGGGTGGCAGAGCCCTGGAAGAGGCTGCCCAGAGAGGTGGTGGAGTCTCTGTCTCTGGAGACATTCAAACCCCACCTGGGTATGTTCCTGTGCAACCTGCTCTGGGTGGACCTGCTCGGGCAGGGGGGTTGGACTAGATGATCTCCAGAGGTCCCTCCCATAGCATTCTGTGAGTCTGTGATTTTCCCTTCCATGCGTATCAGTGCTTGTATTTTCTTTCCTAGTTATGTGTGTTCCTACTTTCCTTCTCTCCCCAAGCTCCCCTATTTCCTTCTCTTTCATTTCTCTTATACAGTGAGCTGTTCTTAGCTCTGTGTGTGGTTTCAGCACCCTTCCTTCCTAAAATTCCCTGTTTTCCTTTCTTTTCCTGTGGGAGGCTGAGTCATGCAGAGGGTATCGAGATGCCAAGAATTCTTGGATGGGTTTCACAGGGGTGAAATTGGGCGTTATCAGGCTGGAAGATGCTGGCAAACGCTTCCAACCACTTTAATGAGCAACTGCAGAGGAGTTGAATCTGTAGTTCAGCTGTGTATCAGGGAATTCATGCGCCCTCCTTTCCTCTGTTGTGGTTTAGTTGGTTTTTCCCTCAAACCAGTAGCTTTCCACTGACATTTAAAACTTCACTGGAAATCGATGAGATACAGAAACTATAAGCAGTGCTTCCAAAGAGAAAAACCTTGTTGAGCACAGGCCCTGGGCAAGCCCAAGCACAGTGTTGGCACAGCTTTTCTTAGGAAGCGGCTCTGGAGGTTTAGCACGATGAGAGCAGCTCTGCCGAGGTGAGAGCAGCCCTGAGGAGAAGGACTTGGCGGTGTTGGTCGATGAGGGAGGTCATCCTGCCCCTCTCCTCTGCCCTGGGGAGAACCCTCTGGAGCACTGGCTCCAGTTCCGGGCTCCCCAGTTCCAGAAGGACAGGGAGCTGCTGGAGAGGGTACAGCAGATGGTCACAAAAATGATGAGGGGCCTGGAGCATCTCTCTGCTGAGGAGAGACTGAGGGACTTGGGTCTTTTTAGTCTGGAGAAGAGAAGACTGAGTGGGGATCTGATCAATGCGTGCAAATATAAAGGGAGGGTGTCAGGAGGATGGGGCTGGTCTTTTTTCAGTGGTGCCCAGTGACAGGACAAGAGGAAATGGACCCAAACTTGAACATGGGAAGTTCCACCTAAACATGAGGAGGAACTTCTTCACTTTGAGGGTGGCAGAGCCCTGGAAGAGGCTGCGCAGAGAGGTGGTGGAGTCTCCTTCTCTGGAGACATTCAAAACCCCCCTGGACAAGTTCCTGTGCAACCTGCTTTGGGTGGACCTGCTTTGGGAGGGGGGTTGACCTAGATGATCTCCAGTGGTCCCTTCTATGATTCTATGATGAGAATCTGGACATGAGCTGATGATGTGTGCTGGCAGCCCGGAAAGCCCCCCACACCCTGGACTACATCCCCAGCAGCGTGGCCAGCAGGGCCGGGGGGGGATTCTGCCCCTCTGCTCCGCTCTGGGGAGACCCCCCCTCCCTGCAGTGCTGCCTCCAGCTCTGGGGCCTCAGCACAGGAGGGACATGGACCTGTTGGAGCGGGGCCAGAGGAGGCCACGGAGATGCTGTGGGAGGGCTGGAGCCCCTCTGCTGTGAGGACAGGCTGAGAGAGTTAGGGGTGTTCAAGAGAAGGTTCAGCCTGGAGAAGAGAAGGCTCTGGGGAGACCTTGTTGTGGCCTTCCAGTCCTTAAAGGGACGCTGTAGGAAAGATGGAGACAGACTTTTTAGCAGGGCCTGTTGCGATAGGAGAAGGGGTAATGGCTTTAAACTAAAAGAGGGGAGATTTAGACTAGTTATAAGGTAGAACTTTTTTACGCTGAGGGTGGTGAGACGCTGGCCCAGGTTGCCCAGAGAGGTGGTAGATGCCCCATCCCTGGAAACATTCCAGACCAGGTTGGACCCTGGCTCTGAGCCACCTGATGTATTTGGAGATGTCCCTGCTTATGGCAGGGGGGTTGGACCAGATGGTCTTAAAGGTCCCTTCCAACCCAAACCATTCTGTGATTCTCTGACATTACCCCTTTCTGGCTGCTTTTCACAGCAGCTGAGGGACGGTGCCAGACTTGCACTAGAGGGCACTCGGAAGCTCTGCTGTACCTATACGGCTGTGCAGAGAGTAACCCTGGTGCACGGGTGACATGAAAGGGATGAGGACATAAGGGGAGTTGCTCAGCAGACGTGAGTGTGAGCTTCTAGACAATATATCTGAGGCTGCTTGATATATGAGGGCAAAAAATGCCCCTGCATGTGAGGACTATTGCTGTGAGGACCTGCTGAGGGTATTTGCACAGATCAAAGCATGAGAAATGTCCAGGCTCTTTAAAGCTCTGCTGATACCAGCAAATTAAACAGCATCGGGGGTGTTCCTGAGCACTCGTGCCCAGTTGTTTCTACCGATTCTCCTTAATCCTTCCATGGTTTTAGCCTGGGACGATCAGCAATTTCCCAAAATACTCCAGGGCACGGATTGGGGGATGTGTCCTGCCATCCCCAACAGGGAGATCATGTGCTTTTATCACTTTCTGAGGCTGTAGTAGAAGAGACGTTGGATGTCCTGTGCCAGTTGGCCTCAGGGGCAGAGTACTGGTCCCAGACTTGTTTAATTTACTAATGTGGGTGGAATCCCAGTGACAGGGCCCAGCCTCTAGACTGAAATTTTGGATTTGGAGTTGGGTTTAGGCTGCAGCAGATGAAGGGGGGATAACCCCCATCTTTTCCCCTGCTCTGTTTCCAAAGGTTACTGCTTTGTACCGCAGGGCCAGAAGGTTTATTTGCTCTGATTTTTGTTTTCTCATCATGCTGTTAGCTTTGATGGGAAGCACTTTTTTTTTTTTTTTTCTAAAAATATAACTAGCAATCTTATTTGATGAGCTGAATCACAGAGAAAGGAAGTCTCTACACTACCTGGAGTTCATAATCTTTGATGCAACAGGACATATACAAATTAATAGAAATAAAATGACTGTTCCGTAGTAATAGACACATCTTTCAATGTTATTCAAAAGCAGATGTTTTGCGGTAGGAACTTGCCTGTTATTACTGCAGTAGTGTGTGTAGAAAATTTTGAATATGACTGGAGCAAAAATAGATTAAACTAAATGGTGACTTGAAGGCAAAAGCCCCTTGCATTAACTGATGCTGCCAAAGCTCTTGAGTTTTTTAGGAGCACTACAATATTTCTCTTTTCCCTCTAAGACCAAGATCCTGAATTCGAGTGATTGTATCTGTCAGTATTGATTTAAAACCAGAAGGATCTAACTTCCCTGGTTTTGTAGACAAGCTCACAGGCATAATCCAAAAGGCTAACAGCTAAAACAAACAAAAAGCTAATGGCAGAGAAAAAAGCTTCATCTTTTTTTAAAAGCTCAAGTGTTTTAAGCCTATTTCTGGATGGGTTTTTTTCTCCCCCCTTTGGGTTATGTTACAAAATCATCCTTGGCTTTGCCTTTCTTAAGTGTTGCTCTTAGCTGCCACAGCCCCATTCACAATAGTGTAAGTGACGCTTGCTCACCAAAATTGCACAGGGTGCAGTCCTTCAGCTTTTGTTCACATCGTCTTGCTTTCCATCTGTTTGAAGCTTGTTCAACCTGCTTGCCTTAAAATATAGTCCTATATTGAACAGGGAGTCCATGTAGTCAGGGTTTATTGTCTCAACGTATCCGTTGCACCCAACTTTCAAAATATTTTTTCCAAATTCCAGGCCTGCAGAAACCAGCCAGGCTCCTCACCAATGATACACCTCCTCAAACCCAAGTGTCTTCTTCGGGATCACCTGCCCTAACTCACCGTTTTCCTGCAATCATTATATTACACCTGTCCTAGGCTTTATATGCACTTAAAAGTAGGTAGCATCCCACTCACGTGGCCTCAGAAGTCTATTTGTTAATGATATTTCTTCAGGTGTGTTTGTAGTCATTCTACAACTTTCCGTGTTTCCCTTTTTCTTTGTCCTTTTAAGTAGCTACTCCTGCAAGGGCACCATCAGCTTGAAATAATACTTTAATACTTAAAAATAAGTTATACCTGATGGAAGTGTAAAGATGCCCTGAAGGAGATCAGTGTGCAATTTTTTTAATTGCTTCTAAACATACCTTAATTATGTAACATAACTTAGAACCCTATTTCTAAGAATTGTAAATGCTGAAAAACCCGTAGAAGGCCCTGAGGTGAAAGGACTAGTTTTCAGGCTTATTTAGAACAACAGTCTCCAAAACAACAAACCGAATTCTCTGCTTCTGTTTATTATGCATCGTGCTGTGGATAACAAAAATTATCCCTGCTGTGTTATCTTTTTACCTGTGGGTGTTTCTGAGAAAAATAATTACATAAGAGCAAAACACAATACTCTGCTGAACTGGTAAAGTGAGAGACATTACCAAATTCCAGTTGCTGTCACTGATAATTAGCTTTCTCTGACTCTGTAAAAGAGCCCTGGAGCAAAACCAACAAATAAAGTGCCACTGCAATTTACAGCAGCAAAAATTAGTATTTTTCTACAAAACTGGTTTCAAGGCTAGGAAGAAGGTTAAGAGGGTCTCTATTGTCTTGTGTAGCACTAAAATGTATTTAAATATGCATTTGTGTTTTCTTGTCTGAGTGAGAGACATGGAGTCCAGCAGCCTCTTGGCATGCTCTCTTGCTTTTAGAAAAGACTTAAACTTTGTGAAAACTTTTTAACCAGCTTCATACTCAAAGAATCATAGACTCATAGAATTGTCTAGGTTGGAAGGGACCTTTCAGATCATCTAGTCCAATCATCAACCTAACTCTGATTAAACCCATCACTAAACCATGTCTCTAAGCACTATGTCAACCCGTCTTTTGAATGCCTCCAGGGATGGTGCCTCAACCACTGCCCTGGGCAGCCCATTCCAAGGCTTAATAACCCTTTCCATGTAAAAATTGTTCCTAAAATCCAACCTGAACCTCCCCTGGGGCAACTTGAGGCCATTTCCTCTTGTCCCATCGCCTGCTCCTTGGGAGAAGAGACCGACCCCCCCATGGCTACCCCCTCCTCTGAGGGAGTTGGAGAGAGCGAGAAGGTCTCCCCTCAGCCTCCTTTTCTCCAGGCTGAACACCCCCAGCTCCCTCAGCCTCTCCTCACAAGACTTCTTCTCCAGACCCCTCACCAGCTCCGTTGCCCTTCTCTGGACCCGCTCCAGCCCCTCAATGTCTTTTTTGTGCTAAATCATAGAATCATGGAATATTTCGATTTGGAAGGGACCTTAAAGATCATCGAGTTCCAACTCCCTCAACTTTGTCCTTCACGGATCTGGGTTGTGAGTGGCATTCGCTGTACTGTGTGAGCAGGAGGGCTTGTACTAGTAGTGTTTCTTTTTGGCCCAAAGCAGTGTTTCAGCCCCGGCGAAGCAATTCTTGAATTAAGATTTAATTGTAGGTACACTGCTTATTGGCGTATAAATCTCTCTGATGTGGGCATACACCTGCCAAGTGCCCTTCTGAACCTGCTATCAGCCATCACATTCGCTTGACAGGTATGAAAGCATTTATCAAAAAACGTATGTTAACAAGTGTGCCAGAAACTTCTTTGTGGGAAAGACGCGAGTTCTTTTGTTCTCCCTCTCTCGATTGTTAGTGGTAATGACTCATGTGTTGCTTATAGCCTCAAAAATACAATAGCAGTAGTTCAGAAAGCAAATGGGAGCTCTGCTTTTCTTTATGAACAGGTGATGAAAGATTTTAAGAGAGAAAAGCAGGCAACCCATCGTAGGATTTGAATCAGACAGCTGCAGCACAAGCTTGACCAAAGGTGGGGGAAGAAACAGATATAAAGGGAACGACCACAACTTTTAGTTGGCTCTGACGTTGTCTGCTTCTGATGCCAATGGAAAAGTGGTGAAACTGTGGAAAAGGAACATGACTCTTGATTTGTGCCTGGTTTTATTTTCACGCGTTCCCTTTGCGCTGTACCGTGCCCATGTCCTTTGTGGCTTCCTTCAGAGAGAGCATTTTGTAAGCTCATCTTTGCTGGAGTCCCTGTTGATAAGGCGTGTTTGTTCTTTGTCTGCTCCTGATGCCGTGGAGCTGAAGCAAAGGAAGACTTAAGCATTAAGACAGGAAAATCAATTTGAGTGAGTGGCTCCCTGTGGCAGAAGTTTATGTTAGTGAAGTTGTTGCTTCTAGCGCTAGGAGACATCTTCTGACTCTTTATCTTTGCATTCACGTAATTGCTTTGAAAGTTTAATAAGATTAAATCTTATTAAGCAGAACTGTGTTTCTTTCATTTCACTCAAGCAGATGCAATACTTTTTCTATGGGGTATTACCACATCTTTTGTTTGCTTATGCTTTATACTTCAATATATATATATATGTTTTTCCATTGTAAGAAGAGGTGTTGAGTGGACTACTTCTATACGCTGGTTATAATTTAGTTGAGAGAGATGAGGTAATGTGGTAGCAAAGCATTGGTATGTTAGTCGAGAGGTACAATCTAATCCTTTTTGCGTAATTATTTGCATTGCGGTCTTGATTTGATTCCTGTTCTGCTTGGCTGCATCCTTCCACTTGTCAATTTACAGTGTAATCACTTGGGGGAAGGGATTATCGTTGCAGTGTGGCAAGCGATCATATCTCGGGTGGGATCTCTAACCCTAACGTAACATGAAGAATTAGTAACGGCAAAAATCTTGGAATGTTACATGAACATTAAAAGTCCGTTTCACAGCACTGTTACAGGATGCAGTGGAAAATTACTCATTTTACTGGGTAGCAGATCAATGGATAGTTAAATCACAGAATCACAGAATGATATGGGGTGGGAAGGGACCTCTGGAGATCATCTAGTCCAACCCCCTGCCAGAGCAGGTCCACCCAGAGCAGGTTGCACAGGAACATGTCCAAGTGGTCTTTGAATGTCTCCAGAGAAGGAGACTCCACCACTTCCCTGGGCAGCCTTTTCCAGGGCTCTGCCACCCTCAAAGTGAAGAAGTTCCTCCTCATG
>QJSC01019265.1:200226-221159 GCA_003697955.1 Calidris pygmaea
CAGCAAATAACTACGGACAATTGCTAATTTTCTGAGATGCCACTAGTTTCCCAGAATTGAAGCTTTTGTTATAAACCCCCATTTTCTTCCACCTTCTCTGATTTCTAGCCCTCAGGATTTCAGAAAACAATTCAGTATGTGACTGAAATAAGTTTTCAGAAATCGTGGGAAAAATAGTTCTGAGAAACATGAACCAAGGCCTTTCTTCTCAGTGGGTAGTATTTCTGAACTTAACAAATGAGATGATTCTTTCATTTTAGTTGGAATTGGACTAATGCGCCATCGCAATTTCCCGGTCTGCCTAGTGGCCTTGTAACTCTGAACAATGACAATTTTAAAGTTGATAATAGAAAACCTTTGATGGAAAAAGTGACAGGAGCAGTAACAACTCTGCTGCTTAGATAAACACTTTTTTTTTAAAATTAGATCTGTGTGGTTATAGACTTGTCAAGTGTTTATAAGGAAGCCAGAGAGCAGTAATACGATATAAGCAAAACATATGAAAAGAATAAATGAACGATATTTTCAGGACTAATTTTCAGGCAAGAGAGAATCTGCTAATTAAATTTACTGATGACGTAAAATTGGAAGGCAATATCGACACAAAGGAGGGCTGGAACATCCTGTAGGAAGCACTGCATAACCTTGAGGATTGGAGGAATAGAAATCAAGTGAAGTTTGATAGTAGTAAACACAAAGGGACATACTGTGGAGAAAAATTTGATAGAAGGAAGGAGATTTGCAGGAAAAGTAGAGGTAAAACATCTGGATGCAGTTGCCAGCTGCTGGTGTACTGTGGACGAGCACTGGGATGTGCCCAGATGAAGGCAAATTAAATCTTAAAATGTCTCAGAATACATGGAGCAAACTCACGCTCTGCGGAAAGACGACCTGTTTAATGTAAAAAAACAATGTTGACAAATGGAAAGACCTAAGTGTAAAACGCAAAGTAGGAGAAGATTTCTAAGCAAAAGACAAACCAAACAGATTTATTTTAAGCGTCGATTCCCATGGTTTTAGTAGTAGGGAACACAAATTACAAAATCACAGAATTACATGGGGTTAGAAAAGACCTCTGGAGATCATCTAGTCCAACCCCCCAAATTCATGATTCGAGGCTTCCTTTCCAGTTATGCTCCCAGAATCACGGCTAAAACATGTGTGGGCTTATTAGTGTCAGTATTACTTTCCCATGCTAAAAGGTAACAACCTCCAAGAAACCCAGGAAGCAATCTTAAAGAAAAGCCAAAATCAAGTTATCAATTGCATCGGGGTTCGAGAGGCTGCACCAGAGCAAAACTGACCCGGCGTAATTTGCCTAAACAATAAATGTAAATGGGAAGAGTGGATTTTAATTAAGCTGAGGGTCAAATAGAGAGTCACGGAAATGCAGTGCCTCTGTTAGTCTGTTCTCGGCAGAATCTTCAGCCCAACCCTCTCTTCCTCCCCCCCACCGAAGAAAATCAGACCCAGTTAGGACACAGAAAACCAACTTGCGTGTTAGAGCAAAACTGAAACTGAAGGTCAGCAAAGAGAGACAGATGTGTGTTTTCTTTCATAAATAAATATATCTTAAAGAGACAGAGCCCGAGCTTTTATTTTATGAGCTCAGACTTAAAAGAAATCTTGGCTGCGTCGGATTCTGCGTCAGCGTTTGCGAAAGTGCTCGCTCCACTCCAATTCCACAGTCTCAAACTGGTAAGCCACCAGTAACCAGGAGAATAAATACTTAAGATTCCAAGACACAGACTTATAATGAACCAAAGAACTAGACTTGGATGGAAAATGAATCCTGCTGGTTCTGGTGAAAAGAGAGTGTGGAGGAAAAAAAATAATTAAAAAAGGTGCCCTTTGTATGCTAAAGGCTGCAATGCATTCAAAGAATATTTAAAATGTATTAGAAACATAATAATTAGCTGCGTGGATCCCCTTGGGTGAGGTATTCAACGAGTGCAAGTGAAAACCTAATTCCCTCTCTTGGTGTTTACAATCTGAGACGAATCTAATGAACTGATGTCAAGACTCGGTAAATTTTTTGCAATTTTCTTCAGAAATGTGACTGATACCTCACCAGGGTAATCACAGCTCGTATGGAGACCATGAAAAAGCATAATTTGCAAGAAAAAATATTTTTTTTCCTTTAACCAGCTGTAATGGGGCCTCTGCTTGAAGCTACCTATTTAGTTTTAATTAACCTTTATGTTTTTCATCCAAGGTTCTGTCTTGGGCTGACTCATCCCTGCTTCCCCCTGAAATTTCAGCCAAAGCTGTTCAGTTGTTTCCCAGTATGAAAAGAGAAGAATAGGTTGGGGTTTTTTCAGTTTTAAAACATCTTAGAAACACAAATGCTTTTGTGTTTTCTTCACTTTGGCAAGAGGATGGACTTTGTGTGGGGACTGCGCCTCTTGTGCCCATGAAAATTGACCTAAATTTGGCCAAGTCAGAAAAGCCTTTGAGAAAGAATCTCAGTTCTCATGTTCTGGGGAGTTGTGCTGAACGTCAACAGTGAAATAAAACAGTGGGTGGGAGGATGACAGAGACTGGATGAGGAGATGGTGGGAGAGAGGGGACACGAACAGGAAACTAGGACTGGCCTCACGAAGGTGTTGGATTGGCAGCGGGGGAGTAGAGACAGATTCACCTAAACAGTCTGGTGTGCGTGGGGACAAATATATCGGACAAACAAACCAGAAACGACAGGATGTATGGGAAGTGAGAAGCTGAGACTGAGCAAGAGCTGTTCCCTATAGGACTGGAGAGATTACTTCTCCCCCATCTAGGGTATTATAAAAATGAGAGAGAAATGCTGAAGTTCTGTTATGATGAAAACAATAGGAAAATGTAGAATAAACTAATATTTTCTGGCTTGGCCAGCTTAGAGTGAATAAGGCATTGGAACTTGCGTGAAATAAGGAGGAAAAGAGTTGAGCTGCTGTTGCTTCAAAGGGTGAATTACTGCCACATCCCCGAGATATCTAAATTATGGTTTGGATGATCTGTATTTCAAAAGCAGTTTATGTAAAACTACTCAGACTACCTAAATTTGGTGCCTAAAGACAAATGACACCGATCTCCCCTGGAGTGAGTGGCGTTCTTTTTGTGAACCAAATGAGAAAGCAGGGGATCTGTGGAAAACCAGCACCTACTCAGATAATTAAAATCCATTATAAGGTATATATGTGAAGGGCATTAATTAAGGTGGTGCAGCTGACACTCGCTTTGGCATTTCCCGGCTTTTGAATGCTTAGATTTGCTAATTTCGTTCGTGTTCTTTTAGCATCCTTTTCGTGTGTTTAATTAACGTTGTGTATTTTTTGCATAGAGGTAGAGCCTGGAAGCCCTAGGCGAGTATTGTGAGTATTGTGAGTATTGTGAGGCTTTGCAGTCACAACACGGAGCAGCTGTCAGAAGCCTGTATTTTTCAGTTACTACTGACTTGGACTCAATTGGAAAAAAAAAAACCCTGAGCTGTATGAACTTTGTTTTGGGAACACAAATAGTGGTGTGTAGCCCCTGCCTTGTCTATTTAGACTGTGTGCTTTTTCAGAAGAGGAGACGTGTTATCTTTGAACGATTTGTACTACGCTGTGTTACCACCTTAGGACTCTAAAGCCTGCGGTGATAAAGACGGTTGGTAATAATTTGTAAATGTAAAAACTTTTAAAATCCTTAAGCCTCGCTGGTGCGTGTCAGAACTCCCCAGCTGGGTGTTGTGGGCTGAGTGCTGTTAACGGACAATGCGGATTGTCATTTTGTTTCGTTGTAAATGCTTGTGGTTTTGAAGCACATCCATTCTTCTCCTCCCCACAGAGCTCAGAGTGCTTCGGGCACGCAGTAGTGACCGTGAAACTTTCTGCCTTCTCTGCGTTTCTCAGATAAGCTGCTTGGTTTTTATAACACATGAACCAGCGAGAATTGTCTTCCCGGCGAGCGGCCATCACTTGTCTCCTCGGGCAGGCAGGTGGTCAAGGACAGTCTGGCTGTCTCGTGCTTCATCCTGCAGGTCCCCCCTGACTGAGCTGGGAGAATAGAGCCTTCTCAGGTTGGGATCGTCTGTGGAGCTCCCTCCTTGGGGATGCCAGCCCTCGTTCTGCTCCACTGGTCTTCAGGTCTCATCATGCAGCACTTCAAAGTCAGTACATTTTTTGGCAGCTCCGTCTTCCCTTTCTTCTTTAAACTTATTTGGTTTAATGCAGGGAGCTTGTGATGTCCATTTCAGTGTCTACTGTATCCTTGAAGCCTGGATAAAAGCTATAGTTAAAAGAAAAAAAAAAGGTAACAGTAGGCTAAATTTGTTGTGGTCTGATTGCGTGGAAGTCTGTAGAGTTACACCTGGAATGACTCTGGTGTAACTCATGTGGCTAACTTGTGACTGACAGGAGAATTTGCCTCGGTTTGCAGGTACATGGATGAACTGCAGCATCAAAACTTTTCCCTTCCCATTGAAATAACAAGAAAAGTCATCTCAGGCGCTCAGACAAACTTCGGTTTCATCAGCTGTCTTCTTTTCATCTGCAGTAAGTACCAGTAATCACACCTTAAATGATTACTTCGTTATGTAAGTGAGAAGCGAAAGTGTAGATGTTCCTAATGATGTGTCCCCCCCCTCCCCACTGCCACAGAAGGTGACACCGCAGCAAACAAAAATAGTGGGCATACTTATCAACACTGTTCTCTTGCAATCAAAGTGTAAATAACACTCTGACTCGGTGATTTCACACACACACACAGAATCACAGAATGCTATGGGGTTGGAAGGGACCTCTGGAGATCACCTAGTCCAACCCCCCTGCCAGAGCAGGTCCACCCAGAGCAGGTTGCACAGGAACAAATCCAGGGGGGTTTTGAATGTCCCCAGAGACGGAGACTCCACCACCTCTCTGGGCAGCCTCTTCCAGGGCTCTGCCACCCTCAAAGTGAAGAAGTTCCTCCTCATGTTTAGGTGGAACTTCTTATGTTCAAGTTTGTGCCCGTTACCTCTTGTCCTGTCACTGGGCACCACTGAAAAAGACTGGCCCCATCCTCTTGATACTCTCCCCTGAAGAATTTATAAGCATTGATCAGATCCCCAGAAATCAGATCAGATTTCGCTGCTGGATGATGCTTTCTTTGGGATTGCCTTGCAAGCCAAAAAGGCAAATAACTTTAAAGAAAACCCCAAATCTCTGTGGAGGTCTCAGGCGTGTGAGTTCTTCAATGGCCGTTCTGCGGAGCAACCAGCAAACTCCAGCTTAGCCAGTAAGCCTCTCAGACCCACTAATCTGGCCTTGATGGAAGTAGAGGCTTTAAAACAAATCTGGCGAATTTAGAGGCAAGTGGAGATTGTGTAAAAAGTAAAATAAATTAACCAAAACAGATCAGAACAAGGGTATGTGTTTATTTTGTAAAATAACTGATTTTTGACAAGAAAAATGTGATCTCTCAGGGCTTCAGTGAATTACTTGGTGTGTTGCCCCCAAGAAAACTGAGTCAAACAGGCAAAAGTGGGGATAACGGCAAGAATGGTGACGCAAACAGGCAAGTTCAAAGTTCCCTACTTACTGTGGATTTTTCATGATCGTGTCCCGTGAGCCCATTAAACTGGTTGTTTTGTGCCCCGTTATCTACGTCAAACGAACAGGTTGTGAAGGAAAGACTTGTGGAAACCATGCAGGTAAACAGCAAAGGGGGTGAACCCCATCCTGGGTCTGCCAAGCTCTGCCTGGTTTGAGGACCAGCAGATGTCAGGATGTTGTCACTGCGTGTGTGTAGGTTGGGCACGGTTTTTTGAGGCCTGTGTGATTTGGGTTTGCTAAACTATCTATGAGTGGATGAAGTGAGTGAATGCTGACATGGTCTGATGGTAAGTCCAGGGCAAGTGCAAATTCTATTCTCTCTATAGTGTCTGTGAGTCTACAAAAGGTCAATCTTCTAGTAATATAGAATCATAGAATGGTTAGAGTTGGAAGGAACCTTAAAGATCATCAAGTTCCAACCCCCTGCCCTGGGCAGGGACACCTCCCACCAGACCAGGTTGCTCAAAGCCCCATCCAGCCTGGTCTTGAACCCCTCCAGGGATGGAGCAGCCACAGCTTCTCTGGGCAACCTGTTCCAGTGTCTCACCACCCTCACAGTAAAGAATTTCTTTTTAGTATCTGATCTAAATCCCCCTCTTTCAGTTTAAAACTGTTACGCCTCGTCCTATCGCTCTCCTCCCTGATCAAGAGTCCCTCCCCATCTCTCCTGTAGCCCCCTTCAGGTACTGGAAGGCTGTTACAAGGTCACCCCAGAGCCTTCTCCAGGCTGAACACCCTCAACTCTTTCAGCCTGTCCTCACAGCAGAGGTGCTCCATCCCTCTGATCATTTTAGTGGCCCTCTGCTGGACTCGTTCCAACAGGTCCATGTCCTTCCTGTGCTGAGGACTCCAGAGCTGGACACAGCACTCCAGGTGGGGTCTCACGAGCACAGAGCAGAGGGGTAGAATCACCTCCTGTGACCTGCTGGCCACACTTCTCTTGATGCAGCCCAGGATGGGGTTGGCTTTCTGGGCTGCCAGCGTGTGCTGCCAGCTCATGTTGAGCTTCTCATCCACGAGCACTCCCAAGTCCTTCTCCTCAGGGCTGCTCTCCAGCCATTCTCCGCCCAATCTGTAGTTGTGCCTGGGATTGACACAGGGTTCGAGGTGTAGGACACTGCACTTGGCTTGGTTGAACTTCATGAGGTTTGCACAGGCCCGCCTCTCAAGCCTGTCCAGAAGACCAAGACTTAATTAGCTGTTTTGGGAAGTGGTTTGCAGAGCAGATCTAAAAGGGAAATCTCTCTGTTAGTCTTGGATTTACCTACCTGATTTATACACCAGTATCTGGATGTGCTTGAAAAAATGCCCTGGGAAGTAGGCAGAAAATTGGAATTCCTTGTTGGGACTGAGAGGACTCTCTTCCAATATTTGGAGTGGGGTAAGAACAGCAGAGGTAGCGTGGGACAGTGAGAAGGGAGAGGGTCCGTGTGGAAAGAGGAGGAGGTTTTGGCAGCAAAACAACACAGTTTGTCAGGCAAAACAGCAGAGTTTTTCATTTGACAGTGCCTGGTCAGACAGGAGACTTGTAGGAGACTTGTTCTGTAGCTGGAATCTGCTAGAAACATTCCTCACATCATACAAAGCAGTAATTTCAGCTGCATTTCTTGCTCACGCTGAACACCTGCAAATAGCTGTGCAGGTTAAAAAAAAAAAAAAAAAATCAAAACCCCAAACAAAACAAAACTGGAAGACTAAAGAGGGGGAAACACTTTGGAAGTGGAGGGCTTCCTATGCAGTTTTTGGAGGATTTGAGTTGCTTTCTGACCTGATTTATTTTTTAAAGTAATTTAAATTTATGTGTTTAAATTTATTTTCCCTTACTAAGTGGGCCTAATAACCTGCTGCTGGTTTTGTGATCTTCTTAGCCATCATTTTATCTTACAGGATTTGGGGAAGAAAACAAGGGAAAAATATAGCCTCTGGCAACCTGTAATCCGAATTTGTTTAATAATAGCGTCCTGTTTACTTCTTTTACATGTTTCTCCACAACTATTTCGTTCTACATTTAATTCTGCATGAGGACTCTCTGCTGAAGGAAGCTTAGCTCACAGAATCACAGAATGACATGGGGTTGGAAGGGACCTCTGGAGATCATCCAGTCCAACCCCTTGCCAAAGTGGGTCCACCCAGAGCAGGTTGCACAGGAACAAATCCAGGGGGGTTTTGAATGTCTCCAGAGGTGGAGACTCCACCACCTCTCTGAGCAGCCTCTTCCAGGGCTCTGCCACCCTCAAAGTGAAGAAGTTCCTCCTCATGTCTAGGTGGAACTTCTTATATTCAAGTTTGTGCCCATTTCCTCTTGTCCTGTCCCTGGGCACCACTGAAAAAAGACTGGCCCCATCCTCTTGACACCCACCCTTTAAGTTTTTATAAACATTGGTCAGATCCCCCCTCAGCCTTCTCTTCTCCAGACTAAAAAGACCCAAGTCCCTTAGCCTTTCTTTATCAGAGAGATGCTCCAGGCCCCTCATCATCTTTGTAGCCCTCTGCTGTCCCCTCTCCAGCAGTTCCCTGTCCTTCTGGAACTGGGGAGCCCAGAACTGGTTATGGTGGTGCCTACAAGCCGTGGCCTTGCCCTTGAGGGTTCAGATAAAAACATCGGATGGGCACCTTGATCTAGGTCTGCATGATACATGTGGCTCAGGTGTGATTTTCATGTATGTGCATTTAACAGAATTGGAAGGACCGTATGGCCTGGGCATGTTTTTTCTGTTTGGCTTTGAAATCTGAAATGCATCAGCCAGATGTTGTGGACTCCCTTGTAACTATGCAGCGGGAAGAGCAGGAAGGCTGATTCCTGTCTTTTTCTGTTCACAAAGAGAGACAACACAATGAAAAATGATGCTGATTAAGTACAATAAGCAGCATTTCCAGCGTGCCAACTGCTTCTGTGTGGCTGAGAGGTATGAAGGCATCATCCTTAGACTAAATAATCATAAATGGTGCGAAGGAGGCTGCGGTGTTATGGATATTCTTAAGTTCTTCCTGTCGAAGGACAGCATGGAAAAAACATCGTGGTGTTTGAGGGAGTTCCAGCCTGATGAGCAGTAAACGGTGACACCTGGCAGACTGTCTTCACCCGTTGCTCTAGATACACCTGATGCTCGAGGGCTTTCAGTGAAGATGGAGACGCTGGAGCTCCTGGAAATCCACTTCTCTGATCCACTTGTACAAGAAAATGTGAGCACCAACCCACAGAGATTCTCTGACTGTAACTTACATAATTTGTTTGTTCCAGTGGTGTCCTCTGATAGGAATACCTAAGGATCAAAATATTACATTTTCAGAAATATCCTTTTGGAGTTTAGCTCTGTAGGTTCATAGGCACGGTCCTCCATAAGCACCAGGCAAGTGATTTCTTTCTGGCTGGCAAAGTTTCCTGCACTCTGAATTTTCCTTCCGCACGTCGGGCTGGATCCTGCCTTGGCAAGCAGTTCAGCTCCTGTATCGCTCTTAATCCTACCTGGGATCCTCAGAATAGGCATTCCTTTGTCTGCATCCGCTGAGGGCTGTGGTCTGGAAGCTGTGGTCCCAGCACCCCTTCCTCACAGGGGGTAGCGCTGAGGTGACACGCACCACAGCACACACAGTCACGTTGGGAAACAAGTAAATAACCAAGGGTGCAGCAGCCTTGCGATTAAGTAGCCAAGAGAGCTTGAACCAAGACTAAAATCACAAAGGTGATCTGAGGGCTGGAGGCCCTCTTCTATGAGGACAGGCTGAGAGAGTTGGGGGTGTTCAGCCTGGAGAAGAGAAGGCTCCAGGGAGATCTTAGAGCCCCTTCCAGTCCCTAAAGGGGCTACAGGAGAGATGGGGAGGGACTCTTAATCAAGGAGTGGAGCCATAGGACAAGGGGGAATGGTTTTAAATTGAAAGAAGGGAGATTTAGATGAGAACTCAGGAAGAAATTTTTTCCTGTGAGGGTGGTGAGACACTGGAACAGAAGCCCAGAGATGGCTGCCCCGTCCCTGGAGGGGTTCAAGGCCAGGCTGGAGGGGGCTTTGAGCAACCTGGTCTGGTGGGAGGTGTCCCTGCCCATGGCAGGGTGTTGGAACTGGATGGTCTTTAAGGTTCCTTCTAATCCAAACCATTCTATGATTTTAGAGCTCTCTTTCCCCTGGGGTGTGCTCTAAGCCTTCGGCTCCTTCTTTGAGGCCCAGTAATTCCTAAATTGTTTGTTGCAGCATGACAAAAACACAGTAGAAGTTTTCTTGTCCTTACTTCCTTGGGCATTTTCATGCTTATTCGCAATTCTACTTTCGTCTTCACTTCAGGCATCGACGGATACACCCCGGTGGGTATTGCTATGGCAGTTTAAGACGTGACTGCTTGTTCTGCCCCTCCGCTGTGGGTTACTGCTTCACATCAGAGCTGTCAGAACAAACCTGTGCTGGGGCTTCTACCTGCCGACACATCCAAGCTTGTAGATGGTTGGTAAAGACACATCTGAGTTAAGATGCTGGATTTTGGAGAGGGGCAGGTAAAATGTAGGCACACATTCCTTCTGCTGCCTTTGCTAGAGGGGTGGGAGCTCCAGCCCGAGGTGACAGCTGCAGGGTGGAAACATCTTAAACTGATGCAGCTGTTGCTAAGTGACTGAGCCAAATTTAGGATTTTAATTTAGCAAATTTAACGAATCAATTTAGCATACAGGTGTTAATTTATTACCTTCGCTATAAATATATTTATGTTGCTTTTTTCCTCTTCGCATTTGAAACTGCCTGGCAATAAAGGGAGAAAATTAATCAGAATCCCTAATACTGTCTGGTTTCACCATTCTTTCCTACCTGATGCTGTGAGATGATTTATATCTTGCCATCCGATTCCTTAATTGCAGTTTGCAGTGAAGAAAACCATATACTACTTGAATTGCCAGCCAGTCCCTTTTAGAAGCAAATGAAATAATTATTTGGAAAACCAGTCAGGAAGCATTCAGCTCTTCCTTGGTGACGTGCCTGCCTTTAGTTGTATGGCTTGCTTCCTTCTGGATGGCAAACGTCAGCGTTAAGATTAGCCCGGGCGTTGTGAAAGCGCTTACTCGGCATTTCATCACCCCAATGAGCCCTGCTGGATTTTGTGATGCTGCTCCTCTGCCAACCCCGAACGGATTTAGGCAGAGCAACCCTCACATGCTCGTGCCGAAACCTGGTCGGTCCTGAACCAGGCGTGTTAAAACAAGAGCTTACAGTTGGATGCACTTTGCTTTGGGCATCGGCTGAGAATTCCGAGACTGATACGGATACCTTGCAACTGGATACCCATGAGAATAAAAGAGCTGAACTGGAAGAGATTAAGCACCTCTTTGTACGTTCTCCCCTGTGAAATGTAAAGAACTGAGAGCTCCATTGTTTTCTACCCACTTAAAAATCTAAAGGGGAAAAACAATGACTTCAGCACGGTCCTTTTGAATATTGTTTAATTAAATGTGCTCTTCCCAGAAATCTAGGCATACCGGTGAAAAATCAGAAATCCTCCATGCACGGGTGTCACAACAGAGCACGGTCCATCGTGTAACTTAAATGTTCCCCAGTTCCCCGTGAGCAAGCAGCTTTCCCACACTGTTTCAAACACAGTCCGCATACATCAGCAGTTGGCTCACTTTCTGCACTCTTCTTTGAAAATTATTTACCTTACCCCCCCTAGGCCCT
Organism: Calidris pygmaea; assembly: GCA_003697955.1. Lineage (NCBI taxonomy): Eukaryota > Metazoa > Chordata > Aves > Charadriiformes > Scolopacidae > Calidris > Calidris pygmaea. The sequence goes on from QJSC01019265.1 coordinate 211,433, forward strand.
TTTTATCTTTACAGCCATTTACATCTTCCAGCCCGGGTGGGATAAAGGCCACCGTCAAAGAGAAGAAGTTTCAGTATCGTGTTTTTCTGCAAGGCCTTTGGAGAGAGGCTGCCAATCTGATGCAAATGGCAACATTAGAATCATAGAATGGTTTGGGTTGGAAGGGATCTTAAAGATCATCCAATTCCAACCCCCTGCCCTGGGCAGGGACACCTCCCACCAGACCAGGTTGCTCCAAGCCTTGTCCAACCTGGCCTTGAACCCCTCCAGGGATGGGGCAGCCACAGCTTCTCTGGGCAACCTGTTCCAGTGTCTCACCACCCTCACAGGAAAGAATTTCTTCCTGAGATCTAATCTAAATCTCCCCTCTTCCACTTTGAAGCCATTACCACGCACCCTGTCACTACATACCCTTGTAAAAAGTCTCTCCCCACCTTCCCTGGAGCCCCTTGAGGGACTGGAAGGGGCTCTAAGGTCTCCCTGGAGCCTTGTCTTCTCCGGGCTGAACACCCCCAACTCTCTCAGCCTGTCCTCACAGCAGAGGGGCTCCAGCCCTCTAATGATTTTCATGGCCCTCCACTTTAAATTAATTAGATATTTCTTCCCTGTGTTTCACCTCCCTGCTGAAGATTCCCTGTAGTTCACCTGCCTGATGCTCTGTGTGACTGCATTGAGCCAGGTCTCTTCCACCTGGTTTCTACCTGCTGTAACTGGTAACAGTTTGAAGGACTGATCTAGTCCCAGAAGGGAACTGGGAGACAGGAACGCCTGGATTCAGGAAGCATAATTGCAGCAGTTTCGCTGTGGGGCCTGAGGCTACTGGTTGAGCTCTTACCTCATTCTCCCCATCTGCAATACCTCTCATAGGATGGTTTGGTGATTAATTTATGCTGATGAAGTTAATTATTTAGTAAGAATTGAATAATTTGATAAGAGTCTGTATATATCCCAGTAAATGTGGCAAAGAGAAAAACGTAATAGCCAGCCCTAGAACTGTTCATTAACAAACCCAGACAAAATGGTGAGATTGAAGACAGAAACCTCATCAAAGAAATTATTGCCTGTTACGTTGGGCATTTTGTCTAAAGTGAAGATCCTACAGGAAGTTATTCTTCCATGAGTAGTGCAACTTGACATTCCTCTGATTCCAGAGGCAGCCTGACAGGAACATAACGTTAGAGGATGGCATGTTCCCAAAACCTCAGTTTAATCCTGGCAGTTTTGGAAGAGGTTGATAGTATGCTGAGGCAGCCAGTGACAAAGCTCAGGGAGCTGTATGTTGCTATTTTGCAGTTCCTGCAGGTACATACTAGGAAGCAATTGGAAGGGATTATGCAATAAAATGAATTTATGAAGATTTCCTGTGTCCTGCAGAACAATCCCTGACTCATCAGCGCTTTGGAGAGCACGAAGATGTACATCATATCAAAGGAATTCTGCAGGGCCAGCTCTCTTGGCAGGCCTGAAGTGATCTCTATCTCCAGTGTAACTTTGGTTTTAGTGTGACCAACCAGTATAATTAAATCACCAGTGTCACTGTCATTAGCCAAATTTCCCCTGAGTTTTTATAGCTCCCTCTGTTGGATTAACTATCAAAGCTACTCTTTCCCTGGCAAAATGGGTGCAGAGGAAATGGCCTCATGTTGCGCCAGGGGAGGTTCAGACTGGATATTAGGAAAAATTTTTACACTGAAAGGGTTATTAAGCCTTGGAATGGGCTGCCCAGGGAAGTGGTTGAGGCACCATCCCTGAAGGTATTTAAAAGACAGGTTGACATAGTGCTTAGAGACATGGTTTAGTGATGGGTTGTGGTGTGGGGTTTTTTTGTGTTGGTTTTGGTTTTGTTTTTAATATCAGATTTAGGTTGATGGTTGCACTAGATGATCTTAAAGGTCTCTTCCAGCCTAGACAATTCTATGATTCTATGATGAGTTAATGTTGCTCCACAAATTTGAATTATCTTGCTGTTTTTATGAGACTTTGTGTGCGCGGGGTTAGTACAGGTTATGTTGCTGAAGAACCTTTGCTTTGCCCTTTAATAGAATTGAACTCAATGTTTGAAGCTGCCATTAAATACCTCAAATTCAGTGTAGTTTTTCCAAAACACCTGAAGTCAGCTGCTCTGTAATCTTTGTGCTGTGATCCACCCTAGTCCATCTTGGACACAATGCAAATAGGTAGAAGTGAAGAATGATGGGTTTCATATTTTCCCAAGCTTGTGAAGCATCTGAAACGCCCAGAGACTCCACGTCTGTCAGTGCTCGGGGCTTTTTTTTTTGGGTTGCTATTCATGTAACCCGGCGAGGCAGAATAGCAGAGAGCAGGGAAAGCAGCAGGGCGAGAGTTCTCTCGGCAGTTTATTCTCCAGGGTTTGGTTCAGTCCAGTTTCAAATGGCTCAAGCTACTGAAGGGATTCAAGCGATGACATTTTGGCAGGGTGTGAAACAAAAGCTGGCAGAGGGGGCTGTGACCGAAGGGCTGGTTTTGTTCTCTTGGAAACGTGTGGCAAATCCCTCGAGGGCTTCGGTCAGCGCAGGATCGGGTCCTTCAGAGTCATTCCCTTTGAATAAGCTCAGAAAAACCAGCGAAAGAATCTAATTTTGTTGTACCATTACGTCGTTACAGTCTCTTTCAGGCTCACCCTCCTCTGTTTACAGTGTCCCAGTGTCCTCCGATGCAGCCAAGACTTTCTGTGTAGAAAAAACGAGCTGCTTTTGTTAGGTTTTGACTAATAAATAGCCCTGGATTAGTAGTCCCTGGCTGATGTCTCATTCAGGCTGTCTCTTGCACTACCTAGCTTTTTTTTTTTTTTTTTAAACCCTGATACTGGAAGTGGAAGCTCTCCAGAGGCAGACTTTTAAAAAAATCGATAAAGAGAGGAAAAGCTAATTGATTTTTAAATGATTTTTATTATTATTTTCTTTATAAGACAGCCCATTAAACTCAGGCAGTCCCTAATGAAAGGTAAGTTTCCTGCAGTCTGTTTTACCAAACTTTCAGAGTCATCTCCCTTGTTGCTTTGCTTTCTTTTTTATTCCTCCCCACTTATAGGTAAAAGGACATTTTAAAAAAGTAACATTGTTTGGGATAATTTGGATTAATTTCACTTTCAGAAGTGTTTTTTCTGGATTTCTTACTGGCCCAGCAGGAGTTGTTGAGCCCAAGTTACGTGTAAATCCTTTTCTGCTCTGTTCTTCCACGTGCTCCCAGATTCTCATCATAGGTCTATGGTAAAATAGGCAGAATAAAATGTATAGAAAATTATAGGACAAAACAGTGATTCTGAGTGTGTGTTATAAAAAAAAACATTGCAAATTTGTCAGCTGAATCCTGGAAGGAAAACCTGTCACAGACTTCTCTGCTGGAAACACAGTTCTGGGCAGCAAATGGACATTTGGGGCAACGTGGTGCTGATCTTTTTTTTCTTCTCTGATTTCTTTGTATCTAGGAGAGAAGAGTAGAGCCATGGTTCTGGGACAGCCCGGAGAACCTCTTCACACCTGAGGCCAGGAGAGTCCCCCAGACAGACCCGAGAAGGCTCTGGCACACAACTGTCACTGGGACCAGTACACTCACTGGCTTGTACCGGCAACGAGGGGCAGGAACTGTACCTCGTCCTGTGATTTCTGCAGGTATTTTTGCCAGGCTGGAGACATGCTCTCGTGCGCTTGGGGTGTTTGTCTGCCTTCACCACGCTACTTTCCACATTTCCTGCTCTGTCAGCAAGTTCCTTCATGCTCCAAAGGCCCAAGTGAATGAGCAGCGTTTATGACCTCCCCCTTTCCCTCCCCTCCCACCTCTCAGCGGTGCCCCTTTCGCTCTCCCTGGGTGCCTCGATCTTCCTCTGCCGCCATAAAACTCCGCCTGTATTTTACAAAGCAGAGTTGCTGTCACGATTTCCAGTTAAGATGGAGAGCTGATCGCTAAAGGAGTGTCTTAGATATCCTCCTCTTTGATTAACTGGGTGGGATCAGAAAGGGAAGGGACTTTTGAAAATGAGGTGAAGGATTAAGTAAGGCTAGGAGGGGATAGAGGGAAGGGGAAATGGGGGGGAAGTAGGACTAGATGCTTGAAGAAAGAGCTGGGGAAGAGCTGGGATGGACAGGGGTTTTTTGGGGGGCTGCAGGCAGAGGGAAGTTCTGCTGCAGGGAAGTGGAGCTATGGCTGTAGCTGGGAGATCAAAAGAGGAAATTCTGACTCTAGTTTCATGCCTGCTTTTGGAGCACGTCAACACCGGTTTTAATATCTGAAAGCAGGCTTTTCTCATCCCCACAGATCCTTGCACAACGTGGGGTTGAAATGCGAATGGTCAGATGGTGGTGTGAGTTCGCATAGCGCCAGTGGCCGACCCAATGCGTTTGAAGTTTAAGCTCCACCCCCCCCCCCCAAAAAAAAGCTCATGGCATTTCAGAATGTTTTTTATTTAAGATTACCAGTAATTTTTAAATTTTAATTAAGATTACCAGTAATTTAAGATTACCAGTAATTACCAGTAATTCAGTAACGAAACTCTCCAGATCACTGAGAAAACATACAAAATCAAAATCCAGCTCCACAGAAACTTACACTTCAGGGTAAAACTCTCCCCATCTTTTTAAGTTTGAATTAGCAGCACGCCTCAAAACTGGGATATGTGCTTAGATTCTGCTGTCAGCTAATGAATCAAAGACTGACCTCATCGTTAAGCCATTACCCATCTGTATTTTATGACTTCCAGAGATACAGGAGGCTTCCAGAATCAAATAGTCAGTTGTGGCTTCTCTAGTATTCACCCTGACTTGCCGACTGCTCACCAAAGCCCCCAGTGCTCCTCGCTGTCTCTCTGCAATTTCCTGGCTAAAGGAGATCTGGAATGTAAAAGTGTATTCATCACCAGAGGTTTTGCTGGATTCCAGGACTTCAGTGAAGCGGTAAGAGATGGTTTAAAATTGGAACGGCGCGGTGATTCCTCCGAGTTTTCAATCAACTGTGGGGTAACTTAACAAAAGAGAAAGTAACCCTTAAGGACAACCTGAATGATGTGGGATTTGAGCATTGAAAAACCAGTACCAGGTGGTAATTACTGTTATACCTGTACCAGACAGATCCTGACTCTCCACGTGAGCCTCTCGATACGGAAATGAAGGACCAGGTGGCAAGTGGGAACATGTCCAGTGTGACACTCTAACCATTTCTCCAGACTGCAACGACTGGATATAGCCAAATACTGAGAAAAGCTAGTGCATAAACTACATTTTCAATTTAAATTGATGAAACAGCAGAGAGTGCTAAGATCAAACAAGACAAAGGCCCTGGTGAGGCCCCATCTGGAGCACTGTGTCCAGTTCTGGGCTCCCAAGTTCAAGAAGGACAGGGAACTGCTGCAGAGAGGACCACAAAGATGATGAGGGTCCTGGAGCATCTCTCTTGCGAGGAGAGGCTGAGGGACTTGGGTCTTTTTAGTCTGGAGAAGAGAAGGCTGAGGGGGGATCTGATCTCAAGAGGATGGGGCCGGTCTTTTTTCAGTGGTGCCCAGGGACAGGACAAGAGGTAAGGGGCACAAAGTTGAACATAAGAAGTTCCATCTAAACACGAGGAGGAACTTCTTCACTTTGAGGGTGGCAGAGCCCTGGAAGAGGCTGCCCAGAGAGGTGGTGGAGTCGCCTTCTCTGGAGATCAAAGACCTCCTGGACATGTCCCTGTGCAACCTGGTCTGGGTGGATCTGCTTTGGCAAGGGGGGTTGGACTAGATGATCTCCAGAGGTCCCTTCCAACCCCATATCATTCTGTGATTCTGTGAAATCTTAGCAAACCTTTCTCCAGGAAGGTAGGAAATGCTTTTCCGTGTTAAATAGACGCCAGGTGTAATGTGCTACTTGCACACACTTTGGAACTGATTCCAGCTTCCTTTGTGATGGATATTACACAGCATTTAACATCAGGACATGTAAGATAGGAACCAGGTGCTGCTCTCCAGGTGTTCTGGCCCTTTTGTTATTTTGCTAATTCACTTTTTTGGCACCAGAACGCCCTAAAACTTACTGAGGAAATGGAAGATTGTTGCCGACATGCTTTTGTGTGTTTGTTCAGAGGAAACATTTACTCTTGTGCATCATAGATTCTGTGATCAGAAACACATTCCTCATTGCTTTAGTCTATTGTGTTATCTGGACAAAGCGGAATGAAAAGGAGATAGTTCTGATTTGGAAGTGCTTTACGCCCATTTTGCAGAGCTGTACAAGCTTATACGATATGTAGGGCAGCGATGAATCATAGTCTTGTCTTCTTCATCGCTTCACACACACTCTAACAACATTATTTTGCTGGATTGACTTCTGATTTACTGGGTGAGAATCCTCCAGGCAGTACTATGTGCTGACCCACCATCACCTTCAGTTTTGCTTCCTGCTGCTTGCTGTTCCTACATCTTCACAATGAGATCTTTGGCTGAGAAACTTTATAATTGTCTATTGTATGACTATAGGCCTCCTTTTTTTTCATTTTCCAACCATTGCCTGACTTGGAGACCTGTAATTAGTTTTCAAGCCATTCATGAACTCTGGTTTCTTCCTTGTAAGCTGAGGCCAATTTGTCTCTAATTGCTAAAGCAGATTAAAGGAGTGGACGGATGATTGCAGGTGACTAAGTTGGTATGTCATAACAAGTTACTGTCCCTCAGCTGAGATTTAGCTTCTGTGATTTCACATGCTTTTGGGTTCCCCCTGCATTCTGTCAGCCGAGATATTTGGGCATTGGATCTGGCTGAGAGCACCCAGGAAATATCTTAAGAGGACCAGTTCCTTGGTCCCTACCGTGACGTAGCCATGGAAATCGCTGTGGCCAGGCCGTGCCCTATGGCCACTGAGCTGCTGGTTTTGCTGTGCATTTTAAGGGGAGGAAAATGTGGTTCTTACCACAGTCACTGTAAAATCGATTGTTCAACAAAGGCTGGGTTTTTGAGGCTGGGGGCTGGTGCCAGGCTTCTTCCCACCGAACACAAGAGACCCTTCTGAGGTGTAAGAAATCCCCTTTTCCCTGGAAAGGGGCCATCTGACTTTATCCTGAGTACAAGGCAAGATGACTCCTTTCCCTTAAAACCTCCTGAGCACTTTCTCTGCTCTGAGTGCTGAGAACACAAATAAAATGATCTACATTTCACTCATTCCTTTCTCAAGTACCAAATTCTGGGTTTGCGGCGGTAGCTCCGTATCCCATTCTGAGGTCGTTCAGGGACATCCCCCAAATGCCTCTCCCTCCTTTTGTTTGGGAGCTCCCTCTGAAATACCCAGCAATAGTTTCAGAGAAAAGAGTCTTAAAATTTGGGTAAATTTAGAAAACTGTAAGTATCGTAATCCCAGGATATCTCTTGAGGATGTCACTTTAGGATTCTATATTATTATAGAGTAGGATAATAACTAAATGTAAGAATACAGTTCTGAATTCCCCCAGTTCAAGAAGGATAGGGAACTGCTGGAGAGGGTACAGCAGAGGACCACAAAGATGATAAGGGTCCTGGAGCATCTCTCTTGCGAGGAGAGGCTGAGGGACTTGGGTCTTTTTAGTCTGGAGAAGAGAAGGCTGAGGGGGGATCTGATCAATGCCTATAAATATTTAAAGGATGGGTGTCAGGAGGATGGGGCTGGTCTTTTTTCAGTGGTGCCCAGGGACAGGACAAGAGGAAATGGGCACAAACTTGAGTATAAGAAGCTCCACCTAAACACGAGGAGGAACTTCTTCACTTTGAGGGTGGCAGAGCCCTGGAAGAGGCTGCCCAGAGAGGTGGTGGAGTCTCCTTCTCTGGAGACATTCAAAGACCGCCTGGACATGTTCCTGTGCAACCTGCTCTGGGTGGCCCTGCTCTGGCAGGGGGTTGGCCTAGATGATCTCCAGAGGTCCCTTCCTACCCCTTATCGTTCTGTGATCCCGTGAATGTTTTGGTGAGATCCCTTGGGAGTGAATCTACAAAGACTTAATTGAAACAAAGTCTGAACTGAGTTAATCTGAGTAGAGATAAAGTCTTTTTTTTCATCTTGAAGTGGCTTTTTAAAGCCTGTAATGAAAGTCCTGGTTATTTCATCCCGCTTTCAGTACCTTGATACAGATACAACAGGGGCTGTCACAGCAACGCACCAGCTGTACGTGGACCAAGCACCACTGTGGCCTTATGCAGCCGTTCTCCCAGTGCTTGAATTTTACCTAAACCATTTTATAGAACAGTTTGTTCCGTACAAGTGCTCATAAAAACTGGGGTGAGAACGGACCGAAGTTCCAAATAAAATAAAATTCTAATAGACCCACGGTAGGGACAAAGACTTTTCCGAAAACCCTAAAGGTCACCCCATGCTTTCCTTCAATGAGAAGTCCCGAGGCGAGTCCCGACTTCCAAGTCCCGTTTTTTGATAGTTTTGAATCTGATTTTAAATATATCCAACATAGGGGAGTAATTCTAAGTGTGCAACTCCACAACAGGTTGAGGTGATTGACACCAGCTCTCTTGCAATCCCGCTCACCCGACCAGCCCCAGCCTCGCGTTCTCACTTCCTCCACTTGTTTATTTGTGTGGGGTTAATTTTCTGCTGGTTTCGGGAACCGATAAACATCGGTAACAAGGGGGGAAGGGCAAGACTCTGGCAGCGCTGCCTTTATCTACCCTACAGGGGCATGTGTGCCCAGGTGGCTAAGGAGGGCAACAGCATCCTGGCCTGTATCAGGAACAGTGTGGTGAGAAGAACTCCGGGAGGTGATGGTCCCCCTGTACTGGGGGGGTGGGGACCACTGATGAGGTCCCACCTTGAGGGCTGTGTCCAGTTTTGGGCCCTTTACCACAAAAAAAGACATTGAGGGGCTGGAGCGGGTCCAGAGAAGGGCAACGGAGCTGGTGAGGGGTCTGGAGAACAAGTCTGGTGAGGAGAGGCTGAGGGAGCTGGGGGTGTTCAGCCTGGAGAAAAGGAGGCTGAGGGGAGACCTTCTCGCTCTCTCCAACTCCCTGAAAGGAGGGTGTAGCCAGGGGGGGTCGGTCTCTTCTCCCAAGGAACAGGCCATGGGACAAGAGGAAATGGCTTCAAGTTGCGCCAGGGGAGGTTCAGATTGGATATTGGGAAAAATTTTTACCCGGAAAGGGTTATTAAGCCTTGGAATGGGCTGCCCAGGGAAGTGGTGGAGTCACCATCCCTGGAGGGATTCAAAAGACAGGATTACACAGTGCTTAGAGACAGGGTTTGGTGATGTGTTATTTTATTTTATATCAGAGTTAGGTCGATGGTTGGACTAGATGATCTGAAAGGTCCCTTCCAACCTAGACAATTCTATGCTGTATACGTATACACAGTATCTATACAGTGTAACAGTCGGGTCTGGGCTGCTGACCCGTGTATTATTTCTCTCCCTTTTGTCTTTATTTACCTGCTGCACTTAACATTTTACTTCTGTGCCTCCAGACAGCGCATTCCACGTCCCCAACCTCACCTCACCGTCCCGGGGGAGCGGTGCAGCCCTGACTTCCCTGCAAATCAAATCCCTCCTCTTTTTTTTTTTTTTTTTTTTTTTTATATTTCATTTCTCTCCCTCCCAAACCCTTCGCCGCAAAACTCCTTTTAACGAGGGGGGGGTGGGGGGGGTGGGTGACAAGTTTCCAGCTTTGGGGTGGCAGGGAGAACCCAAGGCGTCCCTGCGATCCGAGGTGGTGACGCCTGGGGCTTGTACAAGGGCAGGAGCCTTGTTTTCTTCTTCTTTGCCCTCTTTTTTTTTG
>QJSC01019265.1:221775-237705 GCA_003697955.1 Calidris pygmaea
TTACTATTCTAAGGAGAGTGCGTATTGCTCAATCAGTAATGAACGTCACACCGATTTGTGTTAGTTTTCTTCAATGGGGGGGTACCGAGCCTCCCTCCCTCCTCCTGCCTCCCTCCCTCCCTCCCTCCTCGGCTCATTCATTTAACAAAGGGACTTATCTTCATCTCTCCCCCCCCCTTTTCGCCGTTTTGGGGCCGCATGGTTGGGGTCCCGGGGCAGGGGGAGTCGGGGCTGAGCCCAGAGTTTCTACCGAGCCACCCCCCGTCCTGGCTTGGGTTGGTAGGGGCGGGTGTTTTGGGGGAAACACAAAGAATTTGAGGAGCCTGCACCCTCGGCTGGGCGATGGGGTGATGCAGCCCCCTCCCACCCCCCCCGGGCTTTGTGTGATGGAGAGGTGGGAGTGTGTCTTCTACCCCCCCCCCCCGCCCCCTCATCCTCCGCCCTCCCGTGTGTGCGTGAAACCCTGGCTTTTTGCTATCAAAGTACTTAAAAAAGCGACGCTGAACTTGGGATCGTGGGATGATTCAGGTTTGGAAGGGAGCTCTGGAGGTCCCCAGTCCAGCCTCCTGCTCAAAGCAGGGGCTCTTACCTGGGGAGTGGGTGGCAGCGAAGGGACGTCGTGAGATGGGTGGCACCTCTGGGTGCTCTGGAACGCTCCTGGGAGCTCGAAGGAGAGGCAGCACCGTCAGGACGAGCCCTCAGGGGCAGCAGCCCTTCTCTCTCCCACTCTGCGTGGAAATACTTGCCCCAATCCCCAGCTCTCCCACGCCTGCAATCCCTGCTCTTGCTGCTTTTGTTATCCAGGGGGGCTTAAAATTCATGAGCGTTGGGCATAGCTGGCTCCGTCCGTGTGTGTGTCATGGTGCATCTGCTCCTGCTGAGCGCTCCTTGATCCTTATTCCGACATTACCTCCAGGAGTTTTTTTTCGGGAGCGAGATTTGTAAATAAATGTGAAAACCTGACTCTTTGCTGGGGACCCGTTACCGGCTGTAAGGCGTGTACTTTATGCAGTGATTAAGTGTGAGATATATATATATATATATATGTTAGAACAGCTGTAAAAGCTGTTCGGTTAGCCAAGCTTTTCAAAGTGAAAGCGGGCATTGTAGCTGGGTTGAAATGGCTGTGTCGGGCACAGAGGGAAGAGTGTTTGTTCTCTTTGCTCGCGATTACTCTTTGCAGGGTGACTCATGGGTGCCTTTCACTGAACCACCTCCCCCTTCTCCATACCTGGAGCTTCCTGGTGTTGCACACATTACCTGGCAAAGCGGGGAGCATCTTCCCCGTTCTCCTCTTCTTCCATCTCTCGGTGTGGGCGTGTTAATCTCGCTCACAGCTTTTTAGGATAAGGCTGGAAAAACTCCTCCTTGCGGAACAGTTTGTGTGTGTGTGTGTCCCCTGGATGCTGAGAAATTGCTTTTCCCTGGTCGTTTTTAAGTCGGAGAAGTAAAGCTCACCTCTGCACAGAGAACAGAAGGTACGGTGGTAATCTCAATAAATCTATTAAACTCTGGATTGCCTATGTGCCACGGGATAGAATTTGTTCTTGGCTGTTCTGTGTAACAAAGCTGGAGTTTAGGGCTGGAGGCTGATAAGCTGGGTGGGTATTGAGAGCCTTGCTGAGGCCAGTGGGGAGGGACCAGCTTCTTTAAATGGGATGATATAACTACCGTTCTTTGAGTTGGCAACAAAAGCCGAAAATAAAGTTGAAGAGGAAAATGCTCTTGTGGCATGACAGCGGGAATGCTTTGACTGGTTTTAGGGAATATTGCATGCTCTGGATGTTGCTCAAAAGAAAAAAAAAAAAAAAAAGAGTAGGGAAATGGAAGGCTTTTGGTTCATGATTTTCCATGCATCTCAGGGATTTTGGAAGAAATGTGTGACGAGTCCAGCGTAACTTCCACAAGTGAAAACATATTGCTTGTTTATGGTGTTTCTGCCTGCCTTGCACGCAGTGGGTAAAAAAACCTGATGCTACCTCTTTTTGCCCGAGAGGTCAAAGAACTGCTTGATTACTGCTGATTCTTACGTATCCTTTTCCAGGTCTGTGCAGAGCTTTTCTCTCAGCTCTGATGACAAGTGCATGAATTTCACCTGGTTTGCTAACTAGTGTTTTGTTGGTTTTTTTAAAAAAATATGAGTTAGTTGCAGCGTGGCTTCTTTCTTTCTCTCTCCCTTTTGTGCACCTGTCTCGCTTCCTCAATGTGGGAAGTTTTGTAATTTCAAAAGCTCGTTGTTTTGCTCTAGTTCCTTTATATTCTTAAGAGTGTACGGAACCACCTAGAGCTGAAATAAACTTCTGTCAGTAGCAAAATAAAGAAATGATCCAGAGCTCCACCCTTAAAGTGACCTGGGTTTACAGTTCATCCTGTCAAGGGCAGATAACAGAAGGAAATAGACTTTGTAAGTGACCTGAAAAACAACCACTGTTCGTGAGGAGGTACAAGAAACGGACTGAAACCAGACAACTAAAACTAAAAGTCATATTTCCTTAAAGCCTAGTCAGTTGTTAGCCCTCTGACAGGTACAAGAATATCTCTTGTTGGCTTTTTACCTCTATGGGAAGGCCAAAGAATATTGTGTGCCGGAGCTGTATTGTGTGAAAGAGCCCTTTTCTCTGCCTGGCAAGGAGCTCAACTCATTTTTCTCATCCTGATGTCTTGGCCTGTACAGGAATTGGGGAGGCATGTTACTCTCTACAACTATTTGAAAGGACATTTTAGAGAGGATGGTCCTGGTCTCTTCTCGCAGATAATTAGTGATAGAACATGAGGGAATGGCTTCAAGCTGCAACAGGGTAGGTTTAGACTGGACATCAGGAAGAAATTCTTCACAGAAAGAGTGGTCAGACACTGGAATAGGCCCAGGGAGGTGGTTGAGTCACCATCCCTGAATGTGTTTAAGAGTCGTTTAGATGTGGTGTTGGGGGATATGGTGTAGGGGAGAACTTTGTAGAGCAGGGTTGGTGGTTGGACTTGATGATCCCAAGGGTCTTTTCCAACCTGAATGATTCTATGATTCTATGTTCTGCTTCATACTGAGGGCTTGCTCTTGTGGAGAAAATAATTCGTCTAGTGTGTGACTCTTCTTACGCGCTTGCACAGCTCTCACCTGGGGGAAAATTGCATTTCGCCCCTGTTCCTGGAGATGGGAAATGGCTGGATCCGTTCCCTTTGGTGGCCGAGGAACTGGGACCATCAGCAGATGCTCACTCATGCGCCACATAAGTCACTGTGATCGGTTCTTCCCTTCTGAGCATAAGGCATGCGATGCTCCGTAGGGATGAACAGCTTGAAAATGTCTGAGGGTGCTTATATTAACCAGGTTTTTACTCAAACTGAAGTCCAAGCCTGAAATTTCTGAACGGGGGCACAGACCATGTAGAAGAGGACGTTATGGCTGTGAGGGGTGACACTGAGTGCTGCCACTGGTGGTGGCCGCGCCTGGCTTTGTGCAGGGGAGGAAGCTCACCTCTCTCCTCCTCCTCCTCCTCAGGCACATCCTCAGAGCTACAGGCGAGTCTTTGGGTCCTCCCACGCTCTGTCTCCTTTTCAGCACGTGGCAGCGGGGTCCGTGTCACAGTTTCAGGGCCCTTCATGGGTTTCGCTTGATGAAAACATAGATGCTCGGAGCCGAAAACAGATGCTCTGAGCTCAAAACACAGATGCTTGGAGCTGAACAAGCCTCCCCAGGCTCCCAGTACGATCAGTAGAGGGGAAAAGGCCCTTTTATGATGTGGCACATGCCGTCCTAAGGTCGGCGCTTTAAAATAGGTCAGAGAGTTGCACTCTAAAAACACTGATTCCTCTTTGTAATCGCCCTGGTCTCCTCTGTCTCCTGCTGTTTTACGTGGCAGCAGATAGCTGAGAGGAGCGTCACCTATTCCTCTGGCTGTGGGGCTATGGGCAGGCAGCATCCCTAAAAAAATCCACTGGCAAAAGCACTCTGGTGGCCCCCGCTTTCATGAGTTCCCTTCATTTTAGCACTTGTTTGATGGGGGAAGAGGAAACAAAACAGCCGTCTGATTCAGTGCCTTTCCAGGGGAATTTGAAGAAAAAGTGGAAGTATTCAGTTCTGCTTTATGTACTTCTGGTAAAATTGTCTAGGTTTCTGGAATAGCTGTTCGAACTGGGAAACCGAGCGTTCTGGCTTCCAGCCGTGTGGCTAACGATGGCCTTTCTCTATCTCTTGTGTCTAGTCTGAGATGCGGGTTAAACAGTAACTTTCCTTCCATGATTTCTTTCCTTCTTGCACTCTGACCTTCTATAGAGCTAGTTTATTTCACTCTTAAGCTGATATAACTACCTTAACACATTCTGTTTCCTGCTTCCTCTCTGGGATCAGTGAAGTAGTGGCAAGTCAGGCATCCTTTTATCATCTTAGATTTAAAAAAAAAAGGAGGAAAAAATTATAAAATTAATGGATTAGAACAAAGATCCTAATTTAGGAAAATCAGGCCAAATCAGAAGACTCCTAAAGTAGTAACCAAATGTACTTCCTGAAAAGAAAGAATTTCTCCTACCATAGCCCTTTGTGACCCCAATTACCACGTGAGAGGCAATGGCTGTAGTATATTGTGACTACCTTGAAGTAGATGACACGTAGCTGCAAACCTCTCCCTGATCTAGGTGGGCCTGGAGCTGTGGGACCACAAGAAAGTCAAGTGGCAAGTACATGGCCCACACAAGTGGGGTACAAAGCCTTGTTTCATGCCTTTTGTTCTCTTCTTCTTCCATAAAAGTCAGTCCATGCCTGCAATCTGAACGTGGGAGGAAAAGAATTACTAGTCATATGATTCACAGATAATATTCTGTGATATCGTGTGTGGTTTTGGGGCAGGGGGAGTCACCCAAGTTTACCTGAGGGCATCGTCTCCCACTCTCAGGAGCTTGATGTGTGTAGTTATGGCCCGTCTGTCCGTGGTGTGCAGCTGATGGCATTTGATGGCTTCAGAGAGATGGCAGCAGAGAGCAGGAAAATCAAATACAAAAGGTTAGGACAGGGTTTGCCAGACTGACTTTCCAAGGTGTCACGCACCACTTTGGGACTCGGAGTTACATCAGTAGAGCTTTGAACTATCCATTCTCTTAATGACTGTAAGTGGCACAAAAGTATTTCAGATGGTCCCTCTTACAAGACGAAGCCCATTTCTCAGGGCTTATGTTCTATTCATGAAATAGGAGCCGGAGTAAGAAGTATTTTTAATTGAACTGGTGGCTTGCTTCGTGTGGTTTTTCTCCTCATTTACATATAGCAAGCTTAGTGTGATGTGAGATACCTTATCACTTCTTTAGCATAAAGAATTTCCAATATAGATTATTTTCTGCACTTAACATATTCCCAAATGCACGTTCTCTGCTGCTCTTAGAATATGTGAGTGGCTTGGCCACTTAACCCAAACTCCTCTGTAGAAAGAGTAGAGTAAAACTTGGATTTAATTTCCCCAGCTCTCTGTAAGTGAGCATGATGCAGTTTCAAGTTCAACCTGTGGGCTTTGTGCCAGGATAAATCTACCGTTTGCTTTTAGTAGGTATTTCAAGAATGCCTTATTTCAGTCCTGCGTCGGAGAAGGCTGGAAGTCACAGCTGAAGGTAGAATTCGTGTGCCTCCATAGTTCAGACTTGTTTGGGATGAAGGAAAAGCTGATTTCTTCTGCAGCAGCAGGGAGGAATATTCCAAATCCCCCTGTTTTCCCATCCTGTCTGTATTACTGAAGCTGTCGGATTCGTTTTAGCTCAAGGTCCTGTCTTAAACCTCCGTTTAAGGTGCAGCGTGTGTTTGAGGCCACCAATGAGCTGTGTAACCCCAGCGTGTGTTGAGGTAAAGGGGAAATAAAAAATAATAATGAAGCCCTGCTCATAATGTATCCTTTACCTTTCTAGTTCATTAAACTGCTCACCTGAGTCTGAACTCTGGCGTCCCTTTGCCATAGAAGGTAGATTTAACAATCGGGTAACGGCTGCAAGGACCAGGGAGCACAAAAGACTGTAGAACAAAAAAGGAAGTAGCAGCAAATGGCCACATCAGGATTTGAAATGCAATATTGATAAGGTCATTAAAATTTATAAGATACTCAATTATAAAACCCCCATTACATTTTTGTTCTGGAAATAGCACAATCCATATGTCCTTATCCTTTCAGGGATACCTCACTCAAGACAAATTATAATATCGTTTCCTTTGCAAACTACAGAATGTGTTAATTCTTAGAGGAGCTCAACTTTATCTGCGTTTTATTTAGTAAAATACTGTTTTTAATAAACTGAAAGATTTAGCCCTAGTATTGTGTACTAAAAGGTGCTTTAATTGAGAGTGATCCAAATCAGAGTATAATTGGACTAATGTCACTAATAGTTAGGGTCAAAAACTAGAAGAAATATTCATATGCTGGTGAATTTTTAGCAAACTGGCCAAATCTGTATCAAAACGAAGCACATACAGAGGGGAAACCCTTTGATTCAAGCTCAGGAATTCAAGGAACAAGTTTGTGAAAGGGAACGTTGGTTCAGGAAAAGGAAGAGTGTCACATTTTTCCTAATTCTTCAGCAATGTGCATACGGCCTCCAGAATACAGAAGTTTTCAGGCTACAGATCTAATTGCCTGGTGGAACCTTATGTGACTTAAAGCTGGATTTCCCACGCAGATCTCTATACTAAGTATTGTACTTTTAAAAATATTATCTTTCATAGAGGATTTGCTTGAGAGGGTTTGAGCCACTTGACTCGTGGCACTTCTCGCTGAAATGAGAAATTGCTTTAGGAATACTCAGTTTCCGTGCAAGAGGGAGGCTGGAGGGAGATAAAGACATAAAAAGAGGATCCTGGAATGACTGTGAAGTGGATGGTACTTCTGGTGGATGTGGTCACTGCTAATTCTTTTTTTCCACAGAACTTTGATTGAATTTTCATGCCACGCTTCCCAGGAGAGCCAACTCTCCTGTTTAACCCCAAAATGTTAACCACGAGCTTATAGTTCACATCTCTGTTTGCCCTGGCGTTGTGCTTCTCTTCAGTCCCACTCGGGAATAAAGATGCGAGTTGAATTTCAGCGTCGCTTCTCCGGCATCACGATCCAAGGTGATAACAGGAAAAGCTTTGGGAGCTGAACCCAAAGGGGTGGCCTAGAAATGAGTGGTGCTTGTGCCGCAGAGCCCTTCGCCTAAACCACCCCCTTTTTGATAACCAAAATAATTGGTAAGGTTCTTTGGTAAAATGTATGCATGTTGTGGGTGTGTGTTAAGGTGTTTGATGCTTTCTGTTAAGCTCCGAGATTCCGGAGATGCGAAAGCCATGCAAAAATCTCTGTCATATCAAAGAGACTTCTCCCACTCCTATCTGCAGAGAGGAGTGACAGAATTTGATCCGAGTGTGCCTTGAAGACTTAAATAATGAGATTTATGCACACAGAGGCTTTGGTCTGAGCCTCCGGTTCCTCATTTTGGGGGGTGAAGTGAGGGTATCTGCCGCATCTTCACAGTAAGCGATTAATGTTATAACTTAATTCTCCACAATCACTGAAATCTTCGCTGGGTAGCGTTACAGAAAGCCAGAGGAGTTGGGAGAGGAGGAAGGGGGGGGGTGGGTGGGGGGAAACTGCAGCGCCAGTGACAAGTATTGTATCACAGTTATGTTAATCTAATAAAAAAACCTTCTCTTTTAATTTCTCGCTCATTGAATTTCTGGCTGTTGCATCAGGCTATGTGCCTTGCTAATAAGGTGTCTGGTAAAAAATTGCAGTCTCTTACATTTGTGTGTCTTATAAATTCTTCTCCGACGCAATTTTGACTCCCATGGGAGCAGAAGGATTAAAAAAAGCTGTACCAAATTCTCAGAAAGCAGCAGGAGTCTCATCCGCTACCAGGGCAGTGCCAAAAGACTCTGAAAGAGAGGGACTTGCTTTTCCTGGCCTGCTCTAACCCCTGGGGTATGTTCCTAAACCAGATCTTGAAGATTATGAACAAAATTAAACTGACCCTTCATCTTGATGAAGCTGTAGCCTGCGATGGCAGATGGGGGTCTCTCTTGCCGTATCTGGGAGCCCTGATGATGGAAATAAACTTAACTTGCTGTGTGTGTGTGAACTGACTTTAATATTGTTCCTTTTTGTTTGTCTCCGTCTCCATTCCTTACTTATATCTCTTAAAGCCTTTTTTTTTTTCCGTTGGTTTTCCTTTTGCCTTTCTACAGGGACACTGTTCATCTCCTGCCCATCTTTACTTTCCCTGGCCACCCCTAAAATTGATGAGAAACAGAGTCCTCGTACATCTGTGATGCCGGAGATACTGGGAAAGCACAGATGGGCAGCAGGGAGGTAAAATATTTTGTCCTCCGTCCCAGTAAGAAGCAGCCTCTTGAGGGCTTGGGAGGAGGATGAAGGCTGGGTAGGGGAGGAAGGCGTAGACTCTTTCAGTGCCCATCTCTATCAGGCGGTTTTGCTGATGAGATACCTGGAAATATTTAAATGTGTAGGTTTCCTTTAGGAAAGCTGAGGGAGGTGAGTGCAGGGCTGGGAATGGCAAAAGCAGGACTTTCTTCAAGAAGAAAAAGTCAAAACCCTCAAGATTTGGCAATCCCAAGCACAACTACAGGTTGGGCAGAGAATGGCTGGAGAGCAGCCCTGAGGAGAAGGACTTGGGAGTGCTCGTGGATGAGAAGCTCAACATGAGCTGGCAGCACACGCTGGCAGCCCAGAGAGCCAACCCCATCCTGGGCTGCATCAGAAGTGTGGCCAGCAGGTTGTGGGAGGTGATTCTACTCCTCTGCTGTGCTCTGGTGAGACCCCACGTGGAGTACTGTGTCCAGCTCTGGAGTCCTCAGCACAGGAAGGACATGGACCTGTTGGAACTGGGGTTGTTTAGCCTGGAGAAGAGAAGGATCCAGGGAGACCTCAGAGCAGCCTTCCAGTATCTGAAGGGAGCTACAGGAGAGCTGGGGAGGGACTCTTTGTCAGGGAGTGGAGAGAGAGGATGAGGGGTAGCAGTTTTAAATTGAAAGAGGGAAGATTTAGATGAGATCTCAGGAAGGCATTCTTTGCTGTGAGGGTGGTGAGACCCTGGCCCAGGTTGCCCAGAGAAGCTGTGGCTGCCCCATCCCTGGAGGGGTTCAAGGCCAGGCTGGATGGGGCTTTGAGCAACCTGGTCTGGTGGGAAGTGTCCCTGCCCAGGGCAGGGGGAGTGGAACAAGATGATCTTTAAGGTCCCTTCTAACCCAAACCATTCTATGCTTCTATGATTTCTTCTTCTTCTATGATTTCTTTTGAAAGCCAGAAGGTAGAACACAACCAGTGTATCTCTCAGTGTAGGCTATAAATGGAGGCAGACGGTCCCAGGCGGTGTCTGAATTCTAGGTTCAATAAAGGCCCATCCTTCAGTTAGAAAAGGCAAAACAGTGTCATTCGTTAGAGTTCAAAGCCGGTATCTAAATGCCTCAGTGACTTGTCAGCCAGTGACTCACTGCGCTGTCATAGCAGGACTCTGGCCTTTCACAGGAGAGTTATACTCCCTGAAGCAGCCTCCTGCCAGCTCCCGTTAACTGTCCCCCTCCCAAACTTGTCTTGAATTTACTCACGATGAAGAGGGGACTGGGGGGGACAGGGGCAGGAGAAGGTGGCAAGGGTGGGTTAAACAATCAGAAATCTCGTTACGTCTTCCCTGGTGACTTCCGAGTGCCAGCTTTTTCGTTTGTTCCGTGTCTCCCTGAAATGAGTCCTTGAGCTGCAAAAGGAAAAACATTCAGAAGTGATGAGCAGCCCATATTTGTAAGTATTTAGTCATTTGCTTGGTCCAACTGAAAGCGTCTTGTCTTGTGTGCAGTGTCTTTTTTTTAAAGTTATTGGCTATTTTAAAAAAATACCAATGTGGAAATGATCTCAGCTTGATTTCCTCTACCTCCTGCAGCTGATTAGGGGATCATCACAGAATGATACGGGGTTGGAGGGGACCTCTGGAGCCAAAGCAGGTCCACCCAGAGCAGGTTGCACAGGAACTTGTTCAGGTGGTCTTTGAATACCTCCAGAGAAGGAGACTCCACCACCTCTCTGGGCAGCTTCTTCCAGGGCTCTGCCACCCTCACAGTGAAGAAGTTCCTCTTCATGTTTAGGTGGAACTTCTTATGTTCAAGTTTGTGCCCATTTCCTCTTGTCCTGTCCCTGGGCACCACTGAAAAAAGACTGGCCCCATCCTCTTGACACCCACCAGGATCATGTTGGGTTTTTTTTCTCCTTTGTTTAGTTTATGTCATCAATTTTATTTTAGGTGCCCTTTGCTTTTTTTTAAAGAGCCGATCCTTTCTAATACTAGGTACCTCCTGCAAGAACCCTTCCTGCCTTCCGATCCAAAACTTACTCATCCTGGGACATAGTCCAAATGCCACCAGCAGCGCTCGTGTTGGCTTTTTTTGGTTTGTGTCAGAACCGTGTGATGACGTGGGGCTGACATGGGGCAGCATTAAATGCACAAGTGTGCCGTTCAGGAGGTAATTAATGGTCACGGAGATTAAAAGAATCTCACCTGTCTGAGCAGCAAGTGGCTTTCTGCTCTTAAATTCATACCTGCTTCTGTCATCAAGCTTGAAGTTTAGTCTTACATCTTTTGTATCTGAAGATGTTCAGTTGCTCTTTGAGTCCTACCGTGTTGTTTTGGCTCCGTATGGAGGAGCGGTGACATCAACAAGGTGACCTCATCCACCCGCCTGGTGTAGTTGCCTTTGGTTTTGGAGACTTGAGGTTCTGTTCCATCTGCGCTCCCTGTAGCTGCAGGTGGATCCTCTGAAATCCCGTAGGATGAGCTTGTGTGATCCGTTTTTCCTCCTTCCTCGTGAATTCACGTGCTTCCCTTCTGCGGTGGGGCTCTTGTTGGCCTTGTTCTTCTTTTCTCTGGGGTGGGAATGGGATGAGCAGTGAAAGGCTTCTCTGTAAGGCACAACCTGTGCTAGTTTCAGCATAAAGGCTCTTTGACCTCTCTGTGAGGGCTCTGACCCTAAATTCCTAATGAACTAACTGTAAATTTGGAAGGCAAGAGTCTGTGGTTGCCTTTGCATTCTTCTTGACTAACAGATGAAAAGCTTGCGTTTGCTTTTTTTTTTTTTTCCCAAAAACCAACCTTTCCCCCCCCCCCCCCCCCCCCATCACAAAACTATAAAGTGAGGATGTGGCTGTTGGCAGCTGTTTCCCTTTTCATGTGGTCAACTCAAAATTGATATTAAAAGTCAAACTCGCATCTTCTTGGGAGACCCAATGCGTGATGAAAGGAGGGGAGGGCTCTCTCTCCACCTGCTGGAAACCTGCTCCTCGTTTGCCTGGTTATTTTTTTGGAGGCTGTGATCGGGGAGGAAGGGAGGGGGTGAAGCTTGATGCAGCTGAGCTCATGGTGGCACGAAGCCATCCAAAGGCAAGGGTGCTTTTCCCGTTCAGCGCTTGGCTCTGAGCTGACCTGGCAGAAAGCTTAACAGAGAGCTGAAACGGAGCCGTAGGAGGGACTGTAGCTGTGGTGTAGTATTAAAGATCCCGGAGGAGCTGCCTGGAGGTTTGAAACCTGGATGTAAGGACTCTAAGGCAATATGGCTGGAGCTGGTGGCTTCTCGGGATTCGCTCATGAGTAAGTGCCTTTTTTTCTCTTGAAAGATCTCTCACTGTGGTACCCGAGCTCTTTATTTTGGTTATTTTTGTTCTTACCTTCCTCCTTCCCCAAGCTCTCTGAACCTCTAGTACCTGCCCTGTCAGCTCCTGCTGGACCTGCTTATGCTCCGTATCTGGAAGTCCTTGGTACAAAATTGCTCTCTACAGATACCTGAAAGGAGGTTGTAGCGAGGGGGGGGGTTTGTCGGTCTCTTCTCCCAAGGAACAGGCGATGGGACAAGAGGAAACAACCTTAAGTTGTGCCAGGAGAGGTTTAGGATGGCTATTAGGAAAAATTTCTTCACTGAAAGGGTTGTTAAGCCATCAGGCTCCCCAGGGCAGTGGTGGAGTCACCATCCCTGGAGGGATTTAAAAGCCGGGCAGACGTGATGCTGAAGGACATGGGTTAGTGGTGGGTTTGTCAGGGTTAGGCTGATGGTTGGACTCAATCATCTGAAAGGTCCCTTCCAACCAATACAATTCTATGACTCTATTGTATGAAAAATGGGTTTTAACTCCTCTCTGTCTGGTTCTCTGTCTTTAATAAAGGTATTTGGGAGAAAAAGCCTGGCAAAAAATCACAACTGGATCGTGTATTTCTCCTGGCTCACACGTTGTTCTGGATCCTCCTTCGATCCAATGTGAAAGCACAAAGCTTGCAATCCATGCCATGCTGTAGGGACTTCCGTGCTTTGCCTGGTGGGTTCATTTGGTAGTGTAGCAGAGCAATTTTGGGATTTTTTAATTGAACCTGCATAATGTCTTACATCTTGGAAGCGTTATATATCTTCTTGTAGTCTTGAAAAGGTGATTTGGAATTGAAAGGATGTTTTTCCCAGCCGGTAAAAGCTGTCTTCTGGGCCCAAACTTCTTGCTGGTGTCCAGCTGGAAATGTAGTTTTAATACAGGACAGAATTAAGTTGCTAATGCTGCTGTCGGTCGCTAATTAACATTGTTAAATAATGCTACTCTTTGCTGTGCTCCTTCCACCTTGCAGCGCTGCAGTTCAAAGTGCTCTAGTGCAGGAGTCACCTCTTGTACAAACGCTTGTGGCTTTTTCACGGGGGTGCTGAGAGTCGTTGTCACCTTCCATCTAAAGGGAAAGGCTCATAGTGAGCATAAAACACAACTGTGCTGGAGAATTAATAGGCTTTTTTCTGTCATGCAGGTGTAAAGGGCAAACCTAGAAGCGGCAGGCATGGGGAGGAACAGGAAAACACATTCCTGGTGTAGTATAATGTCACGTTATCTCTGAACACCCCAAAATATGTACAGAAAGACTCTAGAATTTGTAACCAAGAAGAAAACAAGATGAGAAACTTCTGTGTTGTCAGGAACTGTGCAGCAGGTATTCGGTTAGATCTGCTGGGCATGAAGGAAGAAAAAAAGTTGTGTGTGTTGGGGGGGGTTCTTTCGCTTTTTTTTTTTCCTTTTTTAGTTTTTTTTTTTGTAACCTGGGGACATAACTCTCTCAGTAGCCTATGGGTTGCAGTGAGAACTTTGAAAGACTGTTTTAACAGCCCTTAGAGAGCCTCACCTTGAGAACAAAAGTAGAGGCTTTCATGTGGTTACTCCCTAGCAGATGTGGGTAGGCATCTGGTGGGAATCCAGAAGAACGCGTGGGCGCTTGATTCCCGCGGATGCTGTTGGGATCTGGCACCTAAGTTGGGCAAGTATTTTTAAAAACTCTTCAATATCTCTCTAAAAATTGGGTATGGTCTTGCTGATCAGTGTGAGGAAGGGGGGGAATTGTTTTTTCTTTTTTTTCTGAAGTAATTGCCGCTTTTGATCCTTGTTACTTTCTAGCAGATAAACAGGAGGAAATGGAAAGAAAGCAACAGAAATGACTTTGGGGCTGGAGGGAGTGACGCAAAAGGGAGATAAAAGAGCTATACACTTGGGTAGGTTTATAAAATGAGGAGGAGGGCAGGACTGTTTATGGGCTTCTGAAGGGTACAAATGCCAAGGAATGGAGGGTGTGGAAGAAGGAAACTGTTTTGGTCTCTGCTGTGCAACTGCCTGTGCAGGCAGGTACCTTCACACACGGCCTCCTCTGAAGGAGCATTTTCATTAAACTCATGAGCGTTTCAGGGACGTGCTGGTGAGGAGCAGAAACACTTTGTGTGACAGCAAGGAAAGTGTCTGCTTTAGTCCTTCAGTCAGGGTAAAACAGTTAAACCTGCAGTTTTTCTCACCTGGGGTTGCCTGGCTTCTGTAGAATCATAGAATGGTTTGGTTTGGAAGGGACCTTAAAGATCATCCAGTTCCAACCCCCTGCCCCGGGCAGGGACACCTCCCATCAGACCAGGTTGCTCAAAGCCACGTCCAACCTGGCCTTGAACCCCTCCAGGGATGGGGCAGCCACAGCTTCTCTGGGCAACCTGTTCCAGTGTCTCACCACCCTCACAGGAAAAAATTGCTTCGTAATATCTAACTCAAATCTCCCCTTTTTCAGTTTAAAACCGTTCCCCCCTCATCCTGTCACTCCGTTCCCTGATATGAGTCTCTCCCTATCGATGTCATCACATTGCACAAAAGTCACCTTCTGTTTGTTCGAGCAGAAACCCAACTTGAGGTCCCAGTAGCTCCTGTCCCAAACTTGCTTTGTTGGTGCTTGGATCTCCACCCTGTGTTAACGTGGAGCTGGCTTCCGTGGCGAGACACAGTTTAATCTGCCTGATTTCTCTGTGGCATCTGAAAAGCAGGGTGACAGCTGTGCCAGGGCACAGGGAGAGTGGGGACAGCAGGTAGGCAAAACAGTCTGAATTTCACTGAATTTTTAGAGTTGAGAGGGACCATAGAGATCATCTAGTCCAACTCCCCTGCTGAAGTCTGTCATGGGTCTGCTCTTCTGAGATGTCCAGACTTGGCTTTTTATATTCATTAGGACATAAATGTTATATACATTAGGATATAATCCGCTAGGACTAGGGTATCTTGGGGAGTGCTTGGTGCCAAAGGTGTAAAAAGGTTACTTGGAGTTGATAAAGCCATAGCAGAGAACATCACGTCTTAACTGCTGAAGGTGTTGGGGATGTTCCCACACCAAGTAAGACTTTTTGTAGCCAATAGATTGGAGAAACTAATTTGAGATAATTACAAAAGGAAAAATTAGACCAGATCATAGAATCATAGAATGGTTAGAGTTGGAAGGGACCTTAAAGATCATCAAGTTCCAACCCCCCTACCATGGGCAGGGACACCTCCCACCAGACCAGTTTGCTCAAAGCCCCATCCAGCCTGGCCTTGAACCCCTCCAGGGATGGGGCAGCCACAGCTTCTCTGGGATAGGTAAGTTAAATGTTAATTAGAGAAGTTAGGTGTTAGTAAGTCACTGGGGTGGATGGTGTTCAACCAAGAGTCCTGAGGAACTCAAACGTGAAAGTGCAGAACTGCTGGCCAAGCTGTAGAATTTCTCACTGCAGCTGGTCCCTGTGCCAGAGGCCTGGGGAGTTGCCAATGTAATTGCCATCTATAAAAAAGGGCTCTGGAGGGGATCCTGGGAACAGCCCACCCGAGAGTCATGCCACCAGGAATGGAAAGGTCTGGAATAAGGGTCTCTGAATACACAGATCAGTGTTAACTGTTGGGAAAGAATCAGCGTGGGTTCTGAAAATGAAAGTCCTGCTGCTCTACCCCGTGAAGTTCTGTGGGGTGTCAGTAAGAAAGGGTTAAAGTGGGTGAATTTGGATTTTCAGAAAACTTTGAGATCTTAAGCTCCTACAAGTTTTGGGAAAAGGTTACTTTACAGTTTGAAAGCCGCGTGAATAAAATAGGAAGTAAAAAAAAAAACGGGGATGATTTCACTTTTCAGGATGGAGAGGGGAAACATCCCTGCAGTAGCAACCAAAAAAGCCACAGTCCTCGTCAGGAAAGGGACGAAGGGTATCATTTTGCTTTTGGTATAAATGCTTAATGCACCTGCATGTTGTGTGTGATGCGCGTGGTGTGCATGTGTTCTGGTCTCCACGTCTCCAGAAGGACACAGTGGCTTTGAGTAAAGGCAGCTAAAAGGGTCAGAGAGATGGGCTGCCTTCCAAGGAGGAGCTAAAATGCCTGGGAGCCTTCCTTTTGGGAAGGAGGGGAGGAACGTGGCTGAGGTTTAAATGATAAAGTCAACGGGTGAAGCTGAATACGAAACATCTTATCAGCTCCCGTGCTATTACAACCGGGGAACTTTTGATAAAACTTTGATTTGAGCTTTGCTTTTAAAATAGATGGAGGAGCACAGTAGTGCCCTGGAGAAGAATTGGTGGCCTCAGAACAGGTGGACGTTGGTGACGGGGTTTGCAGCTCTCACCCGTGCAGGGAGAAT
>QJSC01019265.1:237805-248172 GCA_003697955.1 Calidris pygmaea
TTAGGTTCTCTTTACCTGTGGGACCTCCTCTGGGCTGGCTGAGAGCCGATGCGAAGGGGCTGCCTCCTCATAGCTTTATTTTGGGCCATTAATTTGTGGTGCTGAGCTAGATACAGGGGTGGCGGTTGCAGGTCTGCCTGAGGTTGTTGTCCATGTAGTGGGAATAGCCAAATGGGATGTGGATCTGTTTCCAAGCTCTTTCAGCCATGGCTTGATGTCTATCTTAGATGACCACTATGCCCAGTGCCAGGGTATTATATTGCAACATTTCGTTCACCCACCTGGAGTACTGTGTCCAGTTTTGGAGTCCCCAACATAAGAAGGACATGGACCCATTGGAGCAGGTCCAGAGGAGGCCACAAAGGTGATCGTTTTCTGGAGCCCCTCTACTGTGAGGACAGGCTGAGAGAGTTGAGGGGGTTCAGCCTGGAGAAGACAAGGAGGACCTCCCTCTCTCCAAGGAGACCTTAGAGCTCCTTCCAGTCCCTAAAGGGGCTCCAGGAGAGATGGGGAGGGACTCTTGATCAGGGAGTGGAGCCATAGGACAAGGGGTAATGGTTTTAAGCTGAAAGAGGGGAGATTTATTTTAGATCTCAGGAAGGAATTCTTCCCTGTGAGGGTGGTGAGACACTGGAATGGGTTTTCCAGATGCCCCATCCCTGGAGGTGTTCGAGACCAGGTTGGATAGGGCCCTGGTCTAGTGGGAGGTGTCCTGATCTAGGAACAAACCCATGAGGTTCATTCAGGAGGAAAGGAAAAAGACAGTGCACCAGTACAGTTTGGGGGCTGACCTGGTGGAGAGCAACTCTGAGGAAAAAGACCTGGGAGTCCTGATGGACAACAGGATGCCCATGAGCCAGCAATGTGCCCTGGTGGCCAAGAAGGCCAATGGCATCCTGAGGGGCATCAGGAAGATTGTGACCAGCAGGTCTAAGGAAGGTATCCTGCCCCTCTGCTCTGCCCTGGGGAGGCCCCAGCTGGAGCACTAGGTCCAGTCCTGGGTTCCCCAGTTCAAGAAGGACGGGGAACTGCTGGCGAGGGTACAGCAGAGGACCACAAAGATGATGAGGGGCCTGGAGCATCTCTCTGATGAGGAAAGGCTGAGGGACTTGTGTCTTTTTAGTCTGGAGAAGAGAAGGCTGAGGGGGGATCTGACCAATGCTTATAAATACTTAAAGGGTGGGTGTCAGGAAGATGAGGCTGGTCTTTTTTCAGTGGTGCCCAGGGACAGGACAAGAAGAAATGGGCACAAACTTGAACATAGCAAGTTCCATCTAAACATGAGGAGGAACTTCTTTCCTGTGAGTGTGGCAGAGCCCTGGCAGAGGCTGCCCAGAGAGGTGGTGGAGTCTCCTTCTCTGGAGTTATTCAAAACCTGCCTGGAAAAGTCCCTCAGTGGTCATGCTTTGGCAGGGGGTTGGACTGGATGATCTCCAGAGGTCCCTTCCAACCCCGTATCATTCTGTGACAGTGAGCAGTGTCAATGTCCCCTCTCAAGGATGTTGCACAGGAGATGGGTATGGACAGCAGAGCGTTGCCAGCTCCTGCTCTGCTCTCTGTGCTGTCTCCTCTCTGAGTGTGGTACCAGACCCAGCAGCTTCTGCCTGTCCCAGCCAGCAGATCCCTGTTCCGTGCCTTGCTCTGGAGCTGCTTGTGAAATCAGCAGTGGATTGGAGGGTGGAAAGAGAAAACCCGGAACCATAGTGGGACGTAAATCTGGAAACCCACCTGGTGTTTCTCCTCTGCTGTAAATTTGTGTGACCTTTCTCAGCTCACTTAAACCGTGTCCTGGGTTTATCCATGGGTAGCGGAGCTGTTGTGCACTTCCAGGTGTTGGAAGTTGTTCCTTCACCCACATCAGTAACATTTTGTCACCGGGTAGTGTTTTTGTGGAGGGACGGTTTTCTGTGCATTGCTTAAAATTCAGAAAAAAATCCCGAAATTTTACAAACCTCTAGTGTAGGCTGAAGGAGTTGGCCGAGGGGGGAAAGGAATATTACCCTTTTCTGCAGAAACTCTTGTTCATTTTTCTTTCCGAATCAATTTTGGGGCATTTCTTTATTCCAAGCCTTTGTTAATTGAATAAGCAGAGAAACAGCAAATAGTTGGTTCTTTTTGAAAGCTGCACGGCTTAGAAGATGCTTGAATATGTAAGCCATAAGCAATGAAATAAGAACATCCTAAAGAATAGTTCGGTGTGATGCTTTGTGGACCACTGCACAGCTGTAAAGTGATGGGTGAAGTGAAATTTTGCCCGCACACATCTCCTAAACCCCAGTACTTTGAGTTTTACTTCGTTTTCTTTGGCTTCAGGGCCAGGCTGTGTCTGGAGCTGAGGCACTCGGGTACTTTTCTTAGTGTCCCCAAAAGACCTGCAAACGACGCCAAGGTTTTGGGCTTGAAAGAGATGAGCTGCGTAGCTTGAATTGCAACTGGGTGCCTCTAGTTCTGGGAGGTTGTAAGGACTGCGACCTTTTGAAACCTCGTTCCAACTGGTTTTGTTGCACTCGGACAGGAACGTTACCAGTCTTTGTTCCACCTCCTAAAAGGCAAACCTTTTTTATAGTCTGATATATATGGGTCAGGGGAGGAAGCAGGCGTAGCGTTGGATGTTTTCAAGCTGCTGAAAAAGTCCTCCTGAATGCGCGAAGGAGGTTTTAAGATGCCAACAGAATTTTTGCAAATAACCTCTGTCATGATTAGCAAGAGAAATAAGCCCCCAAATTGGAATTGCTTCCAACTTCTCTGCGTACAAGCGAGTGGGGTGACTGTTCTCTGAGACAGACCTGTGTGGTCATGGGTTCCGTGTTCAATTCTGAACCCTTCCTTCCCCTGGAAAGGAAACATCCAACATCTCAATTAACGTTACTGAAACATCATTGTTTTTCAAACAGAATAAAAACATAATAAAACCAAGAATTTCAAACAGAATGAAAGAGGACAGGGAACTGCTGGAGAGGGTACAGCAGGGGACAACAAAGATGATGAGGGGCCTGGAGCATCTCTCTTAGGAGGAGAGGCTGAGGGACTTGGGGCTTTTTAGTCTGGAGAAGAGAAGGCTGAGGGGAGATCTGTTCAACACCTATAAATACTTCAAGGGTGGGTGTCAGGAGGATGAGGCCAGTCTTTTTTCAGTGGTGCCCAGGGACAGGACAAGAGGAACTAAGCACAAACTTGAACATATGAAGTTCCATCTAAACATGAGGAGGAACTTCTTTCCTGTGAGGGTGGCAGAGCCCTGGCAGAGGCTGCCCAGGGAGGTGGTGGAGTCTCCGTCTCTGGGGACGTTCAAACCCCACCTGCACACATTCCTGTGGGACCTGGTCTAGGTGGACCTGCTCTGGCAGGGGGGTTGGACTAGATGATCTCCAGAGGTCCCTTCCAACCCCATAGCATTCTGTGATTTGGTAGTTACAAATAAGGTAAAGGTTTGCACTGCCTCTTGAAAACATTGGTAGGGCTCTTCATGCCTGTACACTTGTAGGCATCCATCCTCACGGAGTCACAGACTAGTTGAGGTTGGAAGGGACCTCTGGAGGTCATCTGGTCCAAGGTCCAAGCCCCTGTGCTCCAGTAGGGCCACCTAGAGCCAGTTGCCTAGGACCATGTCCAGCCAGCTTTTTAATATCTCCAAGGATGGAGACTCCACAACGTCCCTGGGCAACCTGTGCCAATGCTTGGTCACCCTCACACTGAAAAACTGTTTCCTGATGTTCAGAGGGACCTTCCGTGTGTTTTGGGTTGTGCCCATTGTTTCTGGTCCTGGCACTGGGCACCACTGGCAAGAGCTTGGCTCCGTCCGCTTTGCACCCTCCCTGTGAGTATTTATATACATTAATGAGATCTCCTGAACCTTCTCTGGGCTGAATAGTCCCAGATCTTTCAGCCTTTCATCATAGAAGAGATGCTCCAGTCCCATCAGCTTCTTTGTGGCCCTTTGTTGGACCCTCTCCAGTATGTCCATGTCTCTCTTGTATTGGGGAGCCCAACAGTGGACCCAGCACTCCAGATGTGGCCTCACCAGTGCTGAGTAGAGGGGAAGGATTGCCTCCCTTGATCTGTCACCAGTACTTTGTCTGATGCAGCCCAGGATACCATTTGCTGCCTTGGCTGCAAGGACCCATTGCTGGCTCAAGTTCAACTTGGTGTCCACCAGAACACTCAGGTTCTTTTCTGCCAAGCTGCTCTCCAGCTGGGTGGCCACCAGCATATATCGGTGCTTGGGGACATTCCTGCCCAGGTGCAGGACTTTACACTTCTCCTTGTTGAGCTTCATCAAGTTACAGTAGGTCCCCCTGCAGTTCCCTGGGTCTTCCTTCTTGACAATTAGGAGTGACATTTGCTTTCCTCCAGTCTGTGGGCGCTTCTCTCAGTCACTCTGATCAAAAATTATTAAGACTGGCCTTGCAATGGCATCTGTCAGCTCGCCAAACACTCGTGGGTGCATTCCATCAGGGCCCATGGACTTCTTTTGAGTCCCCACAGGTAGATGTGAACAAAAGCTTCTGGAGAAGGACTAAGGCCTTGAGAACTGGGCCTGTTCCTCAGTCCTCCTTTCTTCCATGCCTCCCTCTGTTGCCTCCTGACCTCAGCACTCGATTACTGCAAGAGGCGCTACGCTTGCGTGACAAGGCTGCTGTGGGTTTGGCTTCAAATTTAAAGCCTACAGGTAATTCGGCTTTAAAGCCAGGAGACCTCTTTTGCAAAGGTTCTCCTGGTGTGTGGAGCTTCTCCTGGGGGTGGTGGTGTCATGCCCATACGCGATGTGGTGGGTGTAGCCTGTGGAATGCATTTTCTGTGTTATGGCTTAGGATGGGAGTGCCACGAGGACCAACTGTGGCTTCAGCCTTAACTCATGCTGTTTGCTTTGGAAATTATAGTTTCAATTGCCGCTGATAACCCAGCTGATTGTTGTGTTGTACATTTAGCAGTCTCTTTTTTTAGCTCTTTCCTTAATTACTTATGTAAATAATTTTAGAAGACTTAGCATTTATTTTGGAGAAGCTGGCGTATCAAAGGCAGTGAGGCCAGCAGCAGGTGCTGTAAGTAATCGCTCTTCTAAATTAAGCAAGGCTTTCCAAGGCAGTAGGTTAAGTTCTGGGTAAGCAGCCTGTGTGCAGATTCTTAGAATCAGCTGGATCCTGACCCAGCAAGTGGCTTCAGGCTGGGCCTGGCTTTAGTTGCATGAATGTGCCCTTGTTGCCAAAAGGGCCAATGGGATCCTGGGCTGCACAGGGAAGAGTGTGGCCAGTAGGTTGAGGGAGGTCATTCTCCACCTCTACTCTGCTCTGGTGAGGACACAACTGGAATCCTGCCTCCAGTTCTGGGCTCCCCAGTTCAAGAGAGAGAGGGAACTACTGGAGAGAGTCCAGCGTAGGGCAACAAAGATGACTGAGGGATTGGAGCATCTCCCTGATGAGGAAAGGCTGAGAGAGCTGGGACTCTTCAGCCTGGAGAAGAGAAGGCTGAGGGGAGACCTTATCAATGTTTACAAGTACCTAAAGGGTGGGTTGAAGGATGATGGAGCCAGACTCTTTTCAGTGGTTCCCAGTGACAGGACGAGAGGCAACAGGCACAAGCTGGAACATGGGAAGTTCCACTCAAATTTGAGGAAGAACTTTGGGGTGAGGGTGCCAGAGCCCTGGAAGAGGCTGCCCAGGGAGGGTGTGGAGTCCCCTTCTCTGGAGATCTTCAAGCCCCGCCTGGATGCAGTCCTGAGTAATGTGCTCTGGGCAACCCTGCTTTGGCAGGGGAGTTGGACTGGATGATCTCTAGAATGTCCCTTCCAACTCCAACAATTCTATGATTCTGTGAATTGTCTCACTGAAACCTTTAATTTTTAGAAGAAAATAGGGTTACTCTCAAGCTTATGTTGAAACAGTGCTGTCACGTTGATGTGGAGGATTGGAGTTGGTGGAGTCTCCTTCTCTGGAGACATTCAAAACCTGCCTGAATGCGTTCCTGTCCAACCTGCCCTGGGTGACCCTGCTTTTCAGGGGTGTTGATGATCTCCAGAGGTCCCTTCCAACCCCATAGCATTCTGTGATTCTGTGAAATCTCTGTCTCCTGGCTCTGTGCTTGTCTTCGTAGCTCAGCCTGCGCTGCCATGGGAGGTGTGTTGGGGCACAGGCAAGCACGTCAAGCTTCTGGAGCCCAGGGTATGTATGTGAGCGGCTGATGTTTCTACTGAAGTATCTGTTGCTGTGGATTTTCTGTAACTAGTAAAAGAGAACACAAAGTAGTGCTTGAGAGCTTTCTGCCATTTCCACCTTTGTGTGTGCAAAAATATCTCCTCTAGTATCTCCTGTGGAGTTCTCTTGGGATCTTCTTGTCCTGTGGGATGGATTCTGCTCGAGTGACGCTCTCGTTAACCCATCGCCTTTGCATTGGCACCACTATGCTCTTGCTGAAGGCCAGGGATCACCAGCAGTGCTCTCGTTGAAGGCCAGGAGGCCACCTGCAGAAGTGTGGCCCATTTTTCAGAAACCTCTCTGAGCTCATGAGGATGACGGGGTCAGTGGTGCTCGTGACTTGATCACTACATGGTTTTCGTAGACTTCGGAGCTCTGAGGAAATGGGTAAAGTCTTTACTTCTCTCACTGTAGAGAGCGTGACTTTGGAGCGCTTCATCTGACTGGTGGAGTAGGAAGGTGCGGTTCTTACAAACTCAAGCTCTCTTCTCTAGGGGAAAATTTTGTACAGTAGGGTAGATGGTTGGACTTGATGATCCCAAGGGTCTCTTCCAACCTAGACGATTCTATGATTCTTTAAAATAGATCTTTCTGCCTGAGGATCTTACAAAAAAAGTTAGGGGAGGGGGGGAATTTCTACTTAGAGGGATTCCTATGCAAAATGGAAAAGAGCAGAAATAATGCCTTTCTTCCAAGGATTCAAGAAAAGAGAGACCTTCAGAGAACTGAAGTAAGAAACCAGATTTTTTGGTGCCTCCATGTGACTGTAGACTGGGACTCATCCCTCCTCTGACTTATAGTTGGTGCCTCCTGAGCCTATGGATGCTCAGCCCGGTTGTCGAGCTGGTGATCGGAATCATACACCTGCTAAATAGACCTGAAGCCACTTTTCATGCTCCTCAGCTTGATTTTTTTGTTATGGTCAATCATCTCAGGACAAAAACACTCTTAGGCTTGAAGCTCAGCCTTGGCATACAGCCCTTTCATATTTAAAATAAATTAACAATCCAGATGAGAGGCTTCTGAAGGCTGAGCCTCAATTATTATGAACAGTGTTACAGAATGAGATAGTTCTTGTAATTGGCTTAGGGGTCTGTAATCGCTTTAAATCTCTTTTATCTTCTCACTTTCTAGATCAAAACTTTACAGATTGGTCGGCTCTGAAATCCCGAAGAGGCGCAGTTGAGCTGGCGTAGAGCCTGACAAACTCAATATTCTACCAAAACAGATTCTTACACTCTAAGCAAAAATATTTTCAGGGTTTTTTTTTGGTTTTTTTTTTTTTTTCCCTAGAGGTGACTACTCTGATTTAAACAAACACCTTGAACAAATCAAGTACAGGGGTTGATGCCCCGGTCGTGTCTG
The DNA here is from genome assembly GCA_003697955.1 of Calidris pygmaea. NCBI lineage: Eukaryota > Metazoa > Chordata > Aves > Charadriiformes > Scolopacidae > Calidris > Calidris pygmaea. The sequence continues at coordinate 245,362 of QJSC01019265.1, forward strand.
TCAGTTAGTGGCAGGTTCTAACTAACTCTATGTTCAGGAAGCCTTCTCTGGTGGAGAAGGCACTTTCCTCCAGCTTGAAGAGCCTGATGGAGTTCCCTGCTCTATAACGGAAACAAGATGGATAAGCGACTTGGTTTTTTTCGATAGCTCAGCTTTACTCTGAAACCTGAGCCTCTCACGGGGTGCGGTGAGCAAAAAGTCCTCTTTAATCCTCCAATTCTGTAGGAATTGGGACCAAAATACCTTTAAAAGAAAGGGCGAAGAGGAAATGGCGCTCGCTGCTTCACGCTGGCTCCCTGCTCTTCGGGGGTCGTCTGGCAGTGGATGCCCTGTGAGTTTAACAGGTATTGATTAACGAATGCGTATTGATGCACTCGGATGGTCTGAGCATGTTCTCTGCGATGCTGGGAGGTGCCTGCAAGGCTTGGGGACGGAGAGTTGCACTGGGCGAGAGCTGGGCTTTGGAGATGCCAGCGGTGTGCCCAGGTGGCCAAGAAAGCCAACGGCATCCTGGCTTGTATTAGAAATAGTGTGACCAGCAGAAGCAGGGAGGTGATTGTCCCCCTGTACTCGGCACTGGTGAGGCCACAGCTCGAGTATTGTGTCCAGTTCTGGGCACCTCTATACAAGAGAGATATTGAGGTGCTGGAGCAGGTGCAGAGGAGGGCAACGAAACTAGTGAAGGGCCTGGAAGACAAATCATATGAAGAGCGGCTGAAGGAGCTGGGACTGTTTAGTTTGAGGAAGAGGGGGCTGAGGGGAGACCTCATCACTCTCTACAACTACTTGAAAGGACTTTGTGGAGAGGCTGGTCCTGGTCTCTTCCCACAGGTAATTAGCAATAGAACAAAAGGGAATGGCTTCAAGCTCCAACAGGGTAGGTTTAGACTGGACATCAGGAAGAAATTCTTCACAGAAAGGGTGGTCAGACACTGGAATAGGCTGCCCAGGGTGGTGGTTGAGTCACCATCCCTGAATGTGTTTAAGAGCCATTTAGATGTGGTGTTGGGGGATATGGTGTAGGGGAGAACTTTGTAGAGTAGGGTTGATGGTTGGACTTGATGATCCCAAGGGTCTTTTCCAACCTGAATGATTCTTTGATGGGAGCATAGAAACGTGATGATCTCAGACACGTTTTCTGGGCAGCCTTTTCAAAAAGGGGGCAGGAATTGACCCCTCATAAATACTGTAGGGATGGAGCCAGGGAAATCCTGTTTCCCAGATGATTTGGCTCCACGTGGGCTGCAAGAATCGAAAGCATCAGGTAATGCAGCAACCAGATACTCAGCAAATGTCACGCAGGATGGCTTTCTGAATGGACTCCTGGAAGAGAAAGCGGGGGACTGGACATCCTCTGCTTCTCTTTATCTTTCTCGCTGAGAACTGCCTTAAATTCAGTCCATCCACATCTTTTTTTTTTTCTAGGCTGCATGAAGAATTTGTAATGCTTTCTGTTATCAAAAGCAGGACTTAAGAAGGAATCACAGAATCTTCATGGTTGAAAGGGACCTTTGTCCCTTACCAAAGATAAGAACACTGCGTTAAGGGACTTGGACACGTTAACAACAACAAAATATTACTCCACTGGTCTGTCCTCTGAAAGAAAACGTGTCAAGCAAATTGCTGTAACATTAGACCAAAACTTGGCAGTTATGTTTGTGTGGCAATTTGATTCTCCTCTCCTAAAATACCCCTTGGAGAAGGTCCAACTGTAGCTCTGCTGTGATCCCGGGACTACCCCGAGAGTGCACTCGAACACTCCCACGGCCGCGTTGGGCAGCAAGCTCTGACGGCGCCGTCTGCAGAGTTGTTAGAAAGCTTCAAAATACGGGTTTGCTCTCACAGGGCTCGTCGTCTCGGAAAGAGGAACTGGTACCGTCTACGATTTTAACCCTGGAAGAGGAAGGGGAAATAAAAAGCTTCGGAGAGCCAAGCTTTTGTCTGGGCTGTGGAGCCAGCTGGGTGTCTCGTTCAGGCTTGTCCACCCGCCTTCTCCTCTGGGGCTTTTTCGGAGCGGCCGACAACTGCATTCCCTCGGTGAAAATAAATCCTCTTGCGGTCTGGCCTGTGAACCCTGGTCTCCCGTGACCATCCTCAGTCCCAGTTGTCACCGTGAGTCCCTTACTGACCAAGATAAACGCACCGTCTCCTCTTTTTGTCCTTTCACAGCCATTGCTTGAAAAGCTTTCTGCTGCTTTTGCCTTAAAACGGAACTTTTGAAGTTAAGGGTCCCTTTTGTTTTAATGACTATAAAGCGTGCGTGATAATTACAGGGCGACTGCTGTGTTAGCTCACATAACCGTGGTCTTTCTGGAGGACAAAACCGTTCAGCTTCTCTCACTCAAGCTCCAGGGGCCAGGGATGAGGAATTTCCCAGGTTTTCCGCTCAGCGGTGACAGTGGTATCTGTGTGGCTGCTGTTTATTGCGCTGTGAGTAATAGTTTAATGGACTTGCGTGCAATAAATTGCTATTTCGTGTTTGCTGTGTGGTTTTCAATAGTGTGTCAGAGAATTACTTATGCCTTTTAATTTGCAGCATTCAAGAAGGCGATATTTTAAAAATGTGACTGTGATATCAAGGGTTTGTGAAGTGGAGGGCAGAGAGGCTTTTTCTTGCTCCAAAGATTTCCTGTCTAGAGAATGTAAGTCATAAATATGACAAGTATGGAATATATTTTTCTGCCTTTTTTTTTTTTTGTCTTTCTTTGCGTCATGCTTCTCTCCTTCTCCCGCGTTTGGATCATCTTAAAAAATGCCTAGTTTGAGGGTAAAATGCAAGCACGCCAACTAATCTGTGCAAAGTTGTCATTT
>QJSC01019265.1:248272-262977 GCA_003697955.1 Calidris pygmaea
ATTACTTATGCCTTTTAATTTGCAGCATTCAAGAAGGCGATATTTTAAAAATGTGACTGTGATATCAAGGGTTTGTGAAGTGGAGGGCAGAGAGGCTTTTGCTTGCTCCAAAGATTTCCTGTCTAGAGAATGTAAGTCATAAATATGACAAGTATGGAATATATTTTTCTGCTTTTTTTTTTTTTTGTCTTTCTTTGCGTCATGCTTCTCTCCTTCTCCCGCGTTTGGATCATCTTAAAAAATGCCTAGTTTGAGGGTAAAATGCAAGCACGCCAACTAATCTGTGCAAAGTTGTCATTTGCTAACTAAGTGCTGCTTTTAAATTGGAACTTGTCTCTTCAGGTCCACGCATGCTCTGTTTGACTCTTGCTCCAAAATGAGACACGTTTCGATCCCTAAAAGACCCACCATCCCGTGGCTAGCTTTTAAACTTCTTTTTTGTTTTCTTTCGGGTTTTTCAAGTTGGTCGTTGTCAGGGAACTGCTGTGACTAAATCCTTGCACATTCTGTCCCGGGTTCTGCATTGATTCTTTACAAGGATATGGTCTGACTTGTGCTGTAGGTGTTGATCCTGTCATGTGCAAGGCCCTGCTGCCTCCAGGGATCCAAATAAAGGATCTGTTTAAGAACGAGATGCCACAGACCCCATGCTGTTGTCAGTGAAATTAGGTGATTGGATGCTGCGGGGGCTGGAGCCCCTCTGCTGTGAGGACAGGCTGAGAGAGTTGGGGGAGGTTCAGCCTGGTGAAGAGATGGCTCCAGGGAGACCTTAGAGCCCCTTCCAGTCCCTCAAGGGGCTCCAGGAGAGATGGGGAGGGACTCTTGATCAGGGAGTGGAGCAACAGGACGAGGGGGAAAGGTTTTAAACTGAAAGAGGGGAGATTTAGATGAGATATTAGGAAGAAATTCTTTGCTGTGAGGATGGTGAGGCACTGGCCCAGGTTGCCCAGAGAAGCTGTGGATGCCCCATCCCTGGAGGGGTTCAAGGCCAGGCTGGATGGAGCTTTGAACAACCTGGTCTGGTGGGAGGTGTCCCTGCCCAGAGCAAGGGGTTGGAACAGGGTGATCTTTAATGTCCTTTCCAACCCAAACCATCCTCTGGTTCAAAGGATAAATTGGTGACTTCAGTTTGGGCAGGATCCAGGCCCCTGGTGCAGAGCAGCGATACTGTACGAAGCCTTTGGCTCGTGGAATACCTGAAGTGGCTGGTACTTGGCTCACTGCAGGATAAAGGTCAGATTGGGTTGAACTGGGCTGAGAGTCATGCTTCCCTCAGGGGAAACGTTCAGCTTGGGCATGTAGTTAACTAAGCAAATATTGACCAGATAGAAGTGGGGAACAGGGCTGGGAAAGACCATCAACTAACAGCAAACTGGTTTCCTGAGCATCCACACTGTTAGATCTGGGCACAGAGGCACCCTGTGGGCAGCAATTGGCTCTCGGACCTCAATGATTCCTGGCTGTAAACCCATCCACCTTGTCCCAGGTCACGCTGGGGGTGGCAGCAGCTATTCTAGGGCTGTTCTGGAGGTATCTGTGGGAGAAGGTGACAATTTGGGAGGTGGTGCTGGAAAGAGGTGCTAGAAAAGCATCTGCCTGTTGTTGGTGTTACTTATCTAATCACTAATAACAGCAGGGAACCAAACGTGGGGGATTATCGCCCAAGTTCAGCCATGTCCTGGATGCAACTGCTTTGTGTATTTTTTTTTTTTACTTTTAAAAATCTGCTTTGTTTGGCATTGAGTAGCTTTTGGAGATACGTTTTTAGCCACTGTGCTTTTAAAATCAGGATGCTAAAACCCCCCTTTTAATGCGGAATTGCGAGAATATGTGCATATGCGGACACCTATTCGTTGAATTCCATTGTTAAAAAAAATAACACCCTCGGAAAACCTCATCTCGGATGTTGTTGCAGGCATGTCCTTCACATTTTGCCAATTTTCAGAAGCTGTCAGGTAGGACTGTGTGGGAAGTGTTACAGGGCATTATGGGATAAATCCTGAAATCCTAATTCAGGCCAAACTCCCACTGTTTTCCGTGGGTGGCTTGCTGGCATTAAGGCCAAGTCCCCCTTAGCTATCACAGATGACCTTTCTGTCTTTTTAAAGTCAAGGAGATGGGGAATTCACTCCTGGATCTTGTGTTCCAGATCAAAGAGTAGGATCGTGGCCCTTAAAATTTATGGATGCGATTTGTGAACAAGAAGTTGGTTAAATAAAACCATTTCCAGTAACTGTTCTTCAGATTCTCAGTGATGTTGGTGACATGCCAGAGATCTGGAAACAGAAATTAGCTGGTGATTTAGAGCAGTTCAGAAAAAAGACTCTGATTCTTTAGGGGAAACGCCGATGTTCTGAAAACTCTACTTTTCATATATGGGGAAAATATAACCACTTTTGTCTTACAATGAAAAATTAAAATTCTTTCAAAGTATCAGCACAAATGTAATGAAACATTTTTCAGATAATTGATTTTTATATTTTTTTAGGAAAATGTTTCTATGAAATGTCTGCAACTTTTGCCAGAATATTGCTTTCCAGTAAGAGGTACTGAATTGCATATACTTTAGATGTTAGTAGTTTGGAAGTAGGCACCTGAAGGGTCCAGATAGTTGAGATTTTATGTTGTTCTGGCCTCTTCTGTCAGTGCGAGAAAGAGGAAAATGTTGTGGTTTTGTTGGCAACACTCAAAAAAACGAAACAATATCCCAGCAGTAAAGAAAGAAAAAGGCCCCAAAGCCTTTAAAACACGTTGCTGTGCAGACCTTGTCTGGCAGGAAGTCTTCCCAACCAAAGTAAGAGCTTCTTTCCTTCATCTCGGTGGAGCATCCTCATTAAAGTCCACCCAAACCCATCTTGGTGTCAGCCTTGAGTGTTGAGCAAGGGCAGCCTAAGAACTTGCTGAGCTGCAGTTGAGGCTCTGAAGCCCACACTGTAGGGTCTTCCTTTCCCTCTTCCCCTTCCATGGTCTCTTACCTGTTCATGCTTCGAGCTAGGGGAGGGCTCTTCCATCCCATCATCTGGGCTCCAAGGGAGAGGAAGGGTTTTCCCATCTCTCCGTGCCTCCCTTTACCCTCTGCCATTGAGTTTCCAATCAGAATTGCATACGGTTCTCTTCCTTATTTTTTTTTTTAATTGAGAATGTGTTTCTTGTGGTAACCGAAGTTGCAGAAGCACCTGGAAGGGATTTCTTTTTCATGCTATTGTGCTTTGTAGCTTCCTCAATGGCCTTTCCTTTAGAGAGGTGATTGAGTGACTGGAGGAGGGCAGACAAACAAGATGTACTCACGCTTTCTCCCCCCGCTTCTTGTGCCTCTGAGATCACAGATGAGCTCTGTGTGAGAACAGGGATGAGAACTTGCACCTCCCAAGTACGAGGACTGTACTCCACACGTTAGAACCCAAAATGAGGATGTTGTAGTACTGATCCCAACTCTTCTGCTGATTTTTCTGCTCAAGGTTGTCACTTACCGCCTCTTCTAATTTGTCTTCACTGCTAAACTGAGGCCTTGGATGCCATCAGCTGAAAACCCACTTGCTTCAGATAAGTAGTCAGAACAATATTGGGGACTTCTCTCCCTTAGAGGCTCCCCAGCACTCTTTGTGGCTTGTAGTTGCAGGATTGGTGAGGTTGGCAGGGACTTCTGGGGACAGTCCAGTCCAACCCTCTGCTTGAAGTAGGGGCCACTGGAACAGTTTGCTCAGGGGCATGTCCAGTGGGCTATTGGGCACCCCGGAGGATGGAAGCTCCATTTTTTTTTTTCTGGGCAACCTGTTCTGTTGCCCAGAAAAAAGCTTTTGCTTTTGGTTTCTTGTTTTGTTTTGGGTTCCTCCCCCACTTCTTTCTTACGCTTAAATGGAATTTCCTGTATTTCAGTTTGTACCCTTTGCCTCTTTTCCTGTCGCTGGATATGGAATCACAGAATGATACAGGGTTGGAAGGGACCTCTGGAGATCATCTAGTCCAACCCTCCTACCAAAGCAGGTCCACCTAGACCAGGTTGCACAGGACTTTTCCAGGTGGGTTCTGAATGTCTCCAGGGATGGAGACTCCACCACCTCTCTGGGCAGCCTCTTCCAGGGCTCTGCCACTCTCACAGTAAAGAAGTTCCTCCTCATGTTTACATGGAACTTCTTATGTTCAAGTTTGTGCCCATTTCCTCTTGTCCTGTCCCTGGGCACCACTGAGAAGACTGGCTCCATCCTCTGACACCCACCCTTTAAGTATTTATAGGTGTTGCACAGATCACCCCCTCAGCCTTCTCTTCTCCAGACTAAAAAGTCCCAAGTCCCTCAGCATTTCCTTGTAAGAGAGATACCACCAAGAAGAGCCTGGTTCCGTCTTCTTTACACCCCCAACAGATATTTATGCACGTTGATAAGATCCCTCTAAGCTTTTCCGTCTGCATGCTGAAGAGTCCCAGTGATCTCAGCCTCTCCTCATCTTGTCAGATGCTCAAGTATGGACCTTTGCTGCACTCCCTCCAGTATGTCCACGTTTCTCATGTACTGGGGAGGTGAGTGCTTGACCCAGTGCTCCAGATGTGTCCCACCAGGGCTGAGCAGAGGGGAAGGATCCCCTCCCTTGACCCGCTGACAGTGTCCTTCCTAGTGCAGCGCAGACCTTCTTTGGAGCAAAGATGCTTTGGAGGCTCATGGTCAATTTGATGTTTACCAGGACTTCCAGGTCTTTCTCTGCTTTTATCTTTCCTTTATGAAGAATCCAGAGCCCTGAGTGAAGCATTTACTGGGTCAAATCTCTCAACAGTTCTTGAAAGGACATTGCTGTTCACTGGGGAAAATCAGACAGAGATGAGGTAACTTCCCTACCCCTAAAAGAACATAATATGCTGTGCCTTGTAGTGAAGGACTTCAGCATTGTTATTTTAAGACTTTTAATTCCTTGAATCTCTGGTGCTTCCTGCAATACCAGCTCATGCCCGGTGCTAACACCATGGCAACCTGCTGTGTCACTCTATAATGGTGCTTGTTGGTCGAAAGCTGGACAAGGAGCGCTTTCTAGGGTAGGAAATCCATGGGGTCGCTGGAAAAATGCAGCAGAATGAGAGAAAAAAAAATCCTATTGTAATTTAATAGTATGGAAAAGTGATTCCCCCCCCCCAAAGCGTGCCCCAGAGGAAATAGGGGCATCAACTGGCATTTTTTCGGTGCTTTCTCTACATCCCCCTCCCCCAAAACCTCCACCCTAAGCACAGTCTGAACCTCTGGGCTAACAGATGGTGTTGAGAGGGGGAGGGAGGGGACCAATTTGCATCTAAATAGCTGAGATAAAAAAGGGTCCTGTCCCACAGACCAGCCCCACTCACCTGCTGTTTAAATCCCCCTGAGAAACAGGCAAACGCGCTTAGTTTTTTAATGTCTGCGCCTGCTGCACGTACTCTCTGAAAGGTTCTGCCCTAGAAAAGCTGCAAACGTGTTCATCTCGCTGGATGGATTGTGTTCCAGCTCCAAAATGCTGAACCCTTAAGGATTTGGACCTTTGAATGTGGTTGACAGCGGTGTCACTCTTGTTCAGCCCTCCCCTCGGAGTGACTGCTGCTGCTGGCTGTCATAATTAGTGTTGTCCAAGCATTAATGGAATAGAAAAGGTTCAAAGCAAATATTACCTCTTCCGTCAGCCTCATACTTGGGTGACTGCATTAGTGAGTCTTCATAAGTGCTCCTGCCATATGGTCCTGTGGCCTCATCATAGAATCACAGAATGCTATGGGGTTGGAAGGGACCTCTGGAGATCTTCTAGTCCAACCCCCCTGCCAGAGCAGGTCCACCCAGAGCAGGTTGCACAGGAACGTGGCCAGGGGGGTTTTGAATGTCTCCAGAGAAGGAGACTCCACCACCTCTTTGGGCATCCTCTTCCAGGGCTCTGCCACCCTCAAAGGAATGATGTTCCTCCTCATGTTTAGGTGGAACTTATGTACAAGTTTGTGCCCATTTCCTCCTGTCCTGTCACTGAAAAAAGAATGGCCCCATCCCCCTGACACCCACCCTTTAAGTATTTATAGGCATCGTCAAAATATTCTGTGCTGGGTTTGCATGTGCAGGTCGGTCTTGCCCCACTGACCCCCAAGCTGCAGCACAGTGGTGACCCTGATCTTGCAGGACAGTGACACAGTTCCATGTTGGATGGATGGTGATGCTTAATCCCCCCCATACGCGCGAAGTGACGTTGCTCTGGCTTTCTGACTGCCTACTGTAAAAAAATTTGCCAGGTTAAACAAAGACCTTGCCACCTCTGCTTGCAAGAGCTGCTTTGTAAGGATTTTCTCCTTGAGCGTGAAGGTCTAAAAGTTGCTCTAACTGTTTTTCTTTTGGGGGTGGGGAGGGGAAAAGAGACACTCACCCACCACTTGTGCATATTCATGGAGACTGCTGTGGGTCTTGGCAACTGCTGTGGGTCTCCCCCCTGTCTTCACAGCAAGGAGTGAGCTTCTGTTGCTTTGGGTAGACATTCATGGGTTTTAAGGGTTGTAGAGCCTCTAGTAAGGAAAATCTTCCTGCTTCATCCTCATGGCGTTCACTGAAACCATCCTGCCTGATTTCCCAGTGGTATTTGAGGGCTGAAGGCAGTGGAGGAGCCAAGGGGGCTTCACAGCTGAAGTTTAGTCTTACTACTAAATACCAGGATAAATGACAGAATGATACGGGGTTGGAAGGGACCTGTGGAGATCATCTAGTCTAACCCCGTGTCAGAGCAGGTCCACTCAGAGCAGGTTGCCCGGGAATATGTCCAGGTGGGGAACAAAACCTGTTTCTACCTGCCAGTTGCTTGGACTTCTACACTCAAATGCTAAAAATAAATAACGTAGAGATAGTCCAAGTGGTTCAGGAACTTTATTAGTTTTGTCTGTTGGCATCTTCTCCACCTCCCAATGAGTTATTTGGAGTTTGGCAGGCTTGAGGGCTCGGCAGGGTGAGGAGCGGTGGAGGAAGACAGCTGGGGACCCACTGCTGTCTTCTGTGTGTCGACCTGGTAGAATAAAACTTCTGTAGAGGAGGATTTCTATTTCTGGAATTGGAAGACCTTGAATCTCCTTTGTTCAGCACAAGCCTGAAGGGAAATTGGGCGGTCACCATTTCTGAGGTGCCCGGTCCTCCCTCCTTCCCTCCCACAAGTGTCTTGGAGGAAGAAATGAACTCAAGAAGTGTCTTCTTTTTCTTTTCTCCTTTAATTCCTAAGTGTATTTCCGTACAGTGAGTGGCAGTGGCTGAACGACCTGTGTGCATGAGGTCAACATGGATTCAGGCAACAACCTTGTTTATGAGCCTCTGGGGGGTTGGTTTATTTATTTTTTAAATTAATATGGATTCCGGTTAGTAGAAACAGGATCTGTTGTGTGTCTGCTTAGAGAAGTCACTTGCCTATGTGTAATACCAAATTATATTAATTATTATGTGAATATATTGTGTTGTATAGCTTTTTATAGTTTGGCTTTTGGGTTTTTTTGGTGGTTTATATCACTTCAGGATAATAATGTTTTATGAATGGCCATATGGTGTACTCTCATTCGGAGTTAAAAAAAAATAGATGAGTTACTTGGGGCGTGCAAGTTATACATAAGTGCACAGATACACATGTGTGTATGTATATGTGTGTATATACATGTTTTATATACAAAACACATACACAAATTATATACAAAAAGTTATATACAGAATTGGAAACTCATGGATTCGATGGATGGATCGTTCAGTAGATAAGGAACTGGCTGGATGGCTGCACTCAAAGGGTTGTGGTCAATGGCTCAATGTCCAAGTGGTGGCCAGTGACTAGTGGTGTTCCTCGGGGGTTGGTACTGGGACCCGTGCTATTTAACATCTTCGTTAGAGACATGGACAGTGGGATAGAGTTGCATCCTCAGCAAGTTTGCCAACAACACCAATCTTGGTGGCACGGTGACACGCTGGAGGGAAGAGGTGCCATCCAGAGGGACCTGGACAGGCTGGAGAGGTGGGCTTGTGCAAATTGTATCAAGTTCAACCAAGCCAAGTGCAGGGTCCTGCACCTGGGATGTGGCAATTGCAGGCACGAATACAGGTTGGGCAGAGAATGGCTGGAGAGCAGTCCTGAGGAGAAGGGCTTGGGAGTGCTCGTGGATGAGAAGCTCAACGTGAGCCAGCAGTGCACGCTGGCAGCCCAGAGAGCCAACCGTGCCCTGGGCTGCATCAAAAAAAGTGTGACCAGCAGGTCACGGGAAGTGATCCTCCCCCTCGACTCTGCACTCCTGAGACCCCACCTGGAGTCCTGTGTCCAGCTCTGGAGTCCTCAACACAGGGAGGACATGGACCTGTTGGAACGGGTCCAGCAGAGGACCACAAAGATGATCAGAGGGCTGGAGCACCTCTGCTGTGAGGACAGGCTGAGAGAGCTGGGGTTGTTCAGCCTGGAGAAGAGAAGGCTCTGGAGAGACCTTATAGCAGCCTTTCAATACCTGAAGGGGGCCTACAAGAGAGATGGGGAGGGACTCTTTGTCAGGGAGTGGGGTGATAGGACAAGAGGTAACCGTTTTAAATGGAAAGAAGGAAGATTTAGATGAGATCTCAGGAAGAAATTCTTTACCGTGAGGGTGATGAGACCCTGGCCCAGGTTGCCCAGGGAAGTTGTGGCTGCCCCATCCCTGGAGGGGTTCAAGGCCAGGCTGGATGGGGCTTTGAGCAACCTGGTCTGGTGGGAGGTGTCCCTGCCCAGGGCAGGGGGTTGGAACTGGATGACCTTTAAGATCCTTTCCGACTCTAACCATTCTATGCTTCTATGTTTATACATGGGCATGCTCTACCCTGCTCATACTCCACCCCTCCCTGCTCCTGCCATCGTTGTCCCCCCCAGTTCAGTGACACGTGCGGGTGAATGGCTCTGTGCTGGCTTGTGCCGCTGCCGTCTCCCCCCGATGAAATTCGCGCTATGCAGCAGGGCCCCGCACAGCGTGTGAGGGCAAATCCAGAAATGAAAGACGACTTTTGAAATACTGCTTTTCTCTTTTTTTTTTTTTTTAAATTAAAATAGAATCATGTCAACTGTGCAGCTGTAGAAGAGGCACATGTTACTTTTTGACAAAGGAGGCAAAGGGTGGAAAGAAGAGGAAATAAAAAAGGTGCCCTTCGAGACCATGTTTGCAGGCAGTGGGCTGAAAAATGGGAAAACTATTTATTGGCCTGAGATATATGCTCCTTTTATTTTATTGGGTTTCATTTCTTATTCTAAATGGCTTAGCAAGTGACTGACTGACATCACTTAAATATGTCACTTAAATGGCATATTTATTTTTCAGTTTTCCTGGGCTCTCCAATTTGCAAAAGAACTTGTAGAGAACAGATCATTCCGGTAGTTTACAGTGGTTTTTTCAATCATTTTCTGAGTATGGAACTAAAAGATTTTTAAAAAGTGCGCTGGATTGAAACCACGCTTCAAGCAATCCTGGGGATAATAGGATTATTTGCCTGATTTTTTAATTAAAATAGAATTCTAACTATGTTGTTTTGAGGATATGTTCAGCTCTGGTTTGGTGTTACTGGTCTAATTGCCTCCTAAATTAGAGATACCAATATTCTAATTCATCCTCTCCCTCTGAGGACACTGACATTAAGAGAGAGATGGAAATGATATGTAAATGATACACAGGCAGGCGAGAAAGACAGGAAACAGTATTTTAAAGATATTAGCCAAAACTTAGGTCTTCTCTTTACCTGCGATGTCTTGACAGAGAGAATGATGAATTGGTGTCTTTCTATATTTATTTATTTCTCTGTCCTGACAGGTCTTTAAAACACTTAAGAATGTAGCCTGAGAAAAACGCCGATAATCTCAGCCTTTGAGGAAGGAGCAGTTAATGAATCTCCAAGGAAATATCCCCAGTACAGATGCTCTGAGGGGGGGAGAGAAGGTTAGGAGCCAGCAGAGCAGAGGCTGGAAACACTAAATCATCTCGGATCTAAGACAGAACCCGTCTGCTGATGACATAAAATATTAAAAAGCCAGACTTGTGGGCTGATTTGCTCAGGGCCGCTTTTTGAGAGCCCGTTTCAAAAAGTCGTGATTTGGGATTTGTCCGCTTCTATTTGAGGTATCTCAGTTCAGCTTTGTCAGAACGAAAGCATTAGGCTTTTCCTTAATTTTATTAAGGATTGAAACCCTCAGGGAAGGTTTCACCTATGGGGATGTAAATTCAAGGATGTAAATTAGAAGTTTAAAGAATATATATTAGGCTCAAACCCAGCTTCTATTTTTAAAGCTAAAAGGGACATGGCCCAGTGGCAGGCCATCAATTTTGGTGTCTGTTTTATAATATTTTAATAGAGCAACAGAGACTGATAGAACTTTGAGGCTTTAGTTAAAGTAGAATATTTAAGCTCTTTGGATAAAACTAGATATACACTGAAGAGTGTTCACAGAAAAACAACAGTTATCTCCAGCCTGAAGTGACTTTTCTTAAAAATAAAAGCAGCCAAACGTTAAAAATCTTGGGAGGCAGTGAATCAGCACCTGCAAATACCAGCGGTACGGGAATAACCAGGAAGGAAGGAAAATTCAGCTCAAAGGAATCAACAAGAAACAGAGAGTGGAAGGAGCAACATCAAACTTGCAAGGAGAGTGTTATTTAAGCCATTGGGTCTTGCTCTGTTTTGGATTGATTTGTGGGATCTCCTGTGTATTTCACTTCACCACATCCCTCTGAATTTTAGAATGGTTTGGGTTAGACCTTAGAGATCATTGAGTTTCCAGCCCCCTACCATGGGCAGGGACACCTCCCACCAGACCAGGTTGTTCAAAGCCCCCTCCAACCTGGCCTTGAACCCCTCCAGGGATGGGGCAGCCACAGCTTCTCTGGGCAACCTGTTCCAGGGTCTCACCACCCTCACAGCAAAGAATTTCTTCCTGAGATCTCATCTAAATCTCCCCTCTTTCAGTGTAAAACCATTACCCCTTATCCTACAGCTCCACTCCCTGATCAGGAGTCCCTCCCCATCTCTCCTGTAGCCCTTTAGGGACTGGAAGGGGCTCTAAGGTCTCCCAGGAGCCTTCTCTTCTCCAGGCTGAACCCCCCCAACTCTCTCAGCCTGTCCTCACAGCAGAGGGGCTCCAGGCATCCACTTACAGTGACGGGGTGTGGGGGGGAATACTGTACTGAACAGACTGCCCTGACTCACACGGCTTCCCAGAACATTCATCTTTTGTTGTTGTCTTCATTTTGGAAATCTGGTGAAGTTTGGCTAGCTCTTGGAGAAGGGACAACGCTCTCTATAGAGTATCGTGGCTGCTTGGTAGTGACCATAAAATGGTATTTAGCATTTTAAGTACAGAAGAGAGATGTGACCAACTTGACAAAGTGGTCTTGAGATGAATAAAACATGCATCTTGGCCGTCCATCCATCAGTGAAATCCAATTCCTGCTGAGTTTGCAGTTCATATTGTTGCTAATTCCATGATGTAGATGTTCATCCACAGGGAATTAGATTGAAAGGAGCGAGTCGCTGCAGACGCTGATGGGTCTGCGTGGGGGAGCTCAACCAGTCTCTGCTGGGTTGGGTTTTGTGGGTGCAGCCGATGTTGCTGCTTCATCAGACAAGCTGAGAGTTGGAGTTCTTCAGCCTGGAGAAGAGAAGGCTCCAGGGAGACCTTAGAGCCCCTTCCAGTCCCTAAAGGGGCTCCAGGAGAGATGGGGAGGGACTCTTGATCAGGGAGTGGAGTGATAGGACAAGGGGGTTTGGTTTTAAACTGGAAGAGGGGAAATTTAGATTAGATATTAGGAAGAAATTGTTCCCTATGAGGGTGGTGAGACACTGGCCCAGGTTGCCCAGAGAAGCTACGGCTGCCCCATCCCTGGAGGTGTTCAAGGCCAGGTTGGACAGGGCTTTGAGCAACCTGGTCTGGTGGAAGGTGTCCCTGCCCATGGCAGGGGGTTGGAGCTGGATGATCCTTAAGGTCCCTTCCAACTCAAACCATTCTATGATTCATGAGAAAGAATGAGGTTTAAATAAGTAGCAGTGAAGATCCATGTGTCCTACGTAAAACTGTGTGAGTAATTGTAGCAAGAACGCAGGAAAAGAAGATCCATGCCCCAGAAAGACTTGCACAAAGATGTTGAGGAAAACCTTTCTTACTACTTCTGGTCCTGTTATTAACTCCTACTCCAAATTACACAGTGCCTTAAAATGAGCTTGCTACTGTAATAAGTGATGTTCTTATATTCCCTTTTATTCAATGGAGTAAAAATAGTTCATTTGGCTGATGGGCTTTATTTAAATGAGCGCTAATGCAGAGTTGTCTCATAATGTATTGCAGCAAGAGCAGATCCTTTGTACCAGCCCTACAGAGCTTTCGTTTCTCTGCTGACATACAGTAAGTATGATGGGGATCCGAGTAAATGATGTGATGAAAGGCCTGATGGTACCTCCTGAAAACAAAGTGCTTGCTCGTTAAATTAAACAGTGATGGTTCTTAATGGACTCGTGAATGCTCCGCAGTCCTTTTGGTACAAGTACGGAAGTCTGGGAAGGCGAGACCTTCCTGCAGTATCCTCACTGTGCTTACTTCTGTATGGACTGGGATTATAAGCTGGGTACAACTGGGCATTTTGCCTGTCAGTGTGTGATTATAAACACAGAGCTGATGCTCTACCAACAAAAGAGACTCTACTGTGAAAGCTCGATTAGGTAGAAACCCAAAGCTACCTCAGGCTTTTTCATCTTGCCTTTGAAATGAACTGCTTTTAGAGCATTACATATATCATAGTTCATATGATGTTCCATAGAATGTTGGGTTGGAAGGGACCTTAAAGATCATCCAGTTCCAACCCCCTGCCCTGGGCAGGGACACCTCCCACCAGACCAGGTTGCTCCAAGCCCCCTCCAGCCTGACCTTGAACCCCTCCAGGGATGGGGCAGCCACAGCTTCTCTGGGCAACCTGTTCCAGGGTCTCACCACCCTCACAGGAAAGAATTTCTTCCTGAGATCTCATCGAAATCTCCCCTCTTTGAGAAGGAGTAATCACTGCAAACTTGAAGCAGATTTAGCTCTTTGAGTTCTGGGCGCGTGATCGCGCTCTCCTTACCTCTCAATTCAGTTTGTCTACAAAAAGCTCGTGTTCGATGCAGCGCTCATTCCATCTTGGGAAAATTATTCGTTCTTCCTCTTCCCCCAGCTTTGAAGAAGAAGAACTTTAACAGAGTGATGTGAAACTGGTGCAGTCTTTACAATTTCCTTTAATTGAAAACTGCTGCCAGTATGAAAATCCTGGCTGTCAATTAAGGGGATGTGACAGCTTTGCCAGTCATTACATAAATACCAGGGAGCCACAGGGCTTCCTACTGTCATTAGCTGCTGGGAACACAATGGGGCTACACACAGAAGCCGGCGCTACTCTGATGATAAATGTTTGCATTTCCAATTAGCGCTGAACTGTTGTGGCGTTTCCCCCTCGCTCTTAATTGAGGCTGTTGGCTGGCTTCATCCACTAACGATGCTTGCGTTGTGGTCGTGTTCGTTCGTTTCCCAGCCGGAGAGGAGTTGGATGAGTTTTGCTCCTGAGAACATCGGTTTCTTCTTTGCGGGTCTCTGTCTTGGTGTTTCCTCAGGGAAAAAAAAAAATAAATCATCTTTATAGGTTAATGCAAACTTTCTGCTATTTACACACTGCGGCTTTTCGCTGACCACTGCATGAGAGTGTCCTCTGTGCCTGTGGGACGTTGTTGACTTGATGATGTTAGAATTTTCTGACCTATTTCTGACACCCACACCCCCCCCCCCCCGCGTTGATAAATGGCAAATGCCAAATCTCTGCATTTAACAAGGTGCTGTTTTTGCGAGGACCCATGTGGATTTCAAACATGAATGCGTTAGATCGGGAATTATTCCATGTTAGGGGCTAACAGGGGCTTAATTCTGAGCCCTGCGCTCCACGTTCAATCTCCTGGATTGGAAACTTTTGGAAGGAAAAATGATTGGTGATTTGGCTTCTTTCAGTTGTGGTGGCTGCTGATACGCAGTTTGGATTTAAAGCCAAGTAACTTAGGTGGAGAGTAGCAGAGATGTGTTTAATTATGTGCGTTAATATATTCTATTTATGCCACATCTAGCCATTTCCTCTGGAACACAGATTTCCTCCAGGAAACTTGCTTATAGGAGCTTTTATTTTCCACCCTTGCTTCTCAAGCTCTAGCTCCCGTCACACTTTGACTCGCGGGGTTGAAACCCCAACCTTCCTGCCAGCCCAGGTGGAACTGGAGCCCAGGCTGCTCCCTACGGCGCTGGAGCAGGGAGCCTGGCCCCACACCTGCAGCAGCCAACTCGCTTGTTCAGGCATGTCGCTGGGGGAGAGGAGACAAGCCCGCCTGGGGATGAGGAAATAAGGAGGACGATTTGTGGGCTGGGTAGTTTTTTAAAAATTATACTCTTGGTTCCTTGTCTCAGCTTGGATTTCTTTTCTTTCTTTTCCTTTCTTTCTTTTCCTTTTCTTTCTTTTCCTTTTCTTTCTTTTCCTTTTCTTTCTTTTCCTTTTCTTTCTTTCCCTTTTCTTTCTTTCCCTTTTCTTTCTTTCCCTTTTCTTTCTTTCCCTTTTCTTTCTTTCCCTTTTCTTTCTTTCCCTTTTCTTTCTTTCCCTTTTCTTTCTTTCCCTTTTCTTTCTTTCCCTTTTCTTTCTTTCCCTTTTCTTTCTTTCCCTTTTCTTTCTTTCCCTTTTCTTTCTTTCCCTT
>QJSC01019265.1:263077-519418 GCA_003697955.1 Calidris pygmaea
TGCAATTTATTTCTCTTGACCAGTTCAAAAGCACTGTTAGAATGGGGTAAGTGCCCGACTGGAGCACGAGTTCATCGTGTGCCCCAGGTACTTGGGCATCACTGGCGTTGACCGCGAAATGGTTATTGGTTTGACACCGCTGGTTATTTGGGAAACAAACAAAGCTAAGTTGAAACATGGCAATTTAAGACAGCGTTACCTCTGCAGTGTTGGATTCAAGCCTAATCTGGTGGAAAGAGCCTGACCTTGGGGAGTTGGACAAGATGATCTCCAGAGGTTCCTTCCAACCCCGTATCATTCTGTGATTCTGTGACCTGCCTCAGCGCTGTCGAAACCCTCGGTGTGTCTGGGTTACTGTCACAGGGTCACGCGTGGGACCGCACCGAGGCGAGAGCTGACCCTTGATTATTTAAAACAAAACTGAAAGAAGCTTCCTTCACTTGAGTGAAAGGAGAACTCTGCTCTGTTGCTAGGAATCGAGCGGTTATAATTAGCCTGCTCTTCTTCAGAGGCATTTCTGTGCGGTACCATGGGGTTAGCACGTATATATCTGCCCGGGAAGAGGTTTTCATAGGATTGTCTAGGTTGGAAGGGACCTTTAAGATCATCTAGTCCAACCATCAACCTAACTCTGATAAGAAAACCAAACAAACCAAAAGAAAACTATATAAAAAGCACCCCTCACATTAGTAAACTATTTCTGTAAGCACTCTGTCAACCCGTCTGTTGAAAACCTCCAGGGATGGTGCCTCAACCAGCCCATTCCTATGCTTAATAACCCATGTTTTCCTAATTTTGCAGCATTTTCCTAGAATTTTGCAGCTCTCCTGCCCAGAAGCAGTGCCTGCTGCGGTGGTGTCCATGTCCTCCTGCAACATACGGGCCAAGGAATTCCACCCAGCACTTCTTGCGTTTGTCCAAACAGCTGGGGTTAAATGAAAAGCTTTTTTTTTTTAAAAAGGACCCACCAGTCTTTTGGCTTTTAAAATTCCAAGCCGGGGAGTCCTTCCTCCAGCGTTCCTGTTGAGTTGTGACTGGACACTCATCCTTTATGGCTAACGCTGTGGGAATAACGCTGGCAGGGGAGCAAGACCACGACCAGTAGTTGTCCATCTGCCACGAGGGGGGGTCTCCTTCCCCCTCCCCACGAACCCCCCCAGCTCCGGCTGTAGCAGCAGAAGCACTGGCTTCTAAACGTGCTCTTATTTTTAGTGATTATCGTTTTCATTTAATTCAGCGGTTTCATCTGCATCTCTCGGTGTTGGCAGCCCCTGCAGGGGCCGAACAGGTAAATTCTAAAGATAGATGAGCCCACGCCGCTCTTTTGGAATTCTTTATTTATTAGAACTTTACGAAAACCTGGAGCTTTGTTTAATTCACCTGTAAATGTTGGGTCGGGGCTGATGCACTGATGGCCCTTGACTGCTTGTTTTTTTTTTTTCCCCTCTTTTGTTTAATTAGCACACTTGCACAGCACTCGGATGTACAGTAACTGGCTGGGGAGATGGCAAGATGCTATAGTTTCTGGGTTGGGTTGTTTTTTTTTTTCTTTTTAATCACTTCTAAATGTGATGATCAGCCTGTCCTCCCTCAGGCTGTGTGTATTGCTGCTGCCCTTTTCTGTGACAGCCCGTGTCCCAGATCCCATCCGGTGTCGGGTGGAGGAAAAGGACATCTCTCCCTTCTTTTTTTAGGTGGAACACGTGTGGGGTGCCTTTCCCTCAATGGGGGGGGTGCCTTTCCCTCAATGTGGGGCTGTGTTCGAGGCTTAGTCCCACGTAAAGTGATTTCAAACAAAATAAAATAGAAAAATGAATTAGTATCTTTTCATCCTGTGTCTGTCCCAGCTCGTAAACTCTGCCGTTAATTTTCGGCTGGGATTTGGATGAAAGTGTGGAACAGGGGGAGAAAATCTGCTGCTTGCGAGGGGACACGCCCTGCTCCTTCCCACTGGGGCAGCTTGAAGAAGAAGAAGAAGGAGATTTTTTTTTAACTGTGAATGTGCAGGAGCAATCTCTAGCCACGGGGTGGAAGGGTGCAGGGATGCTGGTGCAGGGGTAAAACACTTGTTCTCATCAGGATCAGCTCCATCAAAGGTCATGACTCCTTCTTTGTGGGCAAGGCAGCCTTTCCTCACCCTGGCAACAGCAGAAAAATAGCATCTTGAAAAAAAAAAAAAAAGGTGAGATTTCCTTCTGGTCGTATGTGAGAGGGGAAAAACAGTTGCTGAGCATCTGCCTCCCCCCTCTTTTGTTTAATATAGTTTATTCATCTGTAAGTTGTAGTGAGTAACTTCCAGCGACTGTCTTGCCAGACTGCATGAATTATAGATGGCTCTTTTATGAGTTTTCGTGTCGACTCCAGCAATTAGTATGCGTTGGACACACTTATCGTTACGGCATCTACTGTAGCGTAGGTTTCAGCTCCTCTGACTTTTTAATTGCTTTCTGGTTTAGCAATCAGTCATCTGCCCGTCTCGCTAAGGAATGCGAAGAAAACACAACCAGCTTGGTAGAAACTTACAGTTCAGGTTTGAAATTATGGGGTTTACTGGCAGGAAAAATGACATAAATAGAGGATTTTTTTGTTCTCTCTCTTCATTTTTCTTTCCCGTGTGTTACACAGAATAGCTCCAGAAGGCTCTGCATATGTCGGGGTCCCGCTCTGTTATAGATGAACGGCTCGTAAGCCTGTAGCTGCCTGTATTCGAGGGAGGTGATACTACCCCTCTGCTCTGCTCTGGTGAGACCTCACCTGGAGCACTGTGTCCAGCTCTGGAGTCCTCAGCACAGGAAGGACATGGACCTGTTGGAATGGGTCCAGAGGAGGCCCACGAAGATGATCAGAGGGTTTGAGCCCCCTGCTGTGAGGACAGGCTGAAAGAGTTGGGGTTCTTCAGCCTGGAGAAGAGAAGGCTCCAGGGAGACCTTGCAGCAGCCTTCAAATACCTAAAGGGGCTGCAGGAGAGATGGGGAGGGACTCTTGATCAAGGAGTGGAGCCGTAGGGTGAGGGGGAACAGTTTTGAACTGAAAGAGGGGAGATGTAGATTAGATATTAGGAAGAAATTCTTTGCTGTGAGGGTGGTGAGACACTGGCACAAGTTGCCCAGAGAAGCTGTGGCTGCCCCATCCCTGGAGGGGTTCAAGGCCAGGCTGGATGGGGCTTTGAGCAAACTGGTCTGGTGGGAGGTGTCCCTGCCCATGGCAGGGGGTTAGAACTAGATGATCTTTAAGGTCCCTTTCAACCCAACCCATCTATGATTCTATGATTACAGCGAAGCTACAGCCATAAACATCACAATTTTGAGCTGTATCTACTTAATGCAGCTTAGAGGAAGGTGTGGGTGCTCTCAACCCTTGGGGGCTGCTGTTGGCACCTGTGGGTGCCATCTCCTGTTCAGCACCTCTGCTCCCTCTCTCTTGAGCTGCCGAGTGGTTTCCTGAGCCTCTCGTCCCCTTGTGTGTGGTCGTCTGTCACTTTTTCCTGTCTGCAAAATTGTTTTGTGGGTGTGAAAGGAGTTTTGCCAGGTCTGTGGTTCAACTCTGTTGAGGCTGGAGTAACCTAATTTAGCTAATGGGTTTGAAAAGTTGATGGGGAGGTGCAGGGAGCGCTTGAAGGTCTCTGTAACTTGACTTACAGCAGCCATAGGTTGCAGTATGTAATAAAACTTTTATTTTCAAAATTACTGTGGGCTGAAACAACCTGAACTTTCAGTACTCCCCAACGGCTGCAGAAGCACTAGTCCTGCGTTATGGCTGTGCCTTCCCGGTGGTGTCTGTGGGGTTTGGTTTGGGGGCTGGTATTTTAATATACATATATATATATATAGTAGTTGAGAAGAATTGCGTCTGCGGCTTGAAATGTATTCCCTCCTCTGACTGCAGTTGAAAAGTTCGCGTGCTGTTTCATTGCTTCCACTGCTCACTTCGTCATCCCCTGGCAACGCAGGATGAATTTCTCCCCGGCGCGGTCCGGCTGGGACGAAGAAGGAAGCGGCTCCGTCCGGTGACGCTCCACATTCCTCCTGGGATGGACTCACCCTCGTGGGTGCCGTAGCGCTGATGTTACGTCGGTTGGTGAAGAATTGCTGGGGAAGTGGGGGGGGAATTTGGTTTAAAGCCCTGCTTACGTGGGAATGGGCAGGAGCTTATTTTAGGAAGAAGAGAATTTGCAGAGTCAGCTGGGCTGCGGCGAGGGAGGCGGCCGCCTCTGTCACCGCTCGATGGCTCCGTGCTCCGGGGGCTCAGCTCGGCTGTAAAGCCCTGGGGAGGTGGGTGCAATTTGGTCAGGAAGGGCTTGCAGCCACGTATTTCGAAGCCAACAGAAGTTTCAAGTATAACGGGGTTGAGTTTGGGGATGGACTGGGTCTCTGTGTCCCAGGGAGAGGACTCACGAAAGCAGGTTTTTGGTTTTCCCTTTAAATACGTAGTGGGAAAAGGCTTTTGGGAGCCTTCTGGGATAGAGCTGCTCTTCCAGGGGATAACTTCTGTACAACCAGTCTCTCGGTTTTGTGGGTTGAAAGGTTTCTCTCACCCCCCCCATCTCCAAACAGGCTAAATAGTTCTTGTAAATTCCAAACGGAAGACCTTGAGGAGGAGGGTCTGGGGGTTTGAGGGACGGAGGAGAAAGGAGAGGGTGTATTGTAGGCTTTGCCCATGTGAAAGTTATTAAATAGGTGTAAAATAATATTGTTGGTTGAAATACGTAACTTCTCAGCAGTTATTTGCTCATTCAGGGAATAATATAAGATAAACAAGAGCTTGTACTGCCGGTGTTTCCAGCCCTGGGCTAAAACAGCAGCTCACTTGTGCTCCATCATTTCCGACTGAGGGATTTTGAAAAACCCTCTTCTATTGAAGGAAGCCTGAGCAGATGTCCCTGGGGCTTTGCGCTGGGGGAACTGAGAGTGAGGATGCTTGACATCCAGAGGTTTTTCTTATGTTTTCATGGTCTTCGTTGGTGTTGGGTTTGGTTTTTTTTTTTAATTATGTTCTTTTTTCTTTTCCCAGCACCGGGCCAACCTCTGTCTGTGATCTGGGAGGGGGTGGTGGTGGTTTTTCTTCCTCTTCTCACTTCTTTTTCTCCAGCCTGGAGCAACATGCTGCTCTGTTCTCTTCCTTGTACTGCTCTTCGGTCTGATGTTGTGTCCGTTCCCCAATACAGTGAACTTTACCCTGTCCCCGTGCCTCTGACAGCTTTCTCATGGTTAAATAGGCAAAGAAATAAGAACATAAATACCAAGAATGCAGCTCTTATGTGGCACTTCTGCTTATGTCGTTTCAAATGCTTTAATTGTGCTGATTCAGTCCCAACGCCACTGACAACTCCCTCAAAGAAGTTGTAGCAAGGTGGGGGTTGGTCTCTTCTCCCAAGTCACAGGCGATGGGACAAGAGGAAATGGCCTCAAGTTGTGCCAGGGGAGGTTCAGATTGGATATTGGGAACAATTTTTACACTGAAAGGATTATTAGGCTTTGGAATGGGCTGCCCAGGGAGGTGGTGGAGTCACCATCTCTGTAGGTATCTAGAAGACGGGTTGACATAGTGCTTAGAGACATGGTTTAGCGATGGGTTTTTATCAGAGTTTGGTTGATGGTTGGACTAGATGATCTGAAATGTCCCTTCCAACCTAGACAATTCTATGATTCTATGACACTGCGATGGGCAAAGCCCATCAGTGAGGCCTCAGCATTTTCATGTTGCACAAGACTTGTGCGCAGCAGCGGCTGCCAGATTTACCAGTTGGGTTTGAGTTTAGACTTTTTGCCACTGCTTAGACTGGGAGAGTCGTGGTTTGCACCTCTTCGTGGCTGGCACTCTGGCTGTCACGTAGTCTTCTCCAGGCTAAACAGACCCAGGTCTCTCAGCCTTTCACAGGATGAATCACAGAATGCTATGGGGTTGGAAGGGACCACTGGAGATCATCTAGTCCAACCCCCTCTTCCAAAGCAGTTCCACCTGGAGCAGGTTGCACAGGAATGTGTCCAAGCAGGTTTTGAATGTCTCCAGAGAAGGAGACTCCACCACCTCTCTGGGCAGCCTGAATAAGAGAGATGCTCCAGTCCTTTAATCATCTAAAGCCTCTGCTGGACTCTCTCTAGTGGTTCCCTGTCCTTCTTGAACTGGGGTAACGCCACTCTGCCATTTAAAATTCCATGTCATGGTTGTGTTGGGAGGAAGCAGGGCTGGAGTGAAACCTCTTACAAAGCTCCCTGTGTGCGAAGGCTTGTCCAAAGCCCTACGGGCTGCTGCCTCTCCCGATTAAGAGCAAGTGTGAGGAAGCTGGGAACGAAATAAGGGGAGGACAAGGTGGAGCTGAAGACCAGTGACAGGTAGGGAACCACTCCTTCCAGCAAAGCCTGACCTGTGGTGGCTGAGTGCCTTCTGCAGCCAGCATTTGCCTTTCTTAACTCCCTGCAGCTGTGAGAGCAGCATGTCCTGGGTCCAGATCTTTCCAGTTAACACAGTAGCTTGGCCAAAGAAGACTTTGTGGTGGTGGTGTGTGGTGGTCGGACCGTTGTGTGGTTGTGGGATCTGTTTGGAGTGTTCCTCTGGAAAGGTTCCTCTGGAAAAGCAGCTCCCTGGAAGCGATCTCGGCTTTGAAACCGGACTTCTCACTCGCGAAGAACAAGCCGCTTTTGACCTTCAGCCACCCAGTAATTCTCCCTGAGCCAAACATCTCCCCTTGCTGCTTGTGAAATCTGTGAAGTTGTTGAACTGCTTTTTCCACCCAAACAGAAACCGTTCCCGCTCTGGCCTTTGTTCTGCAGTTAACTCCCCACTTTCTTTTGAGAACATAATGCAGACGGGAATTCCAGTTTCCAGAAGGATCTGGCTGCAGCCAGGCTGTGTCTGGAGTAACGCTGATCTCATTTGGGTGGAACAAGCTGGTTGTTGCAGAATAATCTATTGCCCTGTTCCAAAGCTTCCGTCTTTAAATCCGCGCAGCGGGGATTATTTACTTAGGGATTTACGTGTGTGTTGGGGGATCTAGTTTTCTTTCACCCTTCCAGCAGAACAAAATGCAGTCGAATATTTCCGGCGGTTGGGATTGCTCCTGAAGTGTGCCGCTACCGCGGAAAGGCCGGGGACAGCTTAGGACCAAGCCAGGACACTGCGTCTGAGGTGACGTGGGTCCAGCTCCGGGGCTTCCCGGCCACCTCGGCCTCTGAACCAGTTCAGCAGCTTTTTAGTGGTTGCATCAAAAACTCTTTTGAGAGTTTCAACTTCAGCCTTTCTGCATCGTGCTGTGCTGGAGACTGATACCAACATTTAGAGGTAGTTTTTAGTGGAACTAACATGGAACGGGGAGGTCTTTCAAGCTCAGCGGCTTGTTGGGTCCTCTCTGGTATCTTTGCTGCCCGGTATTTACTTCTCTTCTTCCCCACCCTACAGTTCCGCTCCATGGTTTGCTTGAGAATTGGCTGTATCCTGAAACAGGCTTTTCTTTGACGATCAATGACTCTTGCACATAGTCTTATTAACACAAAAATTGTGGAGCTTGGGTAGAATTTGTCACTGATGCTTGGGTTTTGTTGAGATGAGGTTACAGGCTGGTCTACAAGTAGCCATGTGTGGTTTATTGGACACACGGTGTGTGTGATTCTAGTTTATTAACAAATAAATAAATAAGGCTGTTTCTTTATTTTTTTCCCTATTCCTAGTAACGGCCTCCCCGACTGAAGATGTCTAACAATGGGGTTGAAACAGAAGACAAACCGCCTGCTCCTCCCATGAGGAATACCAGCACCATGATTGGATCGGGCAACAAAGACGCTGGGACTTTAAACCATGGCTCAAAACCTTTGCCTCCCAACCCAGAAGAAAAGAAAAGAAAAGGATTTTACCGAGCTATTTTACCAGGAGATAAAAGTACAGTATTTTGTCTTTTCTTACAAAACCTCCTATCTGAATGTTGCTCTGAATGACCTCAGTTAAGCACCTGATGCTTAGTAATGGCTTAGGTTTTTGAAAATGTTGTGTGTTTGTTTCCTGCACAACTGTCTTGGTCATTTTGGGGGAGCGGGGGGAGGTCTTTTTGCTATAAACAGCAAATAATTTGAATTAAGCATGACTAACAGGCCATCTCCTGCCAGGCCTGGCATATGTTTGCTGATGCTACAAAACCGGGAGGGGTGGCTGACACACCAGAAGGCTGTGCCACCGTACGGCGAGACCTGGACAGGCTGGAGAGCTGGGTGGAGAGGAACCTCATGAAATTCAACAAGGGCAAGTGTAGGGTGCTGCACCTGGGGAGGAATAACCCCCTGCACCAGGACAGGTTGGGGGCTGACCTGCTGGAGAGCAGCTCTGAGGAAAAAGACCTGGGAGTCCTGGTGGACAACAGGATGCCCATGAGCCAGCAATGGGCCCTTGTGGCCAAGAAGGCCAAGGGCATCCTGGGGGGCATCAAGAAGAGTGTGACCAGCAGGTGGAGGGAGGTCATCCTGCCCCTCTACTCTGCCCTGGGGAGGCCCCATCTAGAGCACTAGCACCAGTTCTGGACTCCCCAGTTCCAGAAGGACAGGGGACTGCTGGAGAGGGGACAGCAGAGGGCTACAAAGATGATGAGAGGCCTGGAACATGTCTCTGATGAGGAAAGGCTGAGGGACTTGGGTCTTTCTAGTCTGGAGAAGCTGAGACTGAGGGGGGATCTGATCAACACCTATAAATACTTAAAGGGAGGGTGTCAAGAGGATGGGGCTGGTCTTTTTTCAGTGGTGCCCAGGGACAGGACAAGAGCAAATGGGCACAAACTTGAACATGGGAAGACAGGAAGTTCAATCTGAACATGAGGAGGAACTTCTTTCCTTTGAGGGTGGCAGAGTCCTGGAGGAGGCTGCCCAGAGAGGTGGTGGAGTCTCCTTCTCTGGAGACATTCAAACCCCACCTGGACAAGATCCTGTGCAACCTGCTGTGGGTGGCCCTGCTTTGGCAGGGGGTTGGACTGGATGATCTCCAGAGGTCCCTTCCAACCCCTATCATTCCGTGATTCTGTGATGTGTTACTGCATGGCCACTCACTCTGTTCCAGTGTTTGGGTCAGGCATTGTCTACTTGCTGCTGAGAATAATCCGTTACTGCAAATTCTTGCACATTTCTTGTGAACTTGAAGGAATTTTCTCCTGTTATAGGGACTGTAACAGATGGAAATGGAGATAGGAACTGTGAACTGTACATGAAATTCTAATTTCTAAGATCAGGATATTTTAAAAACCTCTCATATGAATCTTTTAAAGTGATGCAAGAAAAAAAATATCCCCATCCTCTAATATGTGCTGGTATCTTTTTATATCTGACCTATTTTTTGGAGTTCTTCTTTCTAATACATCAGCTTTTTGTAGAGTCTGCATTGCAATGGTATCTGGAAACCGGATGACTAAAGTCAAGCCTTGGTATCTTTAGCTTCAGGAGGGATACTGTCTCCTTAATTTTTGTTAGCAGAAAGACTTAATTTGAGTGATACTTCTACTAATTGAAATAGGTTCATTTTCCACTAGGTATTGCAGCATTCATTATTACTATTATCTGGTGCATTTGGCAACTTTGGATTGTGTTACACACAGGGATTTTTGATTACACAATCCAGAACCTCATGAACTTAATGTTAAATGTTTGCTGGCTCTTGGTTAGACCTTGCCATTGTGAGCGTTAATCCTAAGGAGCTGCAGGATTTTTGTGTCCGCTCAAAGAAGACAGGAGGGAAAAGAAAGGAGGGAGTGGAGCTTTTACATCTCAAGGCTCAACAGCTGCAGAGAACAAAGGAATCACCTGTAATTTGTAAAAGGGTAAAAGAAATACAACCTGAAATGCCGGTTTGAAGTGGGTTTTAACGGAGAGCTGCAAAAGTGAGCGGTTTGGGTGAAATCAGCAGACGGGCTGCCACCCGTTTGGAGATGCCTGCGTTTGCTGAAGATTGGCCAACGCGGCAGATGCTTCAAGACATGAGAGATTTTTGTTTAGCCAAGCCCAGCAGAGCCTTCTGTTGCAATACACCTGCCCGAACGAGAACAGTTTCTTCTGTCCTTTAATTCCTGTCGAGCAAAAAATACCTTTAACACTGTCACCTTTGCTTCAGATTGGTTGATTTTCATCTTATGAAAACTTCTAATCTCATGATGACAACTGAATTCCCAGTTTCTCCTGTTGCTTAAAGGTTCATGAAATTTCCCAAGTGTTCAGACACCTCTCTCTGGTCTGTGCCCGAAATAATTTGGGTGTTATTTCTTGGCTTGGACTGAAAGGGGAGTTGGTTTCCATCCAGTTAGAGGAATGTAATTTGGGGCAAATTCGTGGCCTTTGGATCTTTATCCAGGGAAGCCAGTGATTTGTGTTTAACCTCTGCTGGGGTTGCAAACAGCTGGTGAGGATCTGAAATGCTCAGTGGTTAATTTTGCTAGTAAATATGGACGTGGGATTTTATGCTGTAGCCTGAGAGCTGCTGAAGGTGATGCTGTCAGTCCCTTCGGAGACATGGCAGCTCTTTGGGTAGGGAACAGTACTGGAGTAGGCACTCTACAAAGGATGGGTGGGAAAGATGCTGAAGAGGTTGTACTTTATGAAAAGGTGCAGCTGAAACACGTGAAGTCCT
Source organism: Calidris pygmaea (assembly GCA_003697955.1). Lineage (NCBI taxonomy): Eukaryota > Metazoa > Chordata > Aves > Charadriiformes > Scolopacidae > Calidris > Calidris pygmaea. Next base: position 273,668 of record QJSC01019265.1, read on the forward strand.
GCTGTGGAGAAGGTGACAGACCTTTTGAGAGCTTGTGGGGCCAGATCAGAAGGGAGGCCAACAAGGGGAGGACATCTTAGAATCATAGAATGGTTAGAGTTGGAAGGGACCTTGAAGATCATCCAGTTCCAACCCCCCTGCCATGGGCAGGGACACCTCCCACCAGACCAGGTTGCTCAAAGCCCCGTCCAACCTGGCTGTGAAAGATCAGCCATGCCTGATCTTGATGGCATCTTTTGCAGGTTGCTGGGTGAAGAAGGGCAGTGTTAGCTGAAGGTGCTTTGGAAAGTGTCTTTTCCATTGTGTTACCTCTGTGCATGAAGAGAGCCATAAAGGACACACGGGGCTTAAATCCTGGGCCCTCATACGTGTTTGCACACTTGTGTTGAGCTGCGGCCCCTTGCCAGGCTGCTTTGGAGGTGTCATACTCTGCTTGCAAAATTTAGGATGTAATTTACAGTCCTGATTTCTTCTGTCTCAGCCTAAACCCCAAAACTGGTCGGTTTACAACTGGATGGATCATACAGATGCAGAGATTGCATGACTTTCAACAGGAGTTGTGAGCATCTGAAGTTTTTTGGGCTCAGGGTTCCTCAGTGTCCCAGTTGAGGGCATGAATTTGGCTTGAACGTGGCACATTTAGCGACTCTGAGCTTTGCCGAGCTCAGCTGCAGCTTCGCAGAGACAGAGGTTTACCCACAAGGTGACATTTTGCAGCGCCTGGGAGCCCTTTGCATGGTGTCAGGGGGAGCACTTCACTTAACCTTACCAGTAGAGAAGACCTTTCTCATCTCGTCGTGCTTCCGGATGGGTTCATGGGCTTATTTCATGGTGGGACCTCGTGTTCCTTAATTGCAGCTCAAGTTGACAGAGCATCATGAGGAGACTTTATGGGTGGCTCTTGTGACATTGTCAAACTCAGGAGTTTTTGAATGAGAAGGTGGTAAGGTGTTTGTGGGAATAAAGCCCTTGGTGGTAGGTAGGCCTTCTTAAGCAGAAACAGTAAGCTCCCTGTAAGCTCTTCAGGGACTGGAAGGCTGCTCTAAGGTCTCCCCAGAGCCTTCTCTTCTCCAGGCTGAACACCCCCAACTCTCTCAGCCTGTCCTCACAGCAGAAGGGCTCCATCCCTCTGATAATTTTTGTGGCGCTCCTCTGGTCCTGCTCCAACAGGTCCATGTCCTTCCTGTGTTGAGGACTCCAGAGCTGGACGCAGTGCTCCAGGTGGGGTCTCTCCAGAGCAGAGCAGAGGGGTAAATATGGCCTTAGGCATATTCAAATAATGTCCTTAGGCTTTTTTAAGGGTAGGCTCAAATCTACTGTGGCAGTTGTCCTGGACTTTTGGGGTTGCACTCCTGGTGTAGTGTGGCTAATACAGGTGTCCTCTTCTTCCTCACCTGAATGATGGGCTTCTAGGCTGAGCTGGCACCTTGCTCCTTGGTTTGGAGGAATGGCCTGATCCTGTAGACAGAATACGGTGCCTCTGATGGCTCTCTCTGCCTCTCTTGTCCTCTTGCCTTCCATCCACCCCTAACGCACGCAGCTTTTTCTGTGTACCTGCTGGATGCAGCTGCTTGTTCCTCCATTGGCAAGGCCCCGGTGCTGCAGATGCTCACCATCTGCTCACCAGCAGCTGCTTCTCTCTCCCCCCAGCTCCCCCCTCCGCCACGGCTCCTCCAGCGTCGCTGCTTTCTCTCCTCCTTCCCCTTGGCAACTCCGTCGCTCTTCTGCGATTCAGCTTCCCCCGGCCCCTTTGTTCGAAAGAGGGAACCGAAAACAATCTGTTCCAGCTTCGTGTCCCAAATGGAGCATCTGATCCTTTTTTTTTTTTTTTTCCCCTCTAAAATTAATCTGTGCAACAATAATGACACAGAGAACGGTGCCAGAGCTGGCAAAGAAGGAACCGTTTTTTGGTCCTTTGGGACAAACCCTGACCATCTCAACACAACCAACCACCAGCAGCGTCTTAAATAATCGCAATGTCGAGCGTCGCAGGTTTCTGAAATACCTGGGCTTTGGCATTTGTGCTGCCAAAAATGCGCCGGGGAATGTCAGCCACGAAGCAAATTCTGTTTGGCTTTAGATAGAAAAAGGTGGCAGCTGGGAAACACAAGTGGCTTCGTCACCTTCTCCTGGCTCTGTTTGTTTTATAGCTGCAAGCAGCAGCAAAGCTGAGTAGAACGTGGTTAAACTGATCTCAATTTCTTGAATATTAAATATTAAGAAGAAGGCGGAGCCCTTAATATGTCATGAATATGGGTGAACTTAATCCAAGGCGTAACGATCGTCTCGTTTGAAGACTTGACTTGAAAATTTGTGGAGCGCGTCTGCTTTGATTTATTTCCTTTCCTGTTTCTTCACGACTTCTGCTCCTCACCTGCCAGATTCTGCCCTCTTGCTCCGTGTCTTCAAAGCTTGTTATTAAAACCACATTTAGTTCATTGTGTGAGCAGAGGGATATAAATGGTTTTGCTCATACAAGATTTTGTAGCAGAAGCACGTATGTTATATTTGGTTTTCTTCATAAACTCTGCTTTGAGAATGCTTCCTTCACCCTGCAATTTATAAGCAATATTTGCAGTTAATTTTGTCCCGGTCTTAATATGAGAGGCGAGGGTATGTTTAGCAGCGCATAATACTTTTTTTTTTTTAAGTTCCTTAAAACAACAAACAAAAAAATGTGTTCAGAATTGCATGGCTCCCACTTAACTGCTGTTGTAGTGCTTTTGACTCTGACCTGTGCAAGTTTGAGGGAATATTTCAGGTAAATAGCTCTTCTGCTATTGAGTCGAGCCCTACTGCTTGATACTTGACATACCCAAATTATCAGTTCCCTTGTCTTGCCCTTGTCCTGTGTTACAAGACTTTGATTTTTGCTGTCTGCTCACTGGAGCTGCTCCTAAGTGAGATAACAAAGTTTTTAAACTTGCTGTTTGTCTGCCCCGGGTCGAAATCCTATAATGAGCAAAAGGGGGGTGTGGTTGGGTAAGAAAATCGGAAGCTCTTGGGGAGATTTGAATTCTTGATGGATTTACGGATTAATTGTTGTTGTCCTTGTCTCTTCCAGCCAATAAAAAGAAAGAGAAGGAGCGGCCGGAGATCTCCCTCCCTTCAGACTTCGAGCACACGATTCATGTGGGGTTTGATGCAGTCACGGGAGAATTCACAGTAAGTGAATATGGAGGAAAAGAGAAGTGTGTGGTTTGGCTTATTGCTGGGAGGAGCCAGGACCCATTAATCTTTCATATAGTAATGCTGGAAAGGCTATTACCATCATCTGGTTTGATCTCTTTGGAAACACATCTGCAGAGGTTACCCACTAATTCCTGCTGAGAGACTGTTTGTCAAACTTGGCACGTCCCGGGAGCCCAGGCTGCCAGCAAACTTTTCCTTTCCTGTTTTTCGGCTAATGTGGACAGCAAAACATGGTATATCTGCCCGCCCTTCCCCTCCCCTTCTCTTCTAGAGCTGGGTGAGGTCTCCAGCATAGTCTGTGTCTGCCAAATGGGGCTCTGAGAGTTCCCCTTCAGGAGACGCAGAACTGTGCATAACTATTTATGACAGAATGTGTATGTGCTGCCCGAAGGCAAGATGTCAGAGGCTTTTATGGAGGTTTTTTTTTATTGACGTGCAAAATACGATGAAGACAGAGTTGTATTTCATCATATTATTCTTCTTAATTTGATTACGAGTTAGTATTTAACAGCAGCAGAAGGTGTTGATGTTTTTACCTGTCTTTAACATGCTTCTTTTCAGGGACTTTGCTCTCCTAACCTGAATCCCGTGTACAGTTGTGTTTTGCATATCAGCCTCTAGACCTGCCCAAGTTAACCTACACGTACCCGAGGGGCGTTACCTACGTGGCGTATCCAGGCATTTTTTTAAACAGGGAGGGTAAATTTATTGATGAAGGATCCCAGTCTTTTGCCACTTCATCTGTAAAAACTGTTTCTGGTGGTGGGAGGCACAGGTCAGGTTGTACTTGAGGTGTCTTTATTTTCTGGCTGAAGTGATGTCCCTGTAATGAAATGCGGAGCTTCATAGGTGAGGGTAACATCTCTGCTTTTCCAGCTCCGGTTACAAGAGTCACCAAACCACTATTACCAAAGAACTCATAGTGCTACAAGGAGACCCAAGTGAAAGTTGCATGGTCATTGCACTAGATGCTATACGGTGTATGTTATTTTCTATGGTCTTTCTTGGATATATGTAAATACTATAGAATCATAGAATGGTGAGAGTTGGAAGGGACCTTAAGCATCATTGAGTTCCAACCCTCTGCCATGGGCAGGGACACCTCCCACTAGACCACGTTGCTCAAAGCCCCATCCAGCCTGGCCACAGCTTCTCTGGGCAACCTGTTCCAGGGTCTCACCACCCTCACAGGAAAGAATTTCTTCCTAATATCTAATCTAAATCTCCCCTCTTTCATATTAAAACCCTTCCCCCTCATCCTATTCCTCCACTCCCTGACCAAGAGTCCCTCCCCATCTCTCCTGTAGGCTCCCTTTAGGGACTGGAAGGGGCTCTTAAGGTCTCCCCAGAGCCTTCTGTTCTCCAGGTTGAACACCCCCAGCTCTCTCTGCCTGTCTTCATAGGAGAGGGACTCCAGCCCTCGCATCATCTTTGTGGCCTCCTCTGGTCCTGTTCCAACAGGTCCATGCCCTTCCTGTGCTGGGGACTCCAGAACTGGACACAGTACTCCTGGGGGATTCTCCTCAGAGCAGAGAAGAGGGGCAGAGTCACCTCCCTGGACCTGCTGGCCACACTTCTTTAAATGCAGCCCAGGATGGGGTTGGCTTTCTGGGCTGCCAGTGCACACTGACGGCTCATGTTGAGCTTCTCATCCACCAACACCCTCAAGTCCTTCTCCTCAGGGCTGCTCTCCAGCCATTTTCCACCCAACCTGTATCGGTGCCTGGGATTGCCACCACCCAGGTGCAGGATGCATCTCTCCTCTTTCCTCCCAGTTTCCCCCACAGCACCGAGTAACCCCAGAAACCGTGTGGCAGGACTGTGGCAGCGGTCGTGTACGCTGTCACCCTCGTTAGGCTGACCGTGAGCTAACGAGGTACATCTCCCCACAGGGAATGCCGGAGCAATGGGCGCGTTTACTGCAGACTTCCAACATCACCAAGTCGGAGCAGAAGAAGAACCCCCAGGCAGTGCTGGACGTGTTGGAGTTTTACAACTCCAAGAAGATCTCCAACAGCCAGAAGTACATGAGTTTCACAGGTATGCAGTGATCATCTCCTACAGCTGCTTTGTCCAACTTTCCATTAGTCATTAAATGTGGGATTTCTGTCTTTTAATCAACAAATAGATGTATCTTTTCAAGGAAAACCTGAATGAGATTCTCTGGCTGCTCAAGCACCCCTCTTCCTTTAAAATGCTCTTCTGTTAATCCTGATGCCCAGCAGAGCTGCAAAAGAGGAGGTCAGTCAACTGGCTAAATCCCAAAACTCATAGGATTTCTGAAGCTTACAGCATCTGAGAGGCAGATCCTAGAGTGCTGGTGTTGGTTTCCCAGGGATGGAAATTCAGCACCACTTTCAGTGTCCATCATGGCAGTGGATGTTGCTTTGTGCACGCTTGGGGTGAGGGTCTGTCTGCTCCCCTGTGCCATGATTGAGGAATACAACTCAGCTGCCAGGGGCTTGGTAACTGCTGGCTGAATTCCTCTAAAAATCAAAGCCAAGGTTTTGTGCTTTGTGCCAAGGTTTTGTGCCTCCTTTGTATGGATTACCTGCCCACTGGAGGACTTCTGCAACCACCACTCTTTTTTCTCTTTCAACTCTAACTCCTTCTCTAACTCCTTCTCTTTCTAAATATTAATCATAGAATCACAGAAGGGTTTGGGTTGGAAGGAACCTTTAAGGTCATCTAGTTCCAACCTCCCCTGAAATGGTCAGGGACATCTTCAGCTAGATCTGCTTGCTCAGGACCCTGTCCAACCTGGTCTGGAATGTTTCCAGGGATGGGGCATCCATCACCTCTCTGGGCAACCTGCGTCAGTGTCTCACCACCCTCAGTGTAAAAAAAATCTTTTCTTTATATCTAATCTAAATCTTCCCTCTTCTACTTTAAAGCCATTGCCCCTTGTCTTATTGCAACAGACCCTGCTAAAAAGTTTATCCCCAGCTTTTCTCTAGCTCCTTTAGGGACTGGAAGGGGCTCTAAGGTCTCCCTGGAGCCTTTTCTTCTCCAGGCTGAACCCCCCAACTCTCTCAGCCTGTCCTCCCAGCAGAGGGGCTCCAGCCCTCCCAGCATCTCCATGCCCTCTTCTGGCCCCGCTCCAACAGGTCCATGTCTCTCCTGTGCTGAGGGCTCCTGCTTTGTTTTTTTTTTTTTTTTTTTTTCTTTTTTAAGAGGAAAGAATCACATGACCAGAGCATTTATTAGTTAGGAAGGCTTCAGGTAGGGATAAAAGTATAAATCTTCCCCATATGTGCCTGGATAGTCAAGGAAGTAGCCCACCGTTTGACTTGTGGGATCCTCTGTTGCTATTCAGGAGTTTAGGTGGCTGAGACTGAACATCTTGCAGGTCTTGGCCTGGCTGCAGTCACCTCTGGTGGTGGTTTAGCCCATTGAATATTGAAAATATTAAAAATAGTTTGTGTATATGGGTGGACAGTATTCAATCACGTGTTGCACTGGGAAATTCCACTCTCCTGCAGCAGGAATTTGGGGGCCCCTGCATTTATCTGCAGGATTCCCGTATCTGCTGGGTGTCAGCTTGTTCCGAGGAGCTGAAGGTAATGCCTAGGTTTGGGAGCAACCTTTTTTTCCTGCTCCTTCCGAAGGGACCATGTCCGTTTCTCCACTCCGTGCTGCTGCTGCACTCACAACTCATTTATAACGGCGTGATCTGTCTCTTTCAGATAAATCGACGGAGGATTATAATTCATCAAACACATTGGTAAGCCTTATATTCACATTCTGTCTCCAGTCTGGGGGTTTAAAAACTTGCATAAAGAGCTTAGCAACATGTAAACTTTTAGTTTGCTTAGTGTTCATCTAAACTATATATATATATTTGTATAGTGAATATATGTTTATAAAAACAGGCATGCTCCTTTCACTTTCTTATTCAACCTGGGGAGAATCAAGTAGACAGAAGAAGCTTTTATTAGTGAATAGAAATTAGTGAATTAATGAGTAGAAATAGTTCTGGTTTTATAGAAGCCAATCTGTTCCCACACCTAGAAATTGGTAATGGCTCTGCTTACAGGTGTCATATATCTCTGTAAACATCTGTGATACAACAAAGTTTAATTACTAACCTGCAAGGTCTGATTCACCAAAACTAATGTTGTTTGATTGTTGATTGACCAAACTGATCTCCATCAGAAAAGGAAAGAAAAGGATTTCCTCCTCTTTGCTTGACCTTTACTCTGTCCTTACCAGGGCAGGCACCGCTCCTGTTTGCTTTGTTAGGAGACACGGTGTGTTTTTCTACCTACCTGGGAGATAGAAGAAACAAAACGTTAAATTTAAGATGATTCATAAAACCCCATAATTCCCTCATCTCCCGTTTTCTCACTGCCGTGCCATTATCTAGATTTGGCGGCTTCTGCTCCCTTCTGAAGGCAGTGTATTCGGATCTGACCATTTAGGACTCTGTGAATAGAAAAGGAGAACGTTTTTGCCACTGTTCATTATTACAAGTCGTTGTAGGTCAGTCCTCAGGAGCTTAGAATACCTGAGCTGTTGGATTTTAAAGTTAATCCTGGAAAAAAAGCTGTAGTTACCAGTCTACTGAGATAGCATCTTCCAAAAACATCAGGCTGAGTAACCTTGATTTTTGTGGATATTCAGGAAATTCCCAGAGTTTTTTATTGATGGTTTCAACAGGGTAAGCTTTTGTGTTATGTCACAGGCACTTGGGCAATTATATATCAGGATGCTGGTGGCTTCAAATATTTTAGATTCAGTGAAATACTACATTGTTTCACCCCTCTTTCAGAGAGAACTTTATTTTAACACTGTTTCCACCGCCACTCTTAGGCCATTGATTATAAACAACCTGGAAGCAGTAGCACAAGCAGAACTGGTCCAGTGGGTTGAGGAGCTCACCAAGTCTATTTTGAAATGTTTATAGTGTAGAGGAAGCCATGAACTTCAAATACAGTTTTGAATTTAAAAGGTTAAAAGTGGCTTTGAGTTCTAATCACAGCATTGCAAAAAATTCCAGATAACTTTTTAACCACTTAAAAAAAAAAAAATTATTGCTCCCGTTTTTCATAAAATTTTCATTTAGAAAGCAAATTTCAAAGGGATTTGAAAAGATTTCACCAGATTCTACTTCTAAAATCTCTCATTAGTTAGTTCTCAGTCACAATACCAAAGCCGGTGTTAATTTGACCTCCCAACTTCTAAAGAAAACATGAAGATTTTGATGCAAATTAAAACATTTAAAGACTGAAATCTCCAATCTGCATGATCAAGGTTTAAAGCACAGACTGAAAAAGAAAGGCAACATAAATAGGGACAGATATGTCCAAACCCAGACTTTGTCCCCAGAGTTGCTGGGTCAAATGTATGGGTGTTGGGAACGCAGTGGGAGAGCCCAGGTGGGTCTCAAGTCCTTGGGAAGAGGGTTGTCATCAGACATCTGACAGGTGACAAGCTCTGTCGTGATAGCTGCATCAGGCACTGCTGGGTTGTCCTTCCATTTCCCATGAAGGTTCAGGATCTTTGGGGTTTTAATTTGTCAGATGTTGTAACATCCTGTTCTGATTATTATTTTTTCATAGAATCATAGAACGGTTTGGGTTGGAAAGGACCTTAAAGATAATCTGTCCTATGGGCAGGGACACCTCCCACCAGACCAAGTTGCTTAAAGCCCCCATCCAGTCTAGCCTTGAACCCCTCCAGGGATGGGGCAGCCACAGCTTCTCTGGGCAACCTCGTCCAGGGTCTCACCACCCTCACAGTAAAGAATTCATTCCTAATATCTCATCTAAATCTCCCCTCTTCCAGTTTAAAACCATGCCCCCTCATCCTATCGCTGCAATCCCTGATCAAGAGTCCCTCCCCATCTCTCCTGGAACCCCTGGAGGGACTGGAAGGGGCTCCAAGGTCTCCCTGGAGCCTTCTCTTCTCCAGGCTGAACCCCCCAACTCTCTCAGCCTGTCCTCCCAGCAGAGGGGCTCCAGCCCTCCCACAGCATCTCCGTGGCCTCCTCTGGCCCCGCTCCAACAGGTCCATGTCTCTCCTGTGCTGAGGCCCCAGAGCTGGAGGCAGCACTGGGTGGGGGGGTGTCTCCCCAGAGCGGAGCAGAGGGGCAGAATCCCCCCCCCGGCCCTGCTGGCCACGCTGCTGGGGATGCAGCCCAGGGTGGGGGGGGCTTTCTGGGCTGCACTTGCTTCAACGCAGCCTCCGTTAGGACCTTAACCCAACGTTTGATGTTTTGTTTGTAATAACCGATCGGGGTTTTTTTTATTTTTGCCATTTATGTAACCCCACGCAGAACGTGAAGGCTGTCTCCGAGACTCCCGCAGTGCCCTCAGTGTCCGAAGATGAAGATGATGAAGATGATGCAGCTCCACCCCCTGTGATAGCTCCGCGGCCTGAACACACGAAATCCGTGAGCAGAAATACTTCCTTCAGTCCCCGGCACGGTCGGGTCTTGGCTGGCTCCCCCTCCGTGCTGCGTGGCGTGGTGCTGAGCCCTTCTTGGGAGCAGGAGGGAGGAGGTGGGAGCCATCCCTGCTGGCAGAACACCGTCCCATTGTCACCTGCCTGGCTGGGGGGAAGGACAGGAGAGTCCTTGCTTAGTGACGTTGGCTTGTTAACAAAGGGAATACATCCCTGACAACAGCGAGAACAATAAGAAGATGAATAGAAGTGTTTAAGGCTTCATCTGATTTGTATTATTAATATGTATGGGTTTTTTTTTTCTCAACAAAATTAGATATACACCCGCTCTGTGATAGATCCCCTTCCTCCTCCTACCAGAGACGTGGCGACCTCTCCTATTTCTTCTCCCTCGGAAAACAACGCAACGGTGCCTGACATGCTGGTCAGGAACGCGGAGAAACAAAAGAAAAAGCCAAAAATGTCAGACGAAGAGATCTTGGAAAAATTAAGTATGTCCTTTTCTTTTTTTTTTTTTTTTTTATTTTTTTAAAATTTAAATCCAGATCCTGCTCTGTTGATTTCTCAAAATCTTAATAAGCTGAAATGCTTTGACATTCCCGTTTTGAGATCCCTTACTGAAGGCATTGCATTGTGACTGTGTGCCAAAACTGGGGGCAGATGGAAGGCGGGGAGCTTAAATGTAAGCTGAGCACCTGTGATGCCAACTGAAGCCCCTGGGGAGCTACAGATTCTCGGGCTCTGCAAAATAAGCCCTGAATAAGTAACATCTACTTAAGTGTGAGGTCTGAGATTGTTCCACATCTTGATAGTCTGTAGCTCTGGAGCACGGGTGGTGATATTGAAATGTTAGATGTGAGGTGAGCAGAGCTTCCTACCGTGAAAATTAATGCGTTCCCCAATTCACCTTCTACAATGCCATGACGTAAAGTGACTTGGTTAAGTGCCCAACATTCTGTGGGCACCCAAATTAGTAGTTATTTCTGAGAAACTTGTCTCTCTGTTGTGTCCTCGTGTCTTTAAATCTCTCTACTTTCAGTTCATGGGTCTTCTAAAGTGCTACTCTGCTGCTTGGTATTTTTGGGTTAAGCTGTGGCAAACCCAACAGCTGAACCAGCTCCTCTGTGTGACTCATTGCTAAAATGGAATCATAGAATGGTTTGGGTTGGAAGGGACCTTAAAGATCAATGAGTTCCAACCCCCTGCCATGGGCAGGGACATCTCCCACCAGACCAGGTTGCTCAAAGCCCTATCCAACCTGGCCTTGAACCCCTCTAGGGATGGGGCATCCACAGCTTCTCTAGGCAACCTGGGCCAGGCTCTCACCACCCTCACACCAAAGAATTTCTTCCTGAGATCTCTTCTCAGTCTCCCCTCTTTCTGTTTAAAACCGTGCCCCCTCGTCCTGTCACTCCAATACTTGATCAAGAGTCCCTCCCCATCTCTCCTGGAGCCCCTTTAGGGACTGGAAGGGGCTCTAAGGTCTCCCCAGAGCCTTCTCTCAACCTGTCCTCACAGCAGAGGGGCTCCAGCCCTCAGGGCATCTCTGTGGCCTCCTCTGGCCCCACTCCAACAGGTCCATGTCCTTCCTGTGCTCACACCTCCAAAGCTGGACGCATACTCCAGCTGGGGTCTCCCCAGAGCGGAGCAGAGGGGTAGGATCACCTCCCTCAGCCTGCTGGCCGCGCTTCTTTTGAAGCTTCTTTTGTCCTGTCGCTGCCTTGGGGAAGCCGTTGCCTGTCTCGCAGTCTGTACTCCCAGCCCGCGTTAAGTCTTTGAGGAAAAGTTTATGACCATTAGTTTGGAAATGCTTGTCCTCAGGGCAGACAGCGCTGCTTCCATAATTGTACAGTGGGGTTTTTATCGTCAGATTTCTCTTCCTTCCATATTCCCTTCCTTCACCTCTCTCTGCCCTAAACCCCGTAGGTTTGGCCGCTCTCCAGCGGCGTCTGAAAATAGCCTGCTCTTACTCTGCTGGCCACTGGATTTCTTGGCCTAATGACCACGGAGAGCTTCTTTGCCAACGTACATCTGTTTAGGCTCAGCCCTAGACGCCTGTGAAAGCAGCACCCTACGTTGGCAGCTTGAGTGACTCGCGAACGCCAGCTCGGATGCAGCTCTGCATCCCTCCATCCGATGAACCCCTTTGGTGCTGCTGGAGAGGAGACTCGCTCCTCTGGGAGCTCTGGGAATTTTTTTGCCCTGATTTCTTCAGCCTAAAAAGGGTGTGATTCCCAGTGACAGGGTGAGGGACAGCAGGCACAAGCTGGAACGTGGGAAGTTCCACTCAAATATGAGGAAGAACTTTGGGGTGAGGGTGCCAGAGCCCTGGAACAGGCTGCCCACGGAGGTGTGGAGTCTCCTTCTCTGGAGATCTTCTAGAACCCTCCTGGATGCCGTCCTGAGTGATGTGCTACAGGCAATCCTGCAGGGATTTGGGGAGTTGAACTAAATGATCTCTAGAAGATCCCTTCCAACTCCAACAATTCCATGATTCCTGCCCTGCCATAAGGGTGTTATGAATATTGATTAATGCTTGCAGGACGCGTAGCATTACAGTGATGCTCCTTTTGTCAGCTGCTCCAGTTTATCCCTTGGCAACCCTCCACGCAAGCATCAGGACTCCAGCTCTTGCGCTGAGACCTCCCTCCCCTCGTACAGAAAACATCTACCTTGAGCCTGAGCGGCCCGTGACCGCCCTGTCTTGCAGAACACCAGGCAAAGTGCTTTCCCCTCCAAGGGATGCAGTCATACATGTTCTTCTGGCTGAGCAGCCACGTTAGGGGAGAAATGAACTGAGATCGCCTTGGGTTGCTCTCCAAAACCAGAGGAAGGCTGCTGTCACGCGGTAACTGCTGCTGAATCCTGCTCTGACTCTTGGGTTCCTGGAAGAGCAGCTGAGCAGTCATGGAATAGAATCACAGAACGGTTCGGGTTGGAAGGGACCTTAAAAATCATCAAGTTCCAACCCCCACACATTGGACACAATGCCCAGACCAGGGCAGGTTTGATTCTGAAGGGTCTCTCCAACTTCCCTCCTGAGTCTTGCAACCCAGTTGTTGGGTCAGTAATGGCTATGGTCGTGCCAGTATGGAAGCATCATGCTTTTGTTCTCCCAGAAGTTGTTATGATGGAAGGAAATCTTCTGGCTCAATTTGCAACAGACCGTTGGCTCTAAAGTGATGTGGCTGCCCCATCCTTGGAGGTGTTCAAGGCCAGGTTGGATGGGGCTTAGAGCAACCTGGTCTGGTGGGAGGTGTCCCTGCCCAGGGCAGGGGGTTGGAACTGGATGATCTTTAAGGTCGTCCCTTCCAACTCAAACCATTCTATGATTCTATGAATGAGGCCCGGGCCTCCAAATTCAGAGGACATTGCAGTGCAGGGACATCTTAGATCATCCAGTATGCTGAAGCTGGGGGTGACTTTGAGTTGCAGGTTTCCAGCAGATAATACAATTTACACGTGTGAAGGCTGCTAGTGAAGATCAAATGTGCTTAATGTCTCTGTTCCACCATTTCTGAAAGGAAATAAATACCTGTGAGAGGGGAATGTCGCAGCTGGTAGGTGCCTAAATATGTGAGGACTTTCTTTGTGTTCCTTTGCCTCTGGCTTTCTGACAAGTGGTTCATGAGGCTCAGCAGAACCTGCTCTGGCCGTGGGGCTGCTCTTAAAGTAAAGCTGGTTCTTTTAGCTGTATGAAAAAGTACTTATAAAATTCTCTTTTCTTTCTTTTTGTTTTTTTTAGGAAGTATTGTGAGTGTGGGCGATCCGAAAAAGAAATACACGTGTTTTGAGAAGATTGGACAAGGGTTAGTACGTGCTCCTTCTCTGTCCTATCCCTTTCCTTATGCTAAGAAGGAAGCACTGAAACCAGGCTGAGTTACTTTGCTGGAAAAGCTGTTGGTGATGCTTCAGAGAGTTTATTTTTTTGGTTGTTATTTCGTTTTCTTTTTCTTTTGGGTTTTTTTTTTGGGGGGGGGTGGAGAGTCGGTTGTTTTGGTGGGTTAACCCCTGTTCTTATCCCCTTCCTGGCAAAGCCTTGAGTCACAGGGACTGGGTTTTTTGTTTTGTGTGTGAATGTGTTTTAATGTAAGAAAATACATCATTAGATGATTAGGTTGTTAAATACAGCTGCAAGCGGGGAAGAACTGCTTATTTCCAGCATGCAAGACAGTCTTAAAATTACAGATTTGCTTTCTGAATTAACTCTCCTCGAAATGGCTGTTGTGCCCCTCTTAGCAGGGTAGGGGGGAAAATAGGGGTTGGAGGGGGAGGCAAATCTGTGCAATTCACTGGGAGATCTGCCTTCAGCTCCGTGTGCTGAGGCTCAGACTCCTGTTTCCTTCACTCCAAACGCCACTTTTGTTTACTTTGGCTGATCCTACCCGCTCTGTCATCGTGTTGGGCAGCCTGCGAGCCAGGGCAGCGCAGTCACACCAGCTTAACTGGGATCAACTCACGGTCCTACAAGCTGTGCTAAAGTTGCTGGTTTTCGCAGCGAGGGTTTGAATGACCACAGTGTCCCTTATTAGGAACTATTTCCCCATAAACTCTCTGGATTCTGCTCCAACAGCAGCCTTGGCTCAGAAATATTTCAGATTATATTTACCACTGGAATTATTGCATGAAAAGGAATGGGACTGAGCACTTCAAAGAGACAAGTGGGAAGGGGCATGTGTTTAGCTCTCAGTCTTGCTACGAGACACCAATAAGTGGGTTTTTTTTCTTTCTCCTTTTCTCTTTTTTATGTAGAGCCTCAGGTACGGTTTACACGGCAATAGATGTAGCTACAGGACAGGAGGTAAGTGCTACCAGAATTCCACAGCAGTGGATTTTTGGATTGTGTGCTAAAAGTTCAAGTTGATGCTGCAAAATAAAGATGATTTTTCAAGGGTTCAAGACATCTCATTCCATTCATTTAGACACTGTTTGGGCTTCTAGCCCTTCCCCCTTCTTCACTGTGATCTTATTTTTAATGAGCTATTTATTTCCTTACTAACAAGGCGTGGTCTGAGCAGAGAAGTGGAAAAAAAATTATTTCCAAGGTTTTGATTCCTCAATCATTTCAAATTTGTGAAGAATCTTTCTGTGGCCACAAAGGCTAGGAGCAAATGTTCAGACTGGGTAGTTCTTCAGTAGAAGTTTCTCTCTTCATCCCCAAGATTCTCCCCAGTCCCCATTTAAACTCTTTTATACGCCCTCTGCTCCTTTACTACCTTCTACCTTCCTACACTTACACCAGTTGACTTGCAGAGGAATAGTTAGTTCATTTCCCACCCTTTGCCCACTTGGTTTCTGCCCTGCAATTAAGAGAGAAGGAATGTCTGTCTGTCTTTTTTTTTTTTCCCCTCCTGAATATTGAAAAGTGCCCTGCGTATTTCATACATAATAAACTAGTAGTGATGGATACGCAGCATCTCCGGAAACATTTATTGCTAGGTGGAGGGTTTTTAAAGAGGAAAGTGCATGCATTATTCCAAACATATTTATGGAAGTCTGCAGCGATGCCTGTCTGCTCTACGTCTGTACAACGTTGGGGTTATCCATCAGCAGATTTCATATCTGTGCTTTTGGATGAAACCCCTTCACCCCCTTTCCCAGCTCATGAAGAATTAATACAGTTTAATTGCGGCCTCTGAGGAAGGGGTGCTGCATTCATTTTGAAGCAATGGGAAATTTTACAGGAGGAGGAACTTCTTCGGTGGTTCTCTGCTTTCTTTCTGGACCCCTTCGGTGATGCCCATGTGAATATTTGAACCCTTATATTACAACAGACTTAAATGGTTCCCATTATGCTAGTGTGATCAGGCCCTGGATTTTTAAATTTGCATTTGGGATCGCTGTAACCTTGGCATGCAGTTGACCTTTTCCTTTCTGTGAAGCACACTGCTGCCAGTCCTCAAGGAGCTCAGTGAATGGCAATGCATTTTGGAAGTGCTGGAAGGACGCTCCTTGATTTTGCACTATACGGGAGCCTTGGGCATGTCCCAGGATTAAGAATACTGAAGATTTTAACTGATGACAACTACTTATTATAACCACAGAATCGCAGAATGATATGGGGTGGAAAGGGACCTCTGGAGATCATCCCGTCCAACCCCCTGCCAAAGCAGGGCCACCCAGAGCAGGTTGCACAGGAACGTGTCCAGGCGGGTTTTGAATGTCTCCAGAGAAGGAGACTCCACCACCTCTCTGGGCAGCCTCTTCCAGGGCTCTGCCACTCTCTAAGTGAAGAAGTTCCTCCACACGTTTAGATGGAACTTCTTATGTTCAAGTTTGTGCCGGTTGCGTCTTGCCCTGTCACTGGGCATCACTGAAAAAAGACTGGCCCCCCCAAATACACGTACCCTTTAAATATTTATAGGAGTTGATCAGATCCACCCTCAGTCTCACCTTCTCCAGACTAAAAAGACCCAAGTCCCTCAGCCTCTCCTTGTAAGGGAGGTGCTCCAGGCCCCTCATCATCTTTGTAGCCCTCTGCTGTACCTTCTCCAGCAGTTCCCTGTTCTTCTTGAACTGGGGAGCCCAGAACTGGTCCCAGTGCTCTACATGGGGCCTCCCCAGGGCAGAGCAGAGGGGCAGGATGACCTCCCTCCACCTGCTGGTCACACTCTTCCTGATGCCCCCCAGGATGCCATTGGCCTTCTTGGCCACAAGGGCACATTGCTGGCTCTTGGTCACCCTGTTGTCCACCAGGACTCCCAGGTCTTTCTCCTCAGAGCTGCTCTCCAGCAGGTCATCTCCCAGGCAGTACTGGACCATGGAGTTATTCTTCCCCAGGTGCAGCACCCTACACTTGCCCTTGTTGAGTTTCATATAAACAGAAGCTGTTTATTTTGTATCCTAATGCACGGGACAGTCTTAGATAAGGAAAATGCCCCCGTATGCAGTTGGACCATGGGTCTGCCTCTGAACAGGAGTGAGGAAGTACAGGATCCTCTCTGGAGCTCCCTCAGTCTCGGTCTGGGATTTCTTTATCTGCCTGAAATGCTTTCACCCTCTTCTTCCTCTTTTATTCTCCTCTGGTCTTGTGTGAAGAGCAGCATGGGGGTTTTGTTTTTGTCTCCTTTAAGGACTATTTGGCAGCCCCTGTGAATACTGTGAAAAACCAGCGTGGTGTCTGTCTGTTCCTGCCTGCTCACGTGTTGGGATTTTTCTATAGTGTCCCCTGCTATAGCATCAAAATGCTAATTGTAGCCATCTATATTGGCACTCCATGGCTTGTTTCTGTTAATCCTTGCTTTTGTGAGCTGGAGTTACTGGCTCCCTTCCATTCGCCTCGGCCTCTTTCCCTGCAAGTGGCAGTTTTGTGAAGGCATAATTACATTTCATTCCCCTTTTGCCTAAAGATTGTACCAGATACGCTTGGGGTGTAACGTCTGTGGAAGCGTTTCTGCCTCCCCGCTGTGCTGAGTGGTCTTCTTGATTTGAAGGCTTGTCTGAGGGCCAGGTGCTCTCATGAAATGCTGGTAGTGTGAAAAATGTAAGAATTGAAACGTGTTGTACCCTCCTGTTTTCTGCATATATCCATGCAGAGTAGGCATCCTAGAGCAGGCAAAAATCTCCTACCCGAAGGGCCACCACTGACAAATCCATCCCTGTTGCCCTTCAGTTATGACTGGGGATAAAGCTGAATCCAGTTCACTTATTTTCAGCCTTTTGTCTAAACACTGGTGCTTCTTTCCCCTGGGTCTTGCTGTGACAGAAAGAAATAGAATTATTACATCAAAGTACTAAGTTTAGGCTGGGTTATTTACCTCCTCCATGCGTGGCCACACTCCGGTAGATTTCTAGCAGCAGAAATTTGCACGAGAGCTGAAAACACCACCAAAAAACTTCCAATCAAAAATAAAATTAATAAGAATCCATTTAAAAGTAAAAAAAAAATTGAAGTATCAGTCCATACTAGAGTAAGTGGATCTCTTCCTTGTTACCAAGAAGCTGTAGATGGAGATGGCTGTCCAAGTGTGACATAAAGGACCGGTGTGAAAACAGAATCATAGAATGCTTCGGGTTGGAAAGATCATCCAGTTCCAACCCCCTGCCCTGGGCAGGGACACCTCCCACCAGACCAGGTTGCTCAAAGCCCCATCCAGCCTGGTCTTGAACCCCTCCAGGGATGGGGCAGCCACAGCTTCTCTGGGCAACCTGGTCCAGGGTCTCACCACCCTCACAGTAAAGAATTCATTCCTAATATCTCATCTAAATCTCCCCTCTTTCAGTTTGAAACCATTCCCCCTTACCCTATGGCTCCCCTCCCTGATCAAGAGTCCCTCCCCATCTCTCGTGGAGTCCCCTTTAGGGACTGGAAGGGGCTCCAAGGTCTCCCTGGAGCTTTCTCTTCTCCAGGCTGAACACCCCCAACTCTCTCAGCCTGTCCTCACAGCAGAGGGGCTCCAGCCCTCAGATCATCTTTGTGGACCTCCACTGGACTTGTTCCAACAAGTCCATGTCCTTTCTCTGCTGAAATAGTAATTCCTCTTGTCCTTTTTGGCATTACGTGTCCTCCAGCAAGTCTGGAAATGGACTTGGCTGCAGGAACTCACAGAGTTTCTACGTGGCTGAGCGACCCTTGATAATAAAGTGTTTTCCTGCTTCATGTGGACGTGGGACTAAAATAATCGACGCTGGTGCTGGCAGATTTCTCAGGGACTCCTGTAATGATGCTTTATTTGGTCTTTCTTCACTGCAGGTTGCAATCAAACAGATGAATTTGCAGCAGCAGCCTAAAAAAGAACTGATTATTAATGAAATCCTTGTGATGAGGGAAAACAAGAACCCCAACATTGTCAACTACTTGGACAGGTATGTCATGATTTGAAAAGTTCATGAAAGGACTCAGGAAAACATTTCCTTGTCACTGTCTTAAGTGATCCTGATGCAGCTTAGAGCAGGTGTAGGACAACCTTGCACTGTTTAATGCATGTGGCAATGTTGGGGTGGGGTGGCTTGTTAGTCTCTGTCCATGTCCTAGGAGAAACATGTGTCTGAATGGGTATTAGTGGGGCATCTCCATTGTCTTTAGAGGTGCTGGCAGCAAAGGCAGCAGCAGTTTGCTTTCAGGACTCTGTTTTTCAGCTCTCTCCTTTGCCAAATTTGACACAGCAAGCCATTTCCTTCCTGCTACTAGTGAAGAAATAGAACTAATTTGAACTGTGTTATTTTTATTTTCTTTCGTCTTCTTTCCTCTTCCACCGAGCAACGCTGACATTCGGCTTGCAGAGGAGCAGACTCCTTCCAGGGTTAGACAGTAATCTTGTCCCTCTGTCTGTCCACTGAGATTTTCTGCGGAGTAGCATAAGAATGAAAAAGGTGAATGACATAGAATCATAGAATCATTTTGGTTGGAAGGGATCTTTAAGATCATCGAGTCCAACCATCAGCCTAACACTGACAAAACCCATGTCCCTCAGCACCACGTCTGCCCAGCTTTTAAATCCCTCCAGGGATGGTGACTCCACCACTGCCCTGGGCAGCCTGTTCCAATGTTTGATAACCCTTTCAGTGAAGACATTTTTCCTAATATCCATCCTAAACCTCCTTTGGCACAACTTGAGGCTGTTTCCTCTTGTCCCATCGCCTGTTCCTTGGGAGAAGAGACTGACCCCCCCCGGCTACACCCTCCTTTCAGGGAGTTGGAGAGAGCCAGAAGGTCTCCCCTCAGCCTCCTTTTCTCCAGGCTGAACCCCCCTAGCTCCCTCAGCCTCTCCTCACAAGACTTGTGCTCCAGACCCCTTCCCTAGGTGTGACCTAGAATCTCTTTTGGAAATCTGAGAGACTATTTGCACACTTGTTTGCTCTGCCTGTATGTCAAAATCTTATCAGCTGTTTCTTGAACAGATTTCTTTAGCGGGCTTTTAATATCTTAGCCAAAAAAAGCACTTCTTGTATACTGCAGCATCAGTTGCGATGCTGAATTTATATGATGCTGTGTAAAGAGCTACTTTGTTGAAGGGAGAGAAAGTTTGCTGCTGGAATTCTGTGGAAGGGATGTGGGTGCAGGGAAGTGATGCTGGGCGGATGCCCTCTTCTTCCAAAGAGCAGAAGGCTATTACCTGTGTAAGACGAAACAAGTGGTAACGAAGAGTTAAGAATTGCATCTGGGCTGAAATTGTTTGGTTTTTTTTTCTCCTGGCTGATTAGAGGCTTTGTTTTGGCAAAACTGTTTGAGAAGCACATTCTTCCCATTGAAGGGAGCATCTCTGAGTACATGCTCTCACCTTGTCTACCCAGTATGTCCCAGATGCATGTCCTGCTGTCTTGGCCTGACTTCCAGCAACGAAAAAGCTGCTTGCTTTTGTCCTCCACTTTCTCTCACTAGTCTTTTTCAGAGTTATTAGCTTTTCTTGGAGTGCTGCAAATGGACGGAGCGGCCGCGAGGATGAACACGGGGGTTCTGGTGCCTGTTGTGCCACTTTCAGCTTTGCAACTGCAGGACCCTGTTGCTGGGGAGCTGTGTCCCTCCTGCCTGGCCTGATGGGCCCGTTGCCTTCCTGAGCCCTGAACAGAGCTGATATTTGAACGCCTCTTGCTGGCGTCAGCCGACTGCAGTTGCAGAAGGAAGTATGAGGAGGGATGCGTGTGCTGCTGTAGCACCTGATTTATTTTTTCTTGTTCTGTTTTTGACAGTGTCTCCCCTCCCGAGTCCCTGATGGGAGCTGCAAGGTTGTCATTGGTATAAACCAATCCTTCTCTTCGCCTCAGCTCCTGCCCTTATGCAAGGGTTTTCTCTGCTTTATTCTCTCTTACCTGCACGACCTACTTAGAATCACAGAATCACAGAACGGTTTGGGTTGGAAGGGACCTTAAAGATCATCCAGTTCCAACCCCCTGCCATGGGCAGGGACACCTCCCACCAGACCAGGTTGCTCAAAGCCCCATCCAGCCTGATCTTGAACCCCTCCAGGGATAGGGCAGCCACAGCTTCTCTGGGCAACCTGGTCCAAGGTGTCACCACCCTCGCAGGAAAGAATTTACTTTGTTATGGTTAAGAGGTCTGGCTGGTTTACTTTCCCCCCAAAACAAACATCACCATGCAAAGCGTGAATTGATGCCTCAGACAGCTTTTCTGCTTCAAGCCAAGTGACCAGTGTTGCACGAAGGTGTGCTGTGAAAGTTAAGATAATGACATGGCCTAATTCAGCTGTATTTAGGACCTGAATTTAGAAACATCCAGCTCTGAAGACAGTGACGCTACTTTTCCAGTGCAGACAAGCAGCCCCTTGTGCTGAGTTACCTTCTGGAGGTGCCAGACTCTTTCTACTGCATGAAAGAACAGGTTGGCCCAGGTTGCCCAGAGAAGTTGTGGCTGCCTCATCCCCGGAGGGGTTCAAGACCAGGTTGGATGGGGCTTTGAGCAACCTGGTCTAGCAGGAGGTGTCCCTGCCCAGGGCAGAGGGGTTGGAATGAGATGATCTTTAAGGTCTCTTCCAAGCCGAACCGTTGTATGATTCTAAAGAAGACCTCAGAGCTCTACTTGTAAACTCTGGCATCTAACACAGGCAGGAGATGCCCAGTATTAGGCAAAAATCTCCCACCCTTTGGTTTCTTTCTTTCTGAAGAACTCTCCTTAACCGTAATATGACCCATAAATCCTCACTTTAAGCAGTAGCCACTGTTGCCCTCACCCCAACCCCAAGCTCAACGGGGGCTGGAAGGTCAGTGAATAAAGCTGAAGATGTCTGACAGTCATGCTACAAGAAATCACTAATTTCTTTCTGGGCTAACATCAAGTTTGCCCGTTACTGGTGCAGAAATCTCTAAAGAATGATTTTGCTCTTCTGAGCAAACCCAAATTTTATAGAGTTTATCAATCAAATAGGACTATGACTGATTGATGTGTGTTTGTGATAGGAAGGGCTTGGTAGACAACTTCCTAAGGTATCTAAGTGGAATCTGAGGAACACCTTACAGGAGCAGACATTGCCTGCTCTTGCAGAAGGATGAAGAGAAAGCTGTAGACCACCTCCTTCTTCCTCAAAGACTTTTGTCAGCTTGTCTTTACTGCCAGCCCTGTTTTGGAAGGTGACTGTGGGTGACAAGGTGTGACACCATGCTATGCCTGATGTCACATGCAGAGTAGCACGTAGGTGTATGGGCTTCCTGGTGGTATCTCTGGAACTGCTGAGAGAGTGGTTTTGAGTCATGCCTACAAGAAGGCAGCTCAGTGACTAGAGGTGGCCTCTGCTGCAGCAAGAGAGTGAAAAAATCCCTGAGACAGCACAACAGTCCTCTGAAGTGACATTCGCTGGTGGGGAACCACCATTAATCCCACCTCCCTGCGTGTTATGTCAGACCAATCAATTATTGAGGTGCCTGGGTCTGGGCACATGCCTTTGGCTCCTCATGGCACAGCTTTGGTTCACGGTGTGGTTCTTGGTTCGCTCTGTCCCTTTTTGGCTGCAGAGAGATACCAGCTCTCTCCCAGCGTGTGCAACCTGAGAACGTCACACAGGAGCAGTGGAGCCTGTTCTGTCCCCATCCTCACCATCAAGTGGATTTGGGCTGCAGAGGGTGGTCCTGGTAGTGAAGGGAAGCATTGTGATGTCCAGGGTGGCACTGATTTTTTTTAGGGGCAGGAAGGAAGGGTGCGGATGGAGTGGCTCTCAAGAGTCTGTTAGACGGTAGATGACCCACAGAGCTGGCAGGAGTACTTCTGAAAGCAGTTCTGCTTCTCCTCTGTCACCCCAAGGGGCTTCTGTGCAGGTGATACTGCTTTTGGTGGCATCTGCGATGCTGGGGAAAAAACTGCCAGTGCATCAGCTTCTCTTCCACAGCAGAGTTGGAGACCTGTCTGCTCCGGGAGCGTAGCCCTGTCCCTGGGCTCTGCAACCTGAGAGAAACTCCAGATTCTGTCTCCCTACATAGTCTTCAGCATCACCACACCAAGATACCATCTTTGTCTCCGACATTAAAAGCTCTCCATAACTGTAACTCTTCTGTCACACAGCTCAGACTACAGTTCTTATTTTGGGGGAGTTTTTTTCACGAGCTCAGGTGTTGGCAGTGTGTCCTTTTGGGGTCAAAGTGTGCCTCCCGCCTGCTCCTGTGATGTCTCACTCATCTCTGTCTGCTTTTGCAGAATCACAGAATGGTCCCTTCCAACGCTTTCCAAGGGACCTGCTCTTCCAAGAGACCATCTTTCCATGCCAAGTTGGGCTTAAGTTCTTTCTCCTTCACCGTTACTTTCTAGCTACTTGTTCCCTAGAACCTGTCCTGGTTCTTTGGCTCTTAGCAAATTCACTCTTCATTAGAATCCGTGTTTAAAAGCAAAGAAAACATCTGCTTGATGAACTCTGATGCCCACAGAAGCTTTTAATTAGATTCTCTGCCTTCCCTCTTGACTCATCTGTCCGTTTCCTTTAAAAATGGGAGGATAGGCTGAGAAGGTGGGTTTTCAAGCCGATGATTCCTTCCTTCAGGAATGTGTCATCCTGATGTATCTGTCATGGAAGATTGTGTTGATGTTTTTCCAGATGGGCCCAAAAAAGGCAGAAGTGGTTGGTGGTTTGGGTTTGTTGTTTGTTTTTTTTAAAAAACTGAAGTTTTAAAAACTGAAGTAAAAAATGCTGAAGTTTTCATCTCAGGTCTTCTACTTTTAGATGTGAGCACACGACTTCCCAGCAGAGAAGAATATCCCAAACGGCTCAGAGAACTTGCCCTCATCTCAGCTGTGTCCTCCCCATCTTCCTATGGGCCTTTTTGGATGAGACTTGCCCCTTTTGGGCTTTCCTTTTTTTTTTTTTTATTTTAAGTCTTTAGAGTTGCTCTTGCATCTAGCAAGATGTTCTTATTTGCCCTTACGAATGGCTCTGAATTTTTCAGCCAAAATCCCAAACTAATTTGGTTGCATAAAAAAGATGGAGGTGATTTTCAAACGCAGGAGGCCTTAAAGCAAAGTGTTCTTTCTCAGTTGTTTGAGGGCATCCATTGTGTCACCCAGGATTGTCCCTGGGCCTCGGCAAAGTAGCTGGTTGCTTAGGACAGCAGGATGACAGTGGTGATGAAGAGCCTTCAGAAGCCATGCCATGTGCCAAATGTCCGGGCTGCATCCCAGATATTGGACCTCATCCTCGACCAGTAGCTCTTCCCCTTCTCTCCCAGTGGCAGCAGGAGTTCTAAAGTTGGGTCTTCATCTTAGTCTGGGCCGTTTCCGTGGCAGGAAAAATTCAGCCTTGCTTTTACAGCCAGGAAACTTGTAGCCTGCTCTTCCATTACCTCAACTTTCTGCACTCACCATTCCCTCTGCTCGTTCAGGTTGTGATCCCAGAAGTTTCCACGTGTACCTGGTGCCCCAGCGCTGTTAAAAACGCTGCTCAAGCCTCATGGTTTCTCTGCACCTTCTAAGATGACTTTAAAACCCAGTGCATTCTGGCCAGGTAAACAGTGACATGCTCGTAATTCCTGATTTTAAAATCTGGTTTTGGCTCTTCAGTTACCTTGTAGGAGAAGAGCTCTGGGTGGTCATGGAGTACCTGGCAGGAGGCTCCCTGACGGACGTTGTGACAGAGACCTGCATGGACGAGGGACAAATCGCAGCTGTGTGCCGAGAGGTAAAGCGGCGCTGGCACCGGGAGGGAGCTGTGACTGGGACGGGCTCATGGGCTCCACCAGAAGAGCTGTCTCCAGCTTCTGTAACACAACAATTGCTCTTTCAGAGGCCAGATTTCATCTGGGAGGTTACAGCATACAGTCCGAATGCCAGCCTAATATAATTGACCCTAGAGGGAGGACCGGAATGCAAAACAGGGTTGAAATCCCCCTGGTTATGCCCGTTCTCCAGGTCTTTTGGAGCTAGCTTGTCCTCTAGGACCTGCAGATCCCGGTGGGATATCCCTCTGTAGCCCTGCACATGCTGATTATGTGAAAGACTCTAAGACACTAAGCCCTTGCTCCTCAAAATGCACGTTGTTAGAGCCCATTAGTTGGCTAATTGTGGCTAGTGAATGATTTCATGCACAGGAAGAATATCGCAATTATTTTCTTTATTTTTTTTTTCCAGTGTCTCCAAGCTCTGGAATTCCTCCATTCAAACCAAGTTATTCACAGAGACATCAAGAGTGACAACATCCTGCTGGGAATGGATGGCTCTGTCAAACTAAGTACGTGGGGAACAGCGTTGGGGATAACTTGAATTATCAACCCCGGCCTGTTAATCTGCTCTGGGCCAGGCCTGGTGGGGAGACTGGTGTTTGAGATGCTTGATGCTGTGGTGATGAAGAGGCTGTAGAAACACTCCTGTAGGTATTTTTGTGGCATTAGTTTTAATGGAGATTCACAAGGATGAATCCTTGTGAAGTGGTACCAGACTCCAAATGAGGTTTGGGGTTCATCTAGCTTCGGGTCATCTGTCTTTGTGGAGTAAAATAACAGTATTTTAATGTTGCTCCAGTCTACAAAAGTGTGTTTGAAGGTGTAGGGCCAGAAGTCTTTGTTTGTGAGCTGTCTCTTCCATCTGGAAAATACTGCAGGTACTTGTGGGTCAGGAGGAGTGGAGAGAGAATTGAAAATGGTGTAAACTAGAAAACATTTAATCTTACACCAACCCAGACTGGACTCTAAGTATTGTTTCCTGCTTGCGTTATCACCAGTAATGAAGACCTTGAGACTGTCCTGCCCCTCGGGTGCTGAGGTAGCTTTTGTGCTTGTCGCTGCCCGTGCAGAGATAAGTCTGGAAACCAGCGAATAATTATCTTCCACCTATAGCTTTAACAAAATTGTGCTCCCTTTCTCTTCCTCTCAGTTCTCTTGGCTGGCACCCAACAGGCATAAATAAGTCTATTTTTGTCGGTGGTGACAGCAGATATGACTCAAAATTCACACAGTGCAGATATGCTGAGTAAGAAGGTGGGTTTTTTTTTTTCTTGTTTTTTTTTTTTTGCACATAATTGCTTTTTAGACTAAAGCTGTACTTTGGTACAGTCAGATCTCTGGAGTGTTGGTGATGAATAGCTCATCGGGGCCAAAGTGCTCTGTTCTTCTGGAATAACTTCTTTGAGCACAGCGTGCAGGTACCGGGCTGGAGTTTAAAGTTGGAAAAATCCCCGTGGATATGATGCGGTGACCTTCTGGACTTGAGCTGCTTGTTGGCTCTGCTGGAAATCTGCTCTGTTTATGAACCATATGTACCTTTCCTGGTTGTTAGCCTTGACGAAAGCTCAGCTAGGGCTCGGTTTGATTTTCATCATTCTGCCTAAAATTAAACCCTGCGGTACTGCAGGGGGTCAGGATGGGCAGAGCATCTCGCTGTGTTTGATTCTGCTGGACTCACAAGAACAGAATTAGGGTTTTTTTAATAAGTCAAATACAAATAAGACCTAGGGCCCAGCAATCTTTGTGTGAAGGCTCTCCGTCTTTCTGTCTATTTGAAGAAAATAATCAGTATGGATTTAGATACTTTAAATTTATTCTGAACGATGTTTGCTCTGTAAAGCAAATCCTGTTTGAGGGATGATATATCCACTGGGCAAGTAATACCTCTGTAATAAGTAATATCAACATATATAGTATGTTGGTTGTGGGGGGTGTTTCTAGATCACACTGTGCATTGATTTCTATTTTCACATACTCAGGGACAGTCTTTAGACCATATATTACATAGGGTATTACAGCTGCGCAGTGCTGCAAACACAGTCCAGTGTCTCAACACCCCTATACGGTTATTTACTGATCCCCATCCTTGACATCAATTAGTCAGCACCTCCGTAATCCTCAGTGAGGCAGATCTAGAAATTTACTTTTCAACAGTGTCTTCTAGATTAGCTACAAACCCCCCCCTCCTTTCACAGGTGCAACTAGACGTTGGGGCAGGGTAACTTGTACTACAGCTCTGGCATCAGTAAGATGATGATTTTGGAGAAACTTGCTGATTTCTTTCTGTTTCTTCCCTTCCCTCTTTAATTTTCCAGCTGACTTCGGCTTCTGTGCCCAGATCACTCCTGAGCAGAGCAAACGCAGTACCATGGTGGGGACCCCCTACTGGATGGCACCCGAAGTGGTGACACGCAAAGCCTATGGACCCAAAGTGGATATCTGGTCGCTGGGGATAATGGCCATTGAGATGATTGAAGGAGAGCCTCCCTACCTCAACGAGAACCCTCTGAGAGTAAGTGACCATCTTTTGCCTTCAGGTCTTAGAATCATAGAATGGTTTGGGCTGGAAGGGACCTTAAAGATCATCCAATTTCAATGCCCCTGCCCTGGGCAGGGAAACCTCCCACTAGACCAAGTTGCTCAAAGCCCCATCTAACCTGGCCTTGAACACTTGCTGGGATGGGGCATCCACAGCTTCTCTGGGCAACCTGGGACAGGGTCTCACCACCCTCAGAGTGAAAAATTTCTTCCCGATATCTCATATAAATCTAATGTCTTTCAGTTTAAAACCATTACACCTCATCCTGTTGCTCCACTCCCTGATCAAGAGTCCCTCCCCAGCTTTCCTTAAGCCCGTACCTTAAGGTCTCCCCGGAGCCTTCTCTTCTCTGGGCTGAACTCCCCCAACAGTCTTTAGACAGGGTTCCTGATGTCTTTCCCTTGTTTAGTTTTTAATGAAAGGGGAGATGCTGTCACTTTGTAACTGCACTTAATATAACCCAGGTTTATGGCTTCTCCTTCAGCCGCACAGGATGAGGGGATCTAGAAAAATTCTGTTTATTCTTCTGTCTCCATCTCTTGCACTGGAAGTGATTTTCGGGAGAGAAGAGCAGCAGCAAAGAAGAGGGGAAGGAAAGAAAGTGGGTGTTGAGTTAAAAGAGGGTCATTAAGTAACAGTACTTCAGCCTCATTTAACTCAACTTGTGCCAATTCCCAGGCTGTCAGACTGCTCCCATGGGATGTGCTGAGCGATGTGCTCAAAGGACGTGCATATTAACAGGTCTCTGACAGATTTCCGTTTCCTTTGAAAATCCAGCCTGGAAGTTTCTTGCATGAAATCCTGAAATGGATGGATTCTGAGCCCTTTGATTCTCAGAGGGGTGTGCGTGTAAATGCCTCATCCCCAAGCGGAAGCAGAAACTTCTTATTTCTGCAGGAGGTTAAAAGCTGCTTGAGGGTCTACTGGACATCTTTTATAAGAAGCCAACTGCATCTTTATCGTCCTGACTTTTTAGACCTTGTGAGCTCAGGCAAAGTACCCACAGAACAAAAATCTCCCATTTATTCAGGGGTACCTTCCCATGAGGATACAGTTATTGCAGCGTAGAGTCGTGCCAGTTAACTTCCCTGTGTAAACACCGTCTGGAATGTTGGGTTTTGTCCTCCTAATCCCTTGAGAGAGCTGCAGGATCCAAACCCAGATTAGGAGGGTAAAACAATAAAGGATTGGATCCCATCCACATAAAAATAGGGTTGGCAGCCTTTCTGTTGGCTGAAACTTAAGCATTGATTAGTCACCCTGATAAGGTGGGGTTTTTTTTCCTCTCCATTGAACTGGGGGGAAGGAGAGAAGAAATGGGTGTCTTTATAAATCCAGAGATGGAATCTAACCTTCATAACTCCCTGTTTCTTTGGTGCTTGTTTTTGCTTTAGGCCCTGTATCTCATTGCTACTAACGGGACTCCAGAACTGCAGAATCCAGAAAAGCTTTCAGCCATATTCCGAGATTTCTTAAATCGCTGTCTGGAAATGGACGTGGAAAAGAGAGGTTCGGCGAAAGAGCTGCTACAGGTAGGTGATGGGGAAGAGGAATGGAACGGGGTGGTGGGGAAGAGGAATGGAACGGGGTGGTGGGGAAGAGGAATGGAACGGGGTGATGGGGAATCAAAGTAATCATGCAATGGCCAGCGAGGCCAGGGTCGTGGAACGATCTTGTTTGGGGTCTTAAATACTGCACCAGCTGAAGGCACAAACACAGCTAAGGTAACCTGCCAGGAAAAAAAAACAAACACAAACAACCCCCAAAACCTGAATCTATAATAAAATGTTAACAGACTACACCCTGTTTATGCTGTCCTTGCTACTAGCAGCAGCTGTGCAGCGTGTTCTGTGACCAGCGTTATGTGCGCAGGCAGCCCAGAAAGCCAACCGCATCCTGGGCTGCATCAAAAGAAGCGTGGCCAGCAGGATTCTGTCCCTCTGCTCCGCTCTGGGGAGACCTCAGCTGGAGCACTGTGTCCAGCTCTGGAGTCCTCAGCACAGGAAGGACATGGACCTGTTGGAGTGTGGCCAGAGGAGGGCACAGAGATGCTGGGAGGGCTGGAGCCCCTCTGCTGTGAGGACAGGCTGAGAGAGTTGGGGGGGTTCAGCCTGGAGAAGAGAGGGCTCCAGGGAGACCTTGGAGCCCCTTCCAGTCCCTAAAGGGGCTCCAGGAGAGATGGGGAGGGACTCTTGATCAGGGAGTGGAGGGATAGGATGAGGGGGCATGGTTTTAATCTGAAAGAGGGGAGATTTAGATTAGATCTCAGGAAGAAATTCTTTCCTGTGAGGGTGGTGAGACACTGGCCCAAGTTGCCCAGAGAAGCTGTGGCTGCCCCATCCCTGGAGGGGTTCAAGGCCAGGCTGGGTGGGGCTTTTAGCAACCTGGTCTGATGGGACATGTCCCTGCCCATGGTAGCAGCCTTGGAACTCGATGATCTTTAAGGTCCCTTCCAACCCAAACCATTCTATGATTCTAATTGCTGTGCCCCAGGCCTGCCAAATGCTGAGCCCCTTAGTTCCCATGGCTTTTTCACACAGCTGACCCTGATACCTGGATGTGTTGTCATCGTCTGACCATGCTTGTTCCCATTTGGACAGCAGAAGGGATTCTAGCTATTGGATGCTCTGGTTGTCTCCCTTCTGGTGGAGGGATCACAAAGCTCTTTGGAATATGCATGGCTTGTGTTAACCAGAGCAGTTTGGTGTTACACCACTTTGCTAGACGTGATGGAACAAAGCTTTTGAGATATCTTAATCATCGACTGGTCTGGGTTGGAAGGGACCTTTAAAGATCCAACCCCCCTGGCATGGGCAGGGACACCTCCCACTAGACCAGGTTGCTCAAAACCCCATCCAACCTGACCTTGACCACTTCTAATGATGGAGCATCCACAACTGCTCTGGGCAACCCATACCAGTGTCCATCACCCTATCAACAGTTACTTCACTGAAAACCTGGTGTCTTAGTCTGAACTTGGGGTGAAAAGGGAGGGTGAAGCTGCCAGGCTTTTTACGACATGGATGAGAGGAGTGGTTTGTGTGTTCCTTCTATCTAATTTGCCATGGGGGTAGAAAATATAGATCTTTGTAAAATAAATATATGATTGGGAGCACTCAGACCTCAACTGTGAGATAATCCCCATTTTTGTTTTCCCTTCTTTCCACTAGTTTGTGTAGTGGATGCAGTTTCGGATGTGTTGCTACCATATGAGTCTCTAATGAAGCATTGATCACTAGCAGAATGGCCGTAGTTGCTTTACAAATGTCTAGTATCCATAGAAGGCCAAGGCAATGCTTCCACCAAACCTGTGATAACAGGGAAGAGAGAAATGAGGGGCGATTCCTGAAGGAAGCCCTGTGTTTGAACCGCACAGGTTGTTTTTTCTACACCTTCCTTCCATACAGAATTCCAGTGTAGATTTTGCAAGACTTTATAATTCACCAGGGGAACTTGCTGAGTTTTGCTCGGTCTTGAACATGCACAATCATTGGGGAATTTACACGTGTTGGGTGCAAATCTCTCCATTGCTTCAGGCGAGCCCCAAAAGTTTGTGGTGGTAACAGCCTTTCGGTTTCACCCCTTTAGAGATTAGAGGAGGTTGTGAGACTTCACATGGGTCTGGGTGCCAATATTTTGAGTAGCCACCAGATTTCTGGGGTATGTTCTTGAAAAATTTAACCCTTTTTCTTTTTTTCTTCTTCCTAGCACCAGTTCCTGAAAATTGCAAAGCCTCTGTCTAGTCTCACCCCTCTGATTCTTGCAGCGAAAGAGGCGGCCAAGAACAACCATTAAAGCGGTGGAGTCGGCACAGGCGTCGTGTCTGAGACTTTTAGGTGTTGGTTCCAGAGACTGAAATTATTCAGGATGACCTGTCCCTCTCCCCTTCTACTCCTGTTTCACAGGGGTGTTCTTAAAACTTTGATCTGCCCCGACGGGTGGCAGAGGTTTTGCTCACTGAATGTGGAAGGGCGCCCAACAGGGACACTCCTGCTCTTACGTAGGGAACCGTCTTCCCATCCTCGTGATGGGGGCGAGAGGGGAAGAGTCTTGTCTGTGGTTGAGAAGGTCTTTCTGAGAACGTCTTAACCTGACCTACACGTAGCGAAGCCAGTTGTTTTTTCTGTTTCTTCCTGTTGTTTATTTAAAAAAAAAAACAAACAAACAAAAAAACGTGGAGCCTTAGACCATGTTTATCTTAATAAATTAAATCTTTTGCTGGCTGGACTCTTCCTGCTTCTGGCAAGCTGCTCTCACACCGCTGAGGCTGCTCTGTGCTTTGGGTGACTCGAGGAGGCAGCAGGAGCGTCAAGAGCTGTAAGAACCGAGAGGGGAAGGAGGGTGTGAATACGCACATCTCCTGGAACGCTGATGGATGCTTCGAGGGAGCGTGGAGAAGGCCTCCGTGTGCTTCCCGCAGCCGCTGGAGAACTTAATTCACGGATGATCTTTTTTTGCCAAATTCTGCGAACTGGGGAAGCCTCTCCCCTTTCAGTTTCAACTCCACTAGTTAAATCTCAGACATTACTGATGCTGTAGAAGGTAAATTTGCTGGAAAAAATTGTCAAGAGAGCTCTTTTAGGGTTATTTTATCAGCGCTGTGAGGCTTCTTAGAGACCCTTGCCCTGTATGATAATGCAAACAGAGCAATTACTGTTGTAAAGATAAGATTTGCCTGCAAAATGATGTTGATGTTGTTTCTTAGAGCAAATCCAGTGGAAAACAAACTGATCGTGGATGCTGCTTTCTTGGAGACGTGGGGACGTTAATTTTTTTTTTGGAAATTGTAGTGGTTTCTTTATGCTACTGATTCCTTTAATTGCTAATAGTCTGTAAAACAACAGGAAACCTGGAACTACTAGAGGAATTGGTTGTAAACACTGGGCTTATGTTCAACTGTATACTGATTGTTTTTTTTTTAATAAAATGAACTGCTGCCTTTCTTAACTTGGGGAGGATTGGAGAGGAAGGATTGGAGAATTCACTGTCTCCAGACAAATCCGTCGGATGAGGTTATTGTTGGGGTCACTGAGTGCTTGAAAGTGTTGGGTGAAGTGGTACAACCTTGTCTCTTACCCCTTCTGTAGACCTTTGGGATAGCAGGTGGCTCTCAAGGGAGTAACTTTATACGTAGAGAAAATCGGTAAAAGATCTGTATTATAACTGGGGGAGCTTCTTTCTCTTTTCTGCTTTGGTCATTTTGGGGGTGAGTTTAAACCTGTTCTGGAGTAACTGCTCATCTCCCACCAAAAACCCCCTGTGTTGCACAGAAACTCATTCCTGCTTCTTGCTGAGACCTGCTGCTGGCTCAGCCCTTTCCTCCCTGCACCTGGGTTTTAATTCAAATATGTTTTTCCTATTTGCTTTGCTCCACAATTCGTAACAGCTCTTACACTAGTCTTACCGTGTGTAGATAGAGTTTGTGGGGTTTGTGAGGTTTGCTTCTGTGGTGCCTTCTCCCATCCTTTGTGCTCCAAGGTGGTCACCATTTGACACAAAGCTGAAGTCCATTGCCAAACTCTGCAGCCTCTCTCCCTTTTTGTGTATCTATTTCATCTCCCTGTAATATTAAGAGTTTCCCCTCGCAAAGCTTGTGTCTAAAAATTAATTCCTTGGGCAAAACCATAAAGCCACCAGCTGGAGAGGGATATGATCTGATGATGAGCTCCTCTGCTTGGAGCTTAGGTGGAGGTTGTGAAATGGAAGGCCACTACCCTTGAGTAATTCCTTTGATAAGGACTTTGTTTATATTTCCTCTGGAAGACTCGAGATGGCATATGTGGGAGGAAAGGAATTAGGGGCTAGATCTCACTTGATCTAAAATCTCATATGGCTCTGGTTTTAGAGATTTGGCAATTGACTTTTTTTTGACAGCACAGGATTAAATCCGATCCACAAATGTGTTTAAGGTCTCCAATGTCTCTTTAACTCCCTTCCCCACTCCTTCCTCTGCATCCCGTTGAGATGTGAACCTCCATGCATATGGGGTGTATCTGTGAGCATGCACATGAACTTATTTTTTCTGCAGCAGGATTTCTGCTAGATTTCCCCAAAGAAGGTAAAAAAGGGTTATTTGTATGTGTTTAAGTTGCCCTTCTGGATTCGCTGTTGCATAATGGGAAGAAATTGAGCTTCGGAGTCCTCAACACAGAAAGGACATGATCTATTGGAATGGGTTCAGCAGAGGGCCACGAAAATGGTCAGAGGGATGGAGCCCCTCTTCTATGAGGACAGGCTGAGAGAGTTGGGGGGGTTCATCCTGGAGAAGAGAAGGCCCCGGGGAGACCTTATAATGGCCCCTTCCAGTACCTGAAGGGGGTCCAGGAGAGATGGGGAGGGACTCTTGATCAGGGAGTGTAGTGATAGGACAACAGGAAATGTTGTTTCCTGTTTAAAATCCTGTCTAACATCCTGTTTCCAGGTTTTAAATTGAAAAGGGGGAAATTTAGACTAGATGCTAGGAAAAAATTCTTTGCTGTGAGGGTGGTGAGACACTGGCCCAGGTTGCCCAGAGAAGCTGTGGATGCCCCGTCCCTGGAGGGGTTCAAGGCCAGGTTGGATGGGGCTTTGAGCAACCTGGTCTGGTGGGAGGTGTCCCTGCCCATGGCAGGGTGGTTGGAATTGATGCTCTTTAAGGTCCCTTCCAACTCTCACCATTCTGATTCTGTGTTCCTTCTTTTTATGGTGGTGATGTGCGTGTGCATCTGTCTCGTTGAGTTCCCCTTTGAATTGCTCCTGCCCAGTTTCTGGTGGCTGCTTGAGAGGGGCTTTGCCAAAAGCCTGTCGTTCTCCACTGGGAAGATGCAAGGCTGAGACCGTAGATGTGTGTCATCTTGTCCCACCTGTGACAGGTGGGAAGAGGAGGTGATGCCTACGGTGTGCCTGGACCTCAGGTTAACATGCATGTTGTGTTTTTATGTTCTCAGAAAATCTTAAGGAATTTTGTAAGTACCTTCAGTTTAGGAAAATGGGATTATTTTTTCTTGTCCTGAGATACATCCCTTCCTCCACTCTGTGCATCGCCCAGCATCAGCACGTGTTGGCTTTTGTGTAGCCATTTACAGCATCTTCCTGTCTAAAGAGAGCTCTTAAATAGCAACTCTGCCTTAAAAAATAATCTCTGGGGCTTATTTTTCTCAGAACATCTTGACTCTGCTGTGATTTGAAAGCGGCTCCAACGAGAGAACTTCTCTGGTGGCTTTGCTTTTTCTTTTCCGTATTCTGTGAACAGATTTGCCTGAGTTGAAACCATTTTTAATCAGGGCCCTTAATTATTTATTTGCCTGTTAATATTAAAGCCTCTCTTCTGTATTAGAACATAAAATATTCAATTGTTTGAGTATCCTTTCAGAAAATTGGCTTCGTTTTTGAGGGATCTTGAGCAGTCATATATCAGAAATGATATGATACGATACAGCTATGAAGGGCTTGAAAGAGGGGAAATTTAGATTAAATCTTAGGAAGAAATTCTTTGCTGTGGGGGTGGTGAGACACTGGAACAGGTTGCCCAGAGAAGCTGTGGCTGCCCCATCCCTGGAGGGGTTCAAGGCCAGGCTGGATGGGGCTTTGAGCAACCTGGTCTGCTGGGAGGTGTCCCTGCCCAGGGCAGGGGGTTGGAACTGGGATGATCTTTAAGGTCCTTTCCAACCCAAACCATTCTATGATTCTATGGTGGAGGGAGAGCCTCAAACTCTTCTTCTTTTCCAAAACACAGAAGATTGTCTTATTTAAGAAGCAATTAGTAGCTTCGACAAGACGCTTCCTGTATTTCAAGAAGAGGCATTGATTTGTATTACTTTAGCTCTAGGTTTTTCTTTAAACAAACCATTGATTTGGATTTCATCGGGGACAAGAGGCTTTGAAGAAGGCAGGGGTGGGATGCTGAGAGTATGGAGCCAGGGCAGGGATGGAGAACTTGCTGGTTTGGTTGCAGCAGCGACAGCAGACCTTCGGCCATCCCCGAAGTGTCTTAATTGAATGGATGTGTTTTTAAAACCACGACAAGGACATAAAACTGGCCAGTAGAGTCACTATGGCCTCTTCTCTAGGTGGGCTTTATGCCCCTACCAAACTGCCTTCCCCTTTTAAACAACAGGGGTGCATGGTTTCCTCCAGCAAGGAGGCTCCTGGAGAAAGGAGGTTTCCATGGAGACACTTACTTGATTTAAACAATCTGGTTAGAGCTTGAGAAGGGGCTTGGGAGTTGGGGGTGGGAGGGGAGAAGGAGTAAACACCGCATCGACACAAACCCCACTATTTCTTGAAGCAGCTGGGGTTGCCGCGGTGTTTTGTTTCCAACTTGATGCCCCTTTTCAGGGACCTAGTTTTGAAAAAGTGCCGAAAAAACGTTGCCTGGTCAGAAATGTGAGGCGTGTGAGAGGCTGTCGCTTCACCGCCGAGATCTCTGTTAGTATCCAAATCCATCTGTCTCTCAAAATGCGGCGGGTTGGTGTAAGTAGGGCACATTTGCAGCAGAATATCATGCAAGAGCGGGCTCCAACGCCTGTGAGTAGGTACTTGCTTCCTTAGAACTTAACCATCTTTGGCTGAGAGTAAAATCAGTCCAGACCAAGGACCAAGAGTAATATTTGTTGGAGCCTCATTCCTACATAAGGGCTTCCGTCATCCATTTGTACAGTGGGTGACGACATCTTCTAAAATTGCTAAAGGTGAAGTCTGATTCTCCATTCATCGTCCCACCATAAAATAACGAGACTTTTTAATGGCTTCTGATTTCAACAGCGATGGAGAGGCTGTAGATGTGTTGTGGGGTCGTAAGCCCAACTGGATCGAGCGTATGGATAATCAGTGCTCTGGGATCTCATCGTTTGTGGCTAACGACAGCTCACGATGTCAAAGATGGGAACTTGGAGAAGTGGCTGCCAACTTCGACAGGGAATAACCGGCTGTAACGAAACAGATGGGAGCGGGACAGGAACTTGCTGCCAAAATGAACACCTGCGGAGAGATGGTGGGAAGAGCTACAGAAGAAGATGGAGTTGGTCCAAGGAACGCCTGGGGTGGGATGAAGCAAAGGTTAAAACCTCAGCTGAGGTTTGATAATGTTCTGAGAAACGCAATTGCTGAGGAAATTCAAGAAGTTCCATCTCAAGGCAGGGACGTCGCCGAAGGAGGAGAGCAGGGGTTGGAAGCAACATCTGGAGGAGCAGTATGGCTTTGTGTCCCAGCCCGCGCTGAGTGAGCTGGAGCTAAGCCGAGAGGTTCGCCAACATGCCAAAATTCAGCTGAAAAGGAAAAGTGGGAGCTGGAACGGAGGAGACGGCCTTGATGTGCCAAGGAACTGAAGAGCAAGGCTGGATTTCATGGGTGTGTGAAGCAGCAGAGGCAAATTTAACACAGGCTTCTGTGGGTGACGACCAGCAGCTCCTTCCCTCTTGCCTTGCAGCATTGGTGCGGTGGCTTCGTAAAAAAGACTTTGTCTTCTACAGGTTTCTGACCGCAGCTTTCGCCTGTGGGTCTTTGTGTCGTGTCCCACCTGGAAATACTGGGGCTGTTGCTGTTTTAAAATCACCACCCAGATAACGGTGTTTCTCTTCATCCTGCCTCGGCGTAACTCTCCGGGTTTATTTCCTGTGCTCAGCCATTTTAAAAGCAAAACTGAAATCTTAAATAAAACCTGAGTTGAATGACCTGGTTCTCCTTCGCTGGCTGTTTCCATGACCCTTGTGGTGAGGGTAGAACTGAGTGGGGGTGCTTAAAGGAGGAGTTGTGTTTCTCTGACCTATTTTAGCTTAATCAGATCTTACATGATGAAGCTAAAAGCTGTTGCAGCAAGTGTGATTTTTGGCACTTATTTTAACTTGTTTGTACGTAGATATTGCTCCGAGAAACAGTCTGGAAGCAGGATCTAGACCACGGCTTGAGGAGGAAGAGGAGGCAGCAGCTGATGAGGGAGATTGTTGTTTCCTGGATGCTTGTTTTCTCCCCAGGTAGAGCTTGGTGTCTGAGGTTCTTCATACGGAGGGGGAAATCAGGTGAGGGTTTGGGATAGATACCTACAACCTGGTCTGGTGGAAGGTGTCCCTGCCCATGGTCCCTTCCAAGCTGAACCATTCTTTGAATTGATGTTACCTCGTAAAATCCCCTCTGCCCAGAACAGATGCTCTAGCTGAAGACTACTTTCCAACAGCTTTTTCAGGAAAGACCAGTTTCTCTGGGGTTTTTGTGAAGACGAGGGGCCCTGTCACTTGAGCAAGAGAAACGCTGCAGCCCAACTTGTTGGGATTGTGGGTGATTCTCTTTGCCGTGATGTGGTAGCATCACATGTTGGATGTCCTTGTCCCATCAAAGGACTGGGCTGCCACCATCTCCTCCTCCTCTGAAGCTTCACAAAGCAAGGTACCAGGCAAACTTGTGATCCTGGTAACACACCCCAAAAAGCCCCTAAAAATGCTGCTGAGTTGGTGTTTGGTGGCTCTTCCTCCTGCCCCATGGAGGATTCACAGTCTGTCTCTAGCTACCATTTTCCATGGTTTCTGGGGGGACTTTCTGTCTTGGAGGCTACTTTCCTTGAGATGAACTTGGTTGAATTGCTCAGCAGTTGCTGTGGGTGGGAGATGTTGGACAAGGAATGATTTCAAGGCTTTAAGAAATGGTTGATTTTGATTTCAGTGAAGCGTAACTCATTTGAAGGCTTTTCAGAGCCATAGTGTGGTTTCCTCAGAGGTGAATTCCTAAACAAACTTAAATAATTAGTGAGATGGGGTTTTTTTTAACAGCTGAATCAGTTTTGGAGAATCGGATAAATAATTTTGAAGACTTCAGCCTTTAACCAAACATGTCTATGAAACTAGTCTCAACACATCTCCAATTAGGAACATCTAATGAAGTTGGATCAGGTGTGGGTCACCCTTTCACACCCTGGTGCCAGTCTGTTGTGGGTCCAAACCAGCAGTATATGATGTTTGGCAGCACTCTCATCGAGCAAATGCGCAGCAGGTTTGTGGTTGCACCTTCTACACAGAGAAAAGGAAGGACCCCCTCATCTGTGTGTGGGAAGGTGGACACAGGGCAAAGGAGATGAGCTTCAGCAGAAGTCATGATCAAGATGTCCTGGCTGCAAAACACATCCCAGCCCCGGTTTTGTATTCCCAACACCTCATTTTCTTCCATCTGCACAGGAGGGAAAACCCCCTGTGATGATTTCAGAGGGGTCTCCTGAGGCTAAAAGTGTAATTATTGCTGTTCCTGGGGCACTTCCCCCAAATCTTTAAAGTATTACTCCTTCATTCATAACGTTAGTGCCTTGTCCTCTTAGCTGTAGTGTGACCCTGGGGTGAGGTTTACAGGGAAGGGTGATGCCTTGTGTTAGACCAGCTGATCTACGGAGGGAGAAGAGGGGAGGAACCATGGGGAGAAGCTTTGGGGAGCACACATCTTCAGGTCTGAGCCAGACAGAGAGAAGCATTGGCTAAATCCTGGTAGGAACAGTTATTGTGTGTGTAACTGCAGAATATTAGTTTATT
Source organism: Calidris pygmaea (assembly GCA_003697955.1). Classification (NCBI taxonomy): domain Eukaryota; kingdom Metazoa; phylum Chordata; class Aves; order Charadriiformes; family Scolopacidae; genus Calidris; species Calidris pygmaea. Next base: position 311,882 of record QJSC01019265.1, read on the forward strand.
TGGGAGCAAAAGGAGGGAATTAGCAGTAGGAGCAGCAATAATCTGGTAGGTACAAGGGAGAAGAGATGTTCCTTATCACATGCTGCAAGGTAAACTGCAGCACCTCATGCAGATGATGCTTTTACTGGATCCCTCCTTTCTCTCAGCACCCAGACGATGTCCAAGTTTCGGTTCCCAAGCTCGTCTTTTAGAAGGACCTGATGCTTGAACACCGACGGGCAGGGAGCTCACTGGGCTTTCTTGGCAGGTCCTTGCCCATTAGCGGGGCTGCAATGCCCTCTCCTGGCAGCTGCACTGGGGAGTCGTTTCCTTTCACGGTGCTCAGTTTTTATAAGCAACATAAAAAAGAGGGTTTTTTAATATCTCTTTTAGTAGATGCATGCTGAGGACAGCCAGCAGGCACCATCAGAGATAAGGAGCTGGTTGCGACGTGAGATCTGGTGCCCTGGTATGTCCACTCCCCTGTGATCACCCCATCTCCGGCTTTGCTCCTCTCTCAGTTTTAAGTTATTAATTACACTGAGGCATTGTGACAGCTTCCTAAGGGAAACGTGTCCCTCCCATGCCAACGGTGACCCATGAGCCACCAAGGACAGGCTTGCTGCTCCCACCACAGCACAGCTTTCCAGCCCTGGGTTCAATTTGTCCATCAAGGGATGGGTGTCCACAGACACCCCTGTGCGTCCCCTGGGTCTGATGGGGCTTTCTGGTGGGCCATGTTAAGCCTGGTAAAGGAGACAGGACATGTCACCACTGCGCTGGCAGGGTTGGGAGAGGCTGCGAGGCACTGCTGAGTTGTTTTCCCCTCCCAACACAGCCATGGCTGAGGTGAACCATCCCTCACCCTCACACCTTGTGCCCCACAACCAGTGAGCTGCATAAATTTGGGGCTAGCAGCTCTGCTGGCAGCCATGGTCAGGGTCCCACTGGCCAAGGGGGGCTATAACGGTGTCCAGTGTGCCTGGATCATGCCCTGAAGGGCAGTGGGCAGGTAACGGTCCTCTGGTTTCTTACTGGTGGAGAGTTGAAATGTCCAACGGCTGCTCCTGGGGGCTGGGCTGGCACAGGAGAGCAGGGAGCTGGGGGGCAAAACACCTTCCCCTCAGCCCCACTTCTCCATTTCTTTCCCCAAGCTCATGGCTGCCTGGATGAGAGGTGAGGCGTCTGGAGCACAAGTCTTGTGAGGAGAGGCTGAGGGAGCTGAGGGTGTTCAGCCTGGAGAAAAGGAGGCTGAGGGGAGACCTTATTGCTCTCTACAGCTCCCTGAAAGGAGGGTGTAGCCAAGGGAAACCAGTCTCTTCTCCCAAGGAACAGGCGATGGGACAAGACGAAACTGCCTCAAGTTGCACCAGGGGAGGTTTAGGGTGGATATTAGGAAAAATTTTTACACTGAAAGCATTATTAATCATTGGAACAGGCTGCCCAGGGAAGTGCTGGAGTCACCATCCTTGGAGGTGTTTAAAAGCTGGGCACATGTGGTGTTGAGGGACATGAGTTTAGTGATGTTTTTTGTCAGTGTTAGGTTAACGGTTGGACTCGATGATCTTAACGGTCCAACTAAAATGATTCTATGATGCTTCCAAGTGGGAAGCCCCCAGCACTTTCTTCTATTCCCCATGTTTCCCAAACATGCCAGGCTCTAATCCCATCTCTCACCCAAAGTCCTTGTGTTTTGCAGGCACTCCAGAGCACACCGGGCTTTGGGAACAGCTCAACCCAGGGACATTATAAATTGTCCCATCTTCTTTGCCACCAGGAAGAAGCTGGCAGGTCCCAGCCCAGAGAGGACCAGCACAAGGTCAGTGGAGCAGAGACATGGAGGTGTCCCCACACTGGGCACCACCCATCCCTTCTCTCCCCTTGCACTGGGGAGGGTGGGCTGGGTACAACCAGGCAGGCACCAGAACTTTTGGCAATGCCACCTCCTGTGTTGGCATGCTGGGGAAGGGACATCTCATTGCTGGTGGCTCCCTCTGACCAGCCTGGCTCTGCTCGCCTGGGCCACCCACCCCTGTGAAGGGTGAGAAGTGGCTGGTGAGGTCTCTGGTCTCATCCTGATGACAAGAAGTGCCACCTAAGAGCTTCCATGGTGACGAAACATCATGGCCTGGACTGGGAGAGATGGGGTGCAGGACAGTTTTAAGAGCCTGAGTGGTGGGAAACACCTTTGCTGACCCAAAACAGACTCACCAGGGCTCAGGAGCACCACAGCCTGCATGGTTCTCTGTAGGGAGACCTGTGTGGTTTATAACCCCGGGAAAAGGGGGATCTCACTGTGACATCCCTGCTGAGAAGCAGCAGGGTGTCCCCGCCACTTTGGGGAGGTCCATCAGGGAAGGGGCTAACGTGGTCCTCCAAATTCACCCACTGAAGAGGAGCAAGAGGCAGGAGGAGGCAGCACAGAGCAGCTGCCCTGGCACTCATGAACCAAAACTCCTACATGCTTCTCTCTTAACATCCAGCACGGTCCTCTCGCCCCCTTTGCCACGTTACGTTGCTTGGGTGCAGAAACATTTGCCAAAGGGATGGTTTATTGGACCCTCTTCTTCCTCACTGGTCCTTCCACCTGCTTTTCCCCTCTGAGACTCCCGTGGCCCTTCGGGGTAACTCAAGTTTCATCCCCTCCAGGTCTGTTGCAACCCCCTGGTTTCTGCCAGAAAAGAACAAAACGATGCCACTGAGTAAAGGACAGCCATAAAATATGGAAGAAGACGGGTGAGGACCACCTCTCCCCCTCTTTTCACAACGGTCCAGCCCACCTGGTCTGCGGTGCCAGCACCAGCCAGCTTGTATTTGTGCTGGGGGGCTGGTTCCCCAGGATGAATCCATCTGGTCCCCCCTCGCTGCCTGCCCAAGGAATGCAGCTCACTTGGAAATGATGCTCAAAGCCCGTCTCTGAGCCCCAGGACTGAGCAGTAGCTGTCTGGGAATTTTTTCTTGATTTTTTTTGAGTTTAAATTCTAACTTGTGGGCTAAGTTTTGCACCTGGTGGGTTGCACACTCCAGTAGAAACCACTGGGTCTTTAGCACGTCTTGATGGGCTTTGGACCATTATTCACAGCCGCTGCCATCACTTGGGAAGGGATGGCAGTGTTTTCCAGGAGCAAGTGGGCTTAAAAATAACTCTGATCAATCCAAGAAGCCTGGGAAATGCTGGTGAAGGAGATACTGTGGGGTGTAGGAGCAGGGTCAGGCTCTGGCTTCCCTGGATGTTTCTCAGCACCACACAAAAGCTGCTGCTCCCCATTTGCACGGTGTCTCCACATTGCCCTGTGTTTTCCTGCACTGACGCTTTGGCGAGATGATGCTCTCCCTGATTTTTGATGTTTCAGAGCCGTGTGTCCAGTGGTTCAGGTGGGGAGATGGGAAGAGAGACCCCACTGCAGCCTTGTCCGCTGGGGCTCAGCGTGAAGCTGGCTGCCAGCATCTTTATACTCGGACATGCTGTACGTTGCAGGTCTGGTGGCATCTCCGCTCTCTTATGACGGGCCTTGGAGCCACCCAAGGTCCCTTCCTCTCCCCAGGTCATCCTCTGTGCCTCCAGTGACTGATGCTTCTGCTTTTTGGTGGGATATTGCTTCCTGCAACAGGCAGACACTGCTCGCCAGTGGCCATGGGGTCTGTGCCAGCACAGTGCCATTCCACGGGAGAGAGGGCTGAGGTTTGGGTCGGTTCAGGTCACCTCCTCCTCCTTACCCCCGCTTCCCTTATCATTTCTGGGAACGCCAACGCCATAAATGGTGCTGTTTCTGTAATTAATCTCGCGGGGATGTCGTTACCTGCATGAGTCACCTGCTCTCAAGGCTCTGCAGCAGCACATTCTGCAGTCGTGCAGTGGGGAGGACACATCCCATCCCCTTCATGCTGCCAAGGCAGGGCACTGCAAGATGTCCCGAATGGGCTAGGACCAGTGGTGGGAGGAATGAAATTTTGTATTTCCCAATCCCAGAATCCCATGAGGTTGGAAGGGGCCTCTGGAGATCATCAAGTCCAACCCCCTGCCAAAGCAGGTCCACCCAGAGCAGGTTGCACAGGAACTTGTCCAGGTGGGTTTTGAAGGTCTCCAGAGGAGGAGACTCCACCACCTCCCTGGGCTGTTCAGGGCTCTGCCACCCTCACAGTAAAGAAGTTCCTCCTCATGTTTAGGTGGAACTTCTTACGTTCAAGTTTGTGTCCATTTTCTCTTGTCCTATCCCTGGGCATCACTGAAAAAAGACTGGCCCCATCCTCTTGACACCCACCCTTTAAGTATTTATAAGCATCGATCAGATGCTTATATATGTATGTATTGTAATTTATTTTCCATCATCGTGGCTGGCAGCTCAGCAGGGGAACAGTCCCTGCTCCGTGTTTGTGCCATTTCCCCCCTGTTTTTATCTTCTCTCGACGCAAACCAAGGCAAAACTCGCACAGGGGTTCAAGGCCAACCTGCCCTGCTGATATCCTGGGGGTGAGTTTCTATGGCACCAGTCCCTTGCAGGCATTTTCTTTATGGGCTCACAAACTCCAAGGCCGGGCTGGCCGGTGGCAGGGCTCCAGCAGGTCCTCGCTTGCCTTCCTTGCCTGCTGCCCGGCGAGGAGAGGATGCCGGCGGGGACACCGGGCGAGGGTTTTGTGGTTGAGATAAGCTGGTGAACTCTGAGCTGAAGATACCGAAGCCACAGCAGCCTCTGCCCGGTCAGCGAGTCCTTTGCCAGCGCCTGCAGAGCAAACCGTGGCACCGAAGGCTTTGTGTCTCTTTTACCCAGCAGAAAACCAAAACACGGTATTATTTTAGGGCAGAGAACAGGGATATTTGGGGTTTTCTTTGCTTTTTAGGAGGTGGGGCTAGGGTTGTGTTTTAAATTACCTTTTTTTTATTTTATTTTTCAGGGCTCTTACCTCCACTGCAGGCAGCTTTTTTGTGCTGACAGTGTTGCTCAACCCCGTTCCCTTATCGCCCACATCCCCCTTGGAGTCCATCCACACCATGAGGGTGCAGCAGCTGTAAGAAAGGCAGCCCGGGGAAGGATGATGGTGAAGTCCCTTGAGAAAGTATTTTGGGGAGCCCTGAGCTTCTTAATCTCACCCTTTCCTGCCCTATTTCGCAGGTTTCCAGGGATCAGACTGTAAAGCAAGTAATATTTCTAGAGGCTCACTCGTGCCTCCTTTCTCCAGCCAGGTGAGCATTAGCTGGAAGATGCTCAGCGACAAAAACAGCTACTTCCACCTTCACACATTGTGGTTCCCTCATTTATTTAATATTCCAATTCCAAAGGGAGATGATGGTATTTTAGGACCTAGTGCTAAGTGAGGATTAGCAATACTGCTTTTAAAGTGGAACTTCCGTATCCCTTCTGCTTGTCATTAGGTTTCAGAGTGAACCAGGCTGCCATCTCTGTAGCTCATCTCCTAATTAAAAGTTTCTCCTTTTAATGTGAGCTGCCCAAAAGCTGTTGGGCCATCATTTCTGCCCTGTTTTCCCTCTCCCTGTTTTCCAGTACAGTTTGCTGATTTTTTTTTTTGAGGGACCCTCTGATCTGTCTTTTCAGCCAACAAGAAAAATCCCAATGGGAGAGATGGCAAAGACTGCACCAGTGGTGTTTCAGAGAGCCCTCTGATGCTGGAGGAGATGTTTCTTTAGATTCTTGTGCAGCAAACTGTTTTTTTGGAGAAGAAGGATCTCCAAAAGGTTGTGCAGCTTCTTAGCCCAAGAAACTTTGCAGATGCCTCTCTGAAAGTCCAGGGCACGTTGGAGGTTACAAAATTCAGCCACACAAACTGCTTTTTGTTTGTGCTGATCTGCCCCCTCTCCCCCTCCAAAGGAAGTTATGTCTCTAATAGGATTTAGATATTAAAGCCCAAAACCATTGGAAAAAAAAACAACCAAAAAAACCAAAAAAACAACCCCAAGTGAAATAAGCAGTTTTTGCATCTGGGGTTGCTCAGAAATCTGGTGCAGCGGATTCCTGCCTGGGCTTCCAGCCGTGGGAAACATTTTCACGGAGGAGGTTCAGGAGTTTTAATTCTGCGAGTCGGTGACGACACGTCTTGCCCAATTCTCCTTTGGGATGTTTCATCGGACCCCGTCCCTTGGACACTGAGCCCTGCCAAGGCAGGATTTGAATAAGAGCCTCTCCTGTTCTGGGGTGGGCGAGGGATGAATCAAACCCCGGTTCACCTGCAGGTCCCCGGTGTCGCCCAGCGCCATGCAGTGCGCAGCTGCCCGCGTCCCATGATGAGACTTTAATTTTTCCAGCCTTGGGAACTGAATTTATTAAGCCCCGTGTGGCCCCTCCTACCGTGGGAGGGAACGTCTCCAGCAGCCTCTCTAATACTGGGTGTCACACAGCCGTGCCACCATTCAGGTCCCGGAGTGTCACAAGCGAAGGACACAGCAACCCAAGTTGCGGCAGAAAGGAAAAATAACCCCCTCCATGTGTGTCCCGGCGAGGTGAGTTACCTCCTCTCTCCTAACTCTTAAAGATGCTCCTTGCCTGGTGAAATTCATCTCTGCCTGCTTTTTCCTGCCTGCTCTAAAAGTTAGTGCTGGGAGGAGGGGGTGGGGTGGGTGGTCTTTGACTTTTCCTTTTTTTTTTTTTTTTTTTTTTTTTGGACTTTTGAGTGTGTTGGTTGGGATGTGACAGCGGGTGGTTGTGAGCCAGCTCCTGCCTGGATTGCAGTGAGAAACAAAGCCCGAAGAGCCAGAGAATGGGGAGAACCGGTAACAAAAGGGGAGCGAAGGGGATGATTTGTGAGAGGGAGGGGGTTCTGATGGCTGGTTGGGGAGGAGAAGGTGCTCAGAAGTCCAGCTTCACCCTTGGGGTCCGGCTGTGACCTGTTGAGGGGAGAAACGGGAGCTGGGATGGGACGTGAGCGGTGGGTGGCTGGTGGGGTCTCTGGAACTGGGGCGGCGGTGGGAGGGAAGCGGCAGCCGAGCATTTGCAATTCTTGGGATAAAGGGGCTGTTTCCATAGTAAAAGGGAGAAAGGAGCCTCTCTCTTTCTTCCCCTGAGCTCGCCTAGCGTGTGAACGGGGAGGTCGACTGGGGAACAAATAGCCCGTGAAAGGGTAACATCTGGGAACAGCTGCAAATAATCAGGACTTGGTTGGAAAGGCTGGAAGACACCCTCTGGTCCAACGTTTGCCCCGTGGCTGCAGGTCGCCCCGGGAGTTTTGATGGGCAACTCTTTGCAGAGCAGCTGAAATCAGGAAATCCTGAAAGCAGGATTTGGCCCTGGCTTTGGTCTGCTGTCGTTGTCCGAATACTTCCACGTTATTTGTGGGCATAACCACAATTAGCAGAGAAAGGGGGAAATTTTCGCTTCTAGGAAAAAGTGAGTTTTAATTCAGGGTCAGGTGCTCAGCTGATATGGACCCGGGGAACCAGCACCTGGCTAAACTTTGGGTTGGATAATGCAAACTTTGATTAGCTGGAGTCCAGCCCGTGGTGCACATCACCTCCTCCTCGCTTCCACGCTGTCTTTGGGAATCCCGATCTCACAGTACAGCGTCTCTCAGGACTTATCCTCCAGCACGTGACACCAGGTGGAGGGCAAGAGAGAACGGAAATAATTTCCTACGGCTGCTCAAAGCTTTTAAGCTGCATTTAACAACAACAAAAAAAAGAGAAAAGCAAAATGTACCATGGGACCAGCTGGATTTAAATTAAAAAAATGTTCTGAATGTAAGGGGAGCCAAAGCCGTTGCTTCCTTTCCAACTTTGCTATTGAAATGTTTAAAAGGTGTGTGAGATTTCCAGGGAAATTGGGAATTGTTGCAGAGAAACACAAAGCTGGGTTTCACAACCAGTCCTGTGACTTTTTTGTGCCGTGACGTTGACCCGAGGAGGTGACCAACTGGTGTTTTTCGAGCTTTATGCGTCAGGGGAGGTTCAAGATGGATATTAGGAAAAATTTTTACACAGAAAGAGTTATTAAGCGTTGGAACAGGCTGCCCAGGCAAGTGGTGGAGTCGCCATCCCTGGAGGTATTTAAAAGCCAGGCAGATGTGGTGCTGAGGGATATGGGCTAGTGGAGGTTTTTGTCAGTGTTAGGTTGATGGTTGGACTCGATGATCTGAAAGGTCCCTTCCAACCTCGGCAATTGATTCTATGGTTTCTGGTAATGAAAATGCAGTTATTTAAATTCAATGGTGGTATCTTTTTGTGAGACTACCTGCAGCTTACAAAGTGCCTCAGTGCAAGTTGTTACCGTACAGTCTTGCTTAGAGTGATAAAATATCAGCCAAAATAAAAGAGAAAGCATTTTCTTTTAAAGTTTGTTGCCCTTTGACAATATGCACTTAATTTCCTTGCTGTGTGAGAGCCCAGAAACTCTTGCTCAGGCTTTGTGTGCAAATAGTTTCAGAAGTCACCACCCACTAGCTGAGACACATGTGCTCCTGCCTCCTCGCCGCGCGGAGCAGATCCTGCCCTGTGGCAAAGTCCTAGCTCGGTGGCTTTGTGTGGGGGACAGTTTTGATACTGGAAGGAGCTCTGTGACGGTTGCACCTTGCAGACTGCAACCCTATGCATGCTTCGATCCAAATCTGACTCTAGGTCTTGGGATATTTTGAAGGAATGATAGAATACCAGGTTGGAAGGGACATCAAGGATCATCTGGTCCAACCTTTCTTGGCAAAAGCATGGTCTAGAGAAGATGGCCCAACCCCCTGTCCAGCTGAACCTTCAAAGTGTCCAGTGTTGGGGAAAAAAGGAAAAATAAGGAGGTCTGTACCTCATCTTGGGGTGACCACCTATGGTTTCACTGGTAGGACTGCCCCAGAGACCTCTGTGGTATGTGATAAATGAGGGTCTTGGAATACTTTTTAGAAAAGCAGATAGCCTAAGAAGGTGGGATGATGCTTCAGGCTCCAGATCTTACTGGAAGAAAAGAAAGAGAGCTGATGTGGGTAGAGCAGGTTGGAGACATGACCTGTGAGGCAGCCTGGACCATATCTCCATGGCAGGCTGAGCCCTGAGGACAGCATGGGCTTGGCTCCATGTTGCAACCTCTGCTCCAGCTCCAGACACATTGTGTGAGAGAGCTGAATATCCTGCCTGCAGGTGCTTATCTCCTCAGCATCTCGTCCTCATCCTGTTCTTCCTGTGCTGGACCCTGCTCTCCCAACGATGTTCAAGGAAGAACCACAGATGACTGCTTTCTGGTGGCTGAAGCGTTGGCATTTGATAAGATATCAGTAAACAGAGGGTGGCATTAGCTCATGTTCCCTGTGACTCTCCCCACCAGCACGACATAGGCATCTGCTGCGTTTCAACCCTTCCTTGTCCTCTTCAGGAAAAAAAGCAATGAAGAAGGAAAATGGTTGAGCAGACTGAACATGCCTTGGTTTCATATTGGTCTCATTCTCCTGTCATTGTTTGCTTTACAAGTCTTTGTGGTGCCCCCAGGCAGTGTTAAGCATGTTGAGGACCTGCTGTAAGGGTCAGGATGGACTCTCCATCCTCCTGGTCCAGCTCCTTTCTGGTGGTGGGGCAGTTATGGTGCACATGACACCGTAGCAAGAGAGAGATGAGGAACCCTGTCCTGGGAATTGTCCTCTGCAGGTCTGGTGTCAAGGGAAGGCTCTTGGGGCCATCACAGGACACCAGCTCTTTTCTTCAGTCAGTGTTTGCATGGAAAGGTGACAAAGGCAAGAAGCTGACCGTGATGGTGGTGCACTAGAATAGCAGCAGGCATGGAGACAGGGCAGGGCTGGGTGGGGGAACGCGTACATGCTTGAATGAAGTTGTGGCTGCTGCCCACGGGGGACAGTTTTGATGTCAACTCCACTGTTGGGTGCAAGGGGAAGGAAGAACATATCTGCAAGCAGGGCACAGCACGGGAGCAGCTCAAAACATCACCGTATGCCTGAACAGACAGAAACTCAGGCTGGAGCCTCATGGCTTGTGTAGAAATGCTCTGGAGTCAGTCTTTCCCTTGGTCTCCTGCCCCATTTCATCTCTTCTCCAATGTGACTGTGAGCAATTCCTGGTTTCTCCAGCCTTCGTCTGCTCTCATTAGGCTGGAAGCCCCTGGAAGGTTTTTGATCCCCAAGACACTTGTACAGCACCGCAACTCCGTGACAATAAGGGGTCTGGTCCTCTGCTCCTGTGGTCCCGGCTGCTGCCACATGGACCAGTCTGGTCCTTTCGGCAGCTGCTCTCACTGAACTTATTTTGGAAGGTCTCCAGAGCTGGAGAAATAAAAGACAATTTAGAGAAGAGGGGAAGGAGGAAAATTGGTAAGAGCAATTGCTTTTTAGAAGGCTACTTATTTCTTAAGGTGTACTTGCTACTGATTAACCTATTCTCCGTGCTTGCTTTAGTTGTTTTGTGCCTTAGAGCGGTCAGAAAGGTGCTGTAGGGTCATGGTGGCCCTCTCCTAAGTGCTCTCTTTCCCTGCAAAGCTTTTAAGAATCTTTGGTTGCACAAAACCCAATTATTGCAAGAAATGCAGGTGAATGACACCAATCCTTTTACCTTCTCTATCCTCCAGATTATCCAGATGTCACCTTACTTCTTTATCTCTACAACCTCTTCCTTCCCTCCCTGTTGCCAGCTGGCAACCTGTTACCAAGCTGAGCCTGTCCCGTATTCCTCTGTAATTCATGGCGAATGCTGTTTTGGGGGATGATTTTTTAGCCCTTCTGTGAGAATGAGGCACTATAGGGTTGGGAACTACTGCTCTCAGTAAGCCTCTTGGTGTCTTCCATGTGGTCCTCCTCATGGGACCACCTGTGGTCCTCATGACTGCTTCATGTAACCCTGCATGGAGAATTTCTGTGGCTGCCCTTTGTACGGCAGCGGGGATGGACCCACAGCCAAGGGGGTGACAACGCACTGGCATTGAGACGTTCTTGGGCTCTCCATGCTGCTGGCTGGGTGACAAGTGACCTTGTTCACCTCTGTCCCTGTGGAGAAGGGGGGTGAGATGCATGTGGCAGGAACCATTTTTTGGAAAGAGGTGTTTGGTGGGCTGGAAGGAAGTAAAACACAATCTGCAGGTGAGAAGGACTTTAACAAAGATGCAGAAAACATTGTCATCTGGAAATGCCACCAGGGCTGGTGTCAGGAGAGCCTGGATGGGATATCAGAGTCTTGCCTGCTGGCTCCTGGCACTGAGCTGGTGCTTGTTTGTCGCTGCCAGCTGTAACTGCAGAGCCCTTGTCTCTTGACCTGGGCACCGACGTCCAGGGCTGGTGCCCAGCACCAGAGGAGATAAACTGAGCAGGGCAAAACTGAGCAGGGCAAAGTCCATCATGTTCTTGGTGGCACCTGGCTCTCCCTGGTCCTGGGAAACACTTTCCTCATCCCATTAGCTGACATCTGCCTGGTATGAGGTTTTCTGTTGGGCATCTTCCAGGCAGGTATAGACTTTTGTGCCTATACCAAGGCAGCTTGTGAAGTCCAGGATGGAGAAATTCCTTGGAGCTGGAAGCGTCACAGGGTTGAGCTGGGCTCCCTGGGTTTGAGTGATGAGATCCCCTTTGTCTTGGGCTGGGTTTGTGCCTTGGAACTCTGGACATGTGTGGGGCAGGTTCCAAGTGGGACCTGCCCTTGGTTGAGTTGTGCTCATTTCACTTCACCGGTTGTACCAGAAACTCTGGGTGACCACTCAAACATGGAGGAGATGAGTCCAACTGCTCATCCAGGAAGACCAAAGGAGGAATGTAAACACCCACCCCAAGCTCTGCAACTAAATAAATTGTACTCTTTCTCCAGGCTCCTGGGATGTGAGTGCTGCTGGGCGCTGATCCAGCAGAGCTGAGTGTGCTGGGTGTCCTGGGCCCTGGGAAGGTCCACCAACGTTCAGCCCACGGGTTGTCTGCACAGGGTGATGTCCATGCAATGAAACCCACTGATCTTCCTGCCTTGCTGAGCAGACTCCAGGGCTCGCACCAGCAGATGAGCAAAAATCAAATGAGCTGCACAGCCCTCATCTGCTGCTCTTGTTGTGCTGTTGGCACAACCCTAAGTTGGGAAACTGAGGTTCTGGGTGACGGCTCTGCTGCACGCGTAGGTTGGCGTTAAGTCAGGGGATTTGAGCATGGATCTTGTGTGTCAGACTATCATTTTGCTCTGAAGCACATTCAAAAGTTTTCTGAGTTAGCTTAAGCAGAGACGTGTCAGTTTTAATTAGCTAGAAAGGATTTTCCTCTGGGAACAGCAGAACCACATTCTTAAGGTGCAAAAATGGGCCAGGCCTGGTGCGTTCGGATGCTGTAGATAACTAAACAGAGAAATCTCTGGCCGGTGGCACGAAAAGCATCCTTTCCTCCCTTTTCCTCCCCTCCTTGCAGGGGCTGTTTTGCTCCAAGGTCTGAACTTTAACACCAGCAGCTTGGGGGAGGGCCAGCGCTGGGGGCTTCGCCGTGGTGGCCATCCAGGGCCCCCGTCCTTTGTCCGAGCTGAATAGCTCTCCGCAGAGCTGCCGGGCAGAGGTATGCGATCTGCAAACCTCTTTTCTTCCCTCCTCTTGGCTGACGGACAAAGTCTTCCCTCGGAGACGATGCTCGCGGCGGTTGCGGCTGCCCTCGGTGGGGCTGTGGGGCCGGAGAGGGTCCCCCACGCTGCGTCCCAATCTCCTCGTCTCCCCTTAACAGCAGGGCACAAAGAGCTGCTTAGGCATTCAGAGGAGCAGAGAGGGACCCAAGCCAGGGCATGCTGAACTGCACAAAGTAGGATTTATCTTCAAAGAAATATCCCCCTCCTCCCTGTTTCTGAGCTCCTTTTTCTCTTTTTTTTTTTTTTTTCCAAGGGATTTATTCCTCCTCCTCCTCCTCCCCCCCCCAGGCAGGCTTTGAGCCGTGGAAGCACTTTTTTGCCTCCCCATGGTGGCTTTTCAATGGTGGGAGAGTGACTTCTTAGAAAGCCGCCGGCCACCCAGAGGCAAAGCCCAAGGCTGTGCCCCATGTGCTGCACGGGGCTGAGCTGAGCCCAGCTGCACACATTGTGATGTTGCACGGCCGCAAGCACGGTGAGGACAAAACTTTTCCCCTTCTCCTGTTGACCACGGTGAAGTGTGGGGAGCAGCATTTTACCCCGAGTCACACCAAATCTCCATTTTCAGGCTTGACCTGGAGGTATGAGCTCACCGATGCTCTTAATTCCCTCCTCGGGTGAGGAAAATGACACCTAGACATGGACATCTCGCTGCTGCCAGCTGGGACCAACATCTGGCTGGGTGGTGGAAGGTCTCTGTGTGTTCACAGCTGGAAGGTCGCTGTTTCTGATCACTTTTGGGGCTAACTTTTGCCTCTGCCCACCTGTGCTGCACAGAGGAGGGTCTCCAGCTTCCCCAAAGGGCTGGCCATCCTTATACAGGGGACCTCCAGGACTGAGCTAAGGGGGGCTGTAACATGTTTATGGGTTATATATCAGCAATGTGAAGGAGCTCAGGGTCAAAAACAGAGGGAAGACACTGCTGATGGGTCTGGAATCAACAGGGACAAAGCTACTTGTGTGTTGTGCCCATTTCTGTGATGTTGGGAAAGTGGCTGTAGATCTTGTTCTTGGATGAGAACTTTCTTACACCAGGAGAGCCCTGTGAGTACACCCTGGGAAACCAATTCCTGAAAAACAGTGTCTGAGCCATTTCATATAGGTGAGTATCTACTTTGTAAAATCAGATTTCTGATGTGCCAGAGTTTTTCAGGCCCTTCCCAGGCCAAACAGGGCCCTAGCTGCCTTTTAGTACAGATAAAAATCTAGAAAATAGGCATGAAAGTACAAAAATCTGCTGTGTTTGGGTCAGCATTTGATTCTGGATTTTGAAGTTTCTTTGCTATCCTCAGCCAGAACCTCCTCTCCCTTATTACCATCAATAGAGCCAATAGCAATGATGGAGCAGCTGCAGCTTTAGTCCTTGGGACCATGGAGACCCAGGGCTGGTGTGGCTTGAGGGCCATCAAGCATGCTGGGCTGGTGGCTGTGGCTGGCCACCTTTGCTTGAGTAGTGCAGTGGAAGTTTCTAGAAGGACAGTTGGAGTTGTTGGGACTTGGGAGGGACTCTTTATGAGGGAGCAGAGCGCTAGGACAAGGCGTAACAGCTTTAAACTGAAAGAGGGGAGATTTAGAGTAGATATTAAGAAGAAATTCTTTACTCTGAGGGAACTGAGACACTGGAACAGGTTGCCCAGAGAAGCTGTGGCTGCCCCATCCCTGGAGGTTTCCAAGACCAGGCTGGATGGGGCTTTGAGCAACCTGGTCTGGTGGGAGGTGTCCCTGCCCAGGGCAGGGGGTTTGGAACTGGATGATCTTTAAGATGCCTTCCAACTCTAATCATTCTATGATTCTATGACTTTCTAGAAGGGGGACGTGCAACATTCTATAAGGATGGTTGAGGTGGGCAAGATCTTTCATAAGAAAAGCAGGGCTGGGAGGACATCTCTAGAAGGTAGATGAGGTGAACCTCTCTAGAAAGAAGGTCTCGGTCAAAAATAGTTTAAATCTAGACCCCACTGAGCAGCTGTGCTGGGAGTTGTGTCCTGTTCCCCCTCAAAGGAGAGCTTCTGTAACCAAAATCGTCTCTGTCTGTGCCAGACCCACATCTTTTCTCCTTGCAATGGGGGGATGCTGGTGGCACACAAATCTCTGCAGAACCAGAACCACCTGGCCCTTCCGGGAAGTTTCTGAATAATAATAATGGACAGGAATATGCTGAGTCCAGCGAAGGCTGTGGCATTTGTGAAAAGTCTTTCTCCATCCCTTCTTTTTCTTTCCCAGCTGCCTTTTCTTTTTTTGAAGCTACTATTCGCGAGCTTTATTGAAAACACTCATTTTGCTCTTAGCAGGCGAGAGGGAAAATCTGTTCTAATGCCATGAGACCCTTTTACAAACATGAAAATTTCCCCTTGCCTGTTTCCACATGAATCTGAAAGCGTTTCTATAAAATCCATTGTAAATGCTCTGAGGCTTGGCCAATACTTTCCTTGGGCACACATTTGTTAACGTAGCCCACAAAGTGCTTTGAAGTTGAAGAAAACCAGCTGTAATTTCTAATGATGATGGTTATGATTAAATGAGGTTTCTGCAAGTGGTTGTGGATCATAAGTCATCCCCAGGGACCGGGCATTGGGGACAAACATGCTCCAAGCATGAGAGACTATTGAGAGAGGTAGCTTGAAGGAGCAAGGAGACATCAAACATTCTGGGGGGAGGACTGGGGGAGATGAAAAAGTGATCTGTGTAAAAAATGTCGTTCAAATTCGGAGCTTGATTTCCTATAATGGTCACTCTGGAATAAAACCAGGGATGAAGGTGCCTTTTTTTACCCTAAATTCTCATGGCCAACGTCTGGTTTTGTTTTAAGGCGAACGGATCCCACCTTGGAGTGAGGCTTGCATCACCATGCAGGGATATGTGAAGTTTGGGGCTGGCAGCAACGTTACCAAACCCGTATCACTCACCCCCAGCAACAAGGGTTCTTCAAGGGCTTGTCGAACTGACCCTGCAAAATCAATCGGTTGCCTCAGAAGATCTTGCCTTAAAGCATTCGCATGAGACCACAGATGAGGGACTGACTGCTGAGTCCTTCTTTATTTCTCTTGTTGAGCCCTATAGTGTCTTTGTGCTAATGGCTGTGACCTTCACCTCAAAGCCAACAGCTGACCAGTTCATGAGACGTACTTTTCACGTGGTTTGTCCCAGGCTGCACATACTCCCTGGGATCTCACACAGAAGTAAGGTATAATTAGGGCTTATAAAGGGCTGATAAATTATAATTAACAGGGAAAGGAAAGGATATAGAGTATGTCCCCTATCATCGGGACATAATGACTAGCTTTATTTTATTGGATCCTTTTTCCTTTCCTGTGTTAAACCTCATTAATTCCCTGAAAAGAAACTGAAGGCAGATGATGGCAGGGATCCTAGGCTGTGGTCCAGAGCCTTGGGCAGAAGTGTGAGTTTAAGGGATGCTCTTTGCTGAGCCTTTCTGACTGGGGGCGGGGGCTGTGTGCAGCTGGTGGTGATGGTGATCAACCAGCAGCTTGCCAGGAGGTTGCCTCTACTCCTTTGTGTCTGTTGGTGTGATGCTGTGGAAGACTCCCAGGTGGAAGAGCAGGAGTGCCCTGTAGAGTGGTGGGATCGCACCAGAAGTCTCCATGCAAGGGAGCTGCAGGTGCTGGAGAGGCTCAGCTCGAGCTCAAGGCACCTCCCTCCACCAGCATGGGGTTCATTTTCTCTCTCTCTGGAAATGGTGGTCTGGGCAAAGTGGGCGTCGATCCTATCTGCTGTCTTCCTTTGCCCTCAAGATGCTCAGGTGCTGAGAAATGACCATTTCCATGTCCCGCACGTGGCTGCTGGTGCCCATGTAATTTTTTTCCCCAATTCTCTTCTTGCAGGTGACCGGGAAGTGTATTTGTAATCTCTGAAATGAGCCCTGCACCCACCTGCCCATGTGTTGTAGGATATTGTGTCGGAGAAAGCCGGGTAGATGCAAGAGAAAGGAAAAGAGAAAGACTTAAAAGGCCCAAGGAAAAAGCTATGGGGCAATGCCAAATTTTCCAGTACCTAAGGGGTGCTACAGAAGAGATGGGGAAGGGCTCTTCACCAGGGAGTGGAGCGATAGGGCAAGGGGTAATGGTTATAAACTTGAAAAGGGGAGATTTAGATGAGATCTCAGAAAGAAATTCTTTACTCTGAGGGAACTGAGACACTGGAACAGGTTGCTCAGAGAAGCTGTGGCTGCCCCATCCCTGGAGGTTTCCAAGACCAGGCTGGATGGGGCTTTGAGCAACCTGGTCTAGTGGGAGGCGTTCCTGCCCATGGCATGGAACTGGATGATCTTTAAGGTCCCTTCCAACCTGAACCATTCTATGATTCTGTGATTTGGCTGCCGTACCTGTTTACCCCTTGAAAGATCACAGAATCTTCATGGTTGAAAGGGACCTTTGAGATCATTGAGTCCAACCATACACACAGAAAAAACAAACAAACAAAAAATCCAAAAAACCCCACACCACACCCAACCCAACAATCTCGGGCACTAGAGCATGCCCTGAAGTGCCTGTCTACATGTTTCTTAAATTCCTCCAGGGTGGTGACTCTGCCACCTCCCTAGGCAGGCCGTTCCAGTGCCTGACCCCCCTCTCAGTAAAGTAATTCTTCCTAATATCTAATCTAAACCTCCCCTGCCCCAACTTCAGACCATTTCGTCTGGTCCTGTCATTATCACTTGGGAGAAGAGGTCAACCCCCACCTCTCTACACCCTCCTTTCAGGGAGTTGTAGAGGGCAATGAGGTCTCCCCTCAGCCTCCCCTTCTCCAAACTAAACATGCCCAGTTCCCTCAGCCTCTCCTCATATGACTTGTTCTCTAGACTCCTCACCAGCTTGGTGGCTCTCCTCTGGACATGCTCCAGCAGCTCAACGTCCTTCATGTAGTGAGGGGCCCAAAACTGAACACAGCAGTCCAGGTGAGGCTTCAACAGTGCCGAGCACAGAGGCACCATCACTTCCCTACTCCTGCTGGCCATGCTGTTCCTGAGACAGGCCAGGATGCCATTGGCCTTCTTGGCCACCTGGGCACACTGCTGGCTCATGTTAAGGCAGCTGTCCACCAACACCCCCATGGAAACCCTTAGTTCTACAGCACCAAAAAAGACAAGAATCCTCTCTCTTTGCTTGTACACTGGCCTCTCGAGCAAGCTCGCCTTGCAGTCCTGGCTGCGTTCAGCCCCTGCAGCTGAACATGTTTCCTGCTTTTCGCTCCCCTGCTCCTTCCTCCATCACTCCCCCCCCCGGGGGCTATTTCTCATGCTTTTCCTCACTCGCCCTCAAGCAGTGGGAAAGGAGCAGCCCGGCTCAGCTGCCTGCGGTTACCGAGGCTCTTATCTGCGGGCAAACAACGTCTGTTTGCAAGGGACAGACCTGAGATCTCTTGGGTTTATGGAGCTGAAAAACATATGTTACGGCTTTCATGGCTCGCTTGCTAAGGCGTCCTAAACTTTGCTCTCCTACTGATGCATATTTTCCTGCTTGCTCTGTGCTCCCATGGCTTTCTGAGTGAATGGGTTTCAGGTTTGCTGTTTCCCTCCTCTGTCCAGTTACATTTGCCTGGTGGAGATGGGCAGGGATTGCAGATGAATTTGAGGAACGCTCTGCTTCAAATCTAGATGCAAGCACTATAAGATCTCTTGCTATGTCCTGGAAATCACCAAATTGCTCCAAATCTACTATCTTTTGGCCTCTGCATCTATCCCATGTTGTGGTAGTGTTTGCCCTTGAGGTCATTGCTGGGTCCAGATGCTGGGATATTGTCATCGTTAGGATCAGGTGCTTGTGAATTCAAACTCTTCAACATCTGATGGGGTCTGAGGCATGGCAGATTCAGCCAGACCTTGGGAGAGGTGGTGGTGGGGCTTCTGGATGCCCCACCACAGCTGTAACAGCAGGCTGGTAATTTGTGAGCAAGGATGAAACTGGGATGGAGGGTCATGGAGAACCTGAAGAGCAGCTGGGGTGTAAAGAGAGACTCTGCATTAAATTAATCACAATATTTGAGCATATGAGGTGCATTGGAGAGCACAAACCTGGGGAAAGGTGTGGAGGTAAAAAGGAAGGAGTGTTGCCTGTGTGTAAGATCACAAACAAAGGGAAAAAAGGAGTAGCTGGAGATCTGAGTACATTTTGAGCCGAGGAGGACCTTTCTGCCTGCTCTTGTGTTTGCCTTTGCCTTCCTCATCCTCAGATGGGACTTGTCACCACTAAGAGGGGTTTCTTCTGGGCTTCTGGAGTCACCACTCCAGTGTTTGCTGCTACCAGCGACAGCACAGTATAAATGCTTCACAGATACTTGCATCTTACAGAGCTGCTGAGGGAGATGAGTTCTTCTTCGGAGTCATTGTCTTCAGAGTGAAGTAGCCCAAATACTTGGTGAATCACCTTCCTTATCCCTGTAAACTCTTTCCTTTGGATCTACACACAAGCATTGCCTTTTTTCTGGTGTCTCATTCATCTTCTGTGCTTTGTTCCTCAGCAGAGACCCAGTGCTCTCCTACAGCTGTGGGGTAGAGTGGCTCAAAGTCTTCCATTTTCTTTTTTTAATTATCTAAGTCCCATATGCTCAGAAGAAGCAGGAGCAGCCCTGGGTCAGGTCATGACCTGGGGCTTGGCAGGGTGGTTTCTGCTTTGGATGAGAGCTTGCTGATCCCACTAGATGTGATATAGCAGGTATATTGACTTCCCTGCTCTCTAGCCTCTGTCAGTCTCTGGTTCTATGTCTGGATGGGCCGGGCATGTGACTGCAAGGTCTTTTGTGCGTTTCTCCTTTGAGCAGAGGAGGATCTCAGCCACAGTAGCTCTCATGCCCTCGTGAGAACAGATTCTGGCAAAGGATGGAAGAGAATGGTGGGTCCTTCTTATAAATGACTCCAAAGAATTGTTTTCCTGGGCCCAGAATTTGCAAACTCAGATGCCTAAACTCAAATGCTGCTTCCCAAAATTTGACAAGGTCTGTTGCCAGTGAGGACCTTGTCTAAGGTGCCCAGGGTCAGCTTGTTGAATTTCTTGATACTGAAAGGTGTTATTGCTACAGTGGTACTTCTAAACATCTTGGACAATTGGGTCACTGGGGACTGGGGAGATGTGAGACACAAAATTTTTTGTTCTTCCTTGGCCAGTCTGATGGTTTTGGGAGGACCAGGGATAGGTGGAGGTAGTTGTGGAAAGGAGGCTGTGTTCCTCTCATCCTCCACCTCCAGCCTCCCCTGCGATGAAGGGTCCCTTCCTCAACAACAACTGGGCTTGGAGAGATCACTTATATGGGAAGACTAAGGCAAGAGCTAATTAAATTCTTAATTATGAAGGTGTTCGTAAGTGCTCTGGTGCATAAAGCTGAAAACACCTTTCTCTTGCCACTGGGGGTGAGTTCAGGGTGAATTATTTAAGCATTCAGATGACCGAGGCCAGATGATGTGTTTGATACCTGAGAGAAGCTGGATGCTGCCAGTGTTGAGTAGCCTGTGCTATGGGAACACTTCTGCCCTGGAGAAGCTGTGGGCTGGTTCACCACATCTTGTTATGGCCACCATGTGTCCAAACCCATGGGAAATGCAAGGAAATTCCCAAATAGCAGGTGGCTCTGGACTCCACACAAGCATACTCTGAGGAGGAGAAAACATGAACTATGAGGAAAGACTGGAAAACTTGGGGTTGTTCAGGCTGTAGAAGACTTAAAGGGAGACATCCAAATGTAAATACGTGAAATATGTAACAGAGGAAATGTTTAAGCTTTTCTAGATATCCACCATGAACAGGCCATCAAGTAATGTGCCTAAACTGTAGTACAGGAGACTGGACATTAATAATAAAGCTAGTTAGGACTGAATTAGCCTGTCTTGGAAGCTGGTGGGATCTCCATTACTGGCAATTTTTATTAGGGGTAGACTAACACCTGGGTTTAACACCTGACATGCTGCTGTAGCCAACCAGGTGGAGGATACAGTGTTCTGAGATCTCTGTAATCTCTGTTTTCCTGTCAAATCCCATGTGCTCCTAGGTGAGCATTGATGTGTGAGCCTCGTGCCCACACCAGGAATGTGAGTAACAAACCTCATGGCCTCTGCCAGCAAAACTGCTGATTTTGATCCAGTGTTGCTGAAGGAGAAGGGCTGGGGAAGAACGGAAGCTGTGGTTCAGTGATAGGGAAACTGATGGTTTAGGGATCCTCGTAGGAGGTAACAACCCCATGGCACACCACACCCTTCTGGTAAGACCTCGGAAGGTTCAAATATATTCAAAGACGTGGCTGGGGTAACTTGGTAATTGCTGGGTTTATGCCAGGTGTACTTTAGACTGAAGACAACAGGATCAGCAGTCGTCTGCACCACTGTCTGGTGGCATCATGCCCACATCCCTCCCCCTGTCTGTGCTCTGGGTAATTCAAGAGCAGGATCACCATTTTGCCACGTGAGATTGGCATCAATTTTTTACTGTGGGCTGACCTGCTGGTGCCAGGATCCGATGCTGCTGAGCTTCTAAGGGTGGCTTGACCCCACCATATCCCAGAGCGTGTGATTCCCTGTGACCGTCCTGGCTGGGCAGACACGTCTGTCTCAGGAAGGCACTTGGGGCATGGCAAGATTGGGTGCTGCTCAATGTGTTGTGGTTCAAAGTGAAACCCCTCGTTTCATTTCCATCCTCTCTCCTTGCACTCCATCTGCCAATAGGCTGGGATATTTGGAAAGGGTACCAGGGATGCACCATTTCAGTCTTAACTTGCTTCTCTTGTCTCTTTTTTATTTGTGCCTTCTGCAAACTGACCCGTTTTGGGGAAGTGTCAGTTTGCAAGGATTTATCCACTGATTTTCTGCAAAGGAACACTGGGCTCTGAGTTATTCGCAAACAATTTATGTGTGTGTTTCACCCATGTGTATCACAGCGCAGCAAATTGTTCATTCTTGTTCTTAAATGACTCTTATTACATCGGATAGACCAGGGAAATCGGAGGCCTAAGATGGGACTTTGCAACAGACATGCCTGAATTTGCACATGGCACTTTTTAATGTGACAGAAAAACACGTCTGGTTATTTCTGTACTCCAAAGATGTGCTGGATGATGGTGTTTCTTTGTATGCCAATGCAACACTTTTTTTTTTTCCCCCTAAATCTTTCCTTGTGGTCTTGGTAGTTCCCTGCTGGGTGACCTGCTCTTTGCTGGCAAACCCCTGTGCTATTTGCTTCGCTGTGAACTACATGGGTTGCATTTTACCACCAAGGTCGTTGTTGAAAATCTTGATTATGAACAGGTCTCCCACGTGTGTGTCTTTTCAGCCACTCTCTACCCTTCAAAAACATCGCCAAGTTTTACTTGCCTGTTGTGCTATTTCAGTCAGGAAATAATTTTTTCTTAAGGGATCGGTCTCTGCTGTGCTGCAGTTTTGCCAGGACAAGACCCCTGTGTACCTGCAGGGTTTTAGTCCCTTTCCTGCAAGAGCTAGTTAAACTGGTAACAGGTTGCAGTCAGGTTACGGTGATGTTGGATTAATTCCCACAGCGAGGCTCAGGTTCATCTGACATCATTTGAGAACCTGCACAGAGTGCTGAAGTTAGTGATTTCACTCCCCAGAGCTCCTTGTATAGTCAAAAGTAGGTGGAGGTTCCCTTGGAGGTGATTCAGAGCACCTAAGTTACAACCAGGGGCACCACCGACTGCAGAGGGGACTTGCAGTGACCATGCTTTTCTGATAGACATCTCACTTAGGGACATAAAATTAGGTGGGGTGTCCTCGGCACCCTTCCCTGCTGGTTGCAGCATCCTCTTGATAAAACTTCCTCTCTTTTTTCTCCTGGAAAGGGGGGTTACAGTCTCCTCATAAAACTTGTGGTCTCGTTTCAGGAGGAAGATGAGATAAAGCCACTCAGATGGAGGCCAGTTCCACCAGCCTCAAGAGGATCAAGTTTGGGAAGCTGAAGGTGGTACGTCGGCGCTTGCTGCAGAGGTATGAGCATCAGCCCTTCATCTCCTGCCTGGCTGGTTTCTACAGCTGCCGGTGGAAGCGGTACCAGCGCAGAAAGACCGAGCCTGGGAAATGCTGCTGCAAGACGGTAAATTAGCTCAAAATCAGCGCAAACATTGATTTCTGTGTAGGGATAGATCTGTCTAAGCTGACAAGCGGTTGATGTCCTGGGCGAAAGGCATCCTAATGTTATTTGGAGCCCACAGAGATCAGTTGGGTTGTTGGATTTTGGCTCTGATGGGTGTGTTGCTGTGTTTCCATCACAGGCTCGGTTTGTCCGTGCCGCCACGCAGCTGATAAATGTGTTGTGACAGGGAAGGACCAGACTTTGCACCAAACCTTCCTAGCCAGTGAAACATAGGACCAAATTAAAGAAGGAAAATTTGGGATGGGTGTGCAGTAAGGACTGCAAAGAGGGCTGCTGCGTAGTGCAGTTTCCTCTCATGAGAGAGGGTTAAAATCCTTTTTATTTGTGAAGTTAGAAGATCTGTTTTCCCTGAAAATAAATACTGCAGAGTACACTTTTGAGGATATTCCCCTGGCCACAGGGGACAGGGAGGGAAGTCCCCTCCGTATCTACTTCAGGAGGTCCAACACCAAGCCACGTATTTTAGGGACAACCAAAAAGTATCTGCCACTTGCTCTGCTCACTTTGGGGTAGACAGGACTCTGACCACTTGTCCACTTGTCCTTCCTCTCCCTCTCCAGCGGGAATGCGTGTTTTTCCCACTGCTAGTTGGAGCTTTCTGCTTTTCTCTCATCTTTCTGTACATGTGGGGTGAAGCGAAAAATGACTACAATAACTTTGACTGGTAAGTACCAGCTTTTCTTCCTCTTTGGCTCCTCCGGCAGGTCCCCAGGGTGGCTGGGCAGAGATGTCCACCCTCCCCAGCAGCTGTGCCGCAGCAGGGCTCTTTAGCCATGAGCCAAAGATTTGCCTCCTTAAACTCTTGGTTGCAGCATCCAAATTGAATGTCCAGTGACTTCAGAGGTGCTGAGGCTCTGCCCTTTGCTTGGCTACAATTTTTAGGTGTAAGTGTGAATTTGGGAGAAAGAGGAGAATCATCACAAAATTTTGAGTGAAGGGGACTAAATAGGTCTTTTTCCTTCTCTGGGTCTTTTTTCCCCACCAGTTCCCACTGAAGAAATGTAGAGGCATTGCAAAGAGAATTGCATGTTCCAAGGCTCAAAAGTAAGAAATAACCAGCAGGGATTTATGCAAATCCTTTCCTTCTGCAGTCCATAGGTAACAGTTATGCAAATCTGGTCCCTAAAATTAAATTAAAACAGCTCAAATATTATGGGGAGGAAAGGTGTAATCGTATTATTCATCCTTATTGAGCCTTTGGGTAAAGAATAAAGCTTCCCTATCTCTAACCTTGGGCACTCCTTCTGCAGCTCCTCCGGTTTGCTGGTGTTTTCTCCTTGAAAACCTGGCTCAGATCCCCATTTTTTCTGTGGTGCCCTCCACAACTGCAGGCAGACAAGGTGGGCTGATGGCTGGAGTCATGTCTTCTTAGTTTCCCCAGGCTGCCTTGTCTGCAGCAAGGTCCTCTGTCTTACAGTCAGACTGGGAATTCTCTGGAGCAAGACCTTCGGTTCGGTCCTGTATTTTATCAGCCCAGCACATTGGGGTATTATTCTGGTGGCTAATGCAATCCCAGATTTGGGGAAGGATACCAGGGTAAGGTTATTCCTTCCTCCCACGTCATTTTATCGCTTTGAAAATTTCAAAATATCAAGGAAGAGGGCCGTTGTTCCCCTCCACTATTATAATATTCTATTGTTTTTAAGGTATAACTATGGGAACCTGGGGTTCTGGTTTCTCTGGTCTCTTGTTCTCCTGATTGTGGCTGCGATCTTGTTCATGTACATCACGCTGTTATTGGTAAGTAATGCTCCTTGTAAGCTGACCATGATTTATAGCCCTAAAAAGTAAACATAAGGATGACTTTAATGTGTCAGAGCAAAGCTCAGCCCAGCCCCGTGGACAATCCCTACACAGTGGCTACCAGGGGAAGACTGGGAACAGGTCGAATGCTGACGGTGCTTTCTCCCCATGTCCACTAGCGGATGACCAATTTTAGCTTGAGGGTGTCTGAGCCAGACGTAGTTTCTGTGATTTCTCTTGATGATCTTCCTTTGATGAACTTGTCCGGTCTCTTCTTGAACCCAAGCGAAGACCTGCCAGTGGTGGCTGGATTTTGATTTAGGGGAACTTAAAGTTTGTTCTTTTGACAGCAGGGAAGTAGGGGGCTCTGAGTCATGTAGTGGTGGTGATATGTCATCAAAGCTGAATTATTCCTCTAATCCTGAAAAAAAATGCTTATTTTTCTGAAATATCGCTGAAGCTGCCTTGTCTCTCTCTGCTTTGCTGGAGGGTTTCTCTCCAGGTAGGGACTGCAGACATGGTCACAAAATGCTCCGGAAGTTTTTGCCCAAAGAGGCAATGTTTCTGAAATCTTCACATTTCCAAATCCTGAGAAATTTTCTCTAGACTCCTCATCTGCTGTCTGCTTTGGTTACTGGAAACATACCAAAAAGCAAGTGCTTCCTAAAATTTCTACCTAGTCATCCTTTTTTCCTGTCCTTTCTCTCATAGGGAGCCCCCAAATAAAGACGTATCTGCAGATGTGTTTTCACCCTCTGTATCCAGAGCTACAGGCTAAGAAATCACCTTAACTCCAGGGACTGGAGTTCACATTCAGTCTCGTGCCTGCTCCAACTTTCCTTTTGAAAAGCCAGGTGCTGGGGATGAGGTTATGGCTTTGACTCACTTCTGTGACCAAGACAACCAGCTTTTATCAGTTCCTGCTGTTCTTACCCGTTCCCTGATGTGTCATCATATAGTCAGTCTGTAAATTGCCCGTGGCAAGAAATCTCTTATTGCTTTGTTCATGCAGTGCCCAGTACAATAGGTATCTGGAGTCCTTTGTCCCTGCTGAAGTACAAATAAATAGTGATTTTATTTTAATGCCAGCAATAAAATACCCAAGTGATAAATAGGACAGCTGCTTGGCCATGCCCACAGTGATCAATGGCATCATAATTGCTGTGGACTCTGAGCAGGACAAATAATGATAGTTAATTACAAGGATTTTGTGACACCCTGATGGCTGTAGAGCTCAAAATCTGTTATTCAGCAAAGACTACCTGGCTTTCCCAGTGGCCGTGGGACAGTGTGGGGTGGTTATAATGCTGCTTTGGTCAACTCAGAGCTTTGCCAGAGGTGCACGTGTGACATGGATACCTCTGAGCTCATACCTCAGCAGGCTGTGGATCTGAGGTCAACCTCAGGATCAGACTAACTCATCATAACACATGCTAGAAATGGACTTTATATGATTTCCTGGGCTTGAGGAGCCTGAAGACCCCTGGGGCTGGTGTATCAGCTTGGTCATGCTCTGTCTGGATCCAAACATCAACCAGTGTCCAAGCATGGACTTTCTTAGAGGAGTTTCATGTCTTTGGTAGATGCAAGTTACCAGGGCAGGTGGTGGCAAAAGTGAAGCCAGAAAGGTAAATGGAAAATGCAAAGTGAAATTGGTGCCCTACATCATTCAGTTCAGTCTTGGTCCCACTCTTCATTGTCTAGACATATGGTCCTCCTCTCAGCAGCTCAGTTCTATCTAATAAGGCTAACAGCACTTGCCCTCCTCAGGAGGCTGAAACACAGACAAACCTGAAAGAATACGAGGAGTTTGCATACTATCGGACAAGTCCTACAAGAGAAACACTTCAGAGGTGCAGTGAAGGTCATGGAATCATGGAATTGTCAGAGTTGGAAGGGACCTCGAGAGATCATCTGGTCCAACTCCCCTGCTAAAGCAGGAACGCCCAGAGCACATTACTCAGGACTGCATCCAGATGGGTCTTGAAGATCTCCAGAGAATGGGACTCCACGACCTCCCTGGGCAGCCTGTTCCAGGGCTCTGTCACTCTCACCGTAAAGAAGTTTTTTCTCATATTTAAATGGAACTTCCCATGTTCCAGCTTGAGCTCGTTGCCCCTTGTCCTGTCGCTGGAAACCGCCGAAAAGAGTCCAGCTCCAACATCCTTCAACCCACCCTTTAGATACTTATAAATAACGTCCCCCTCAGTCTTCTCTTCTCCAGACTAAAGAGTCCCAGCTCTCTCAGCCTTTCCTCATCAGGGAGATGCTCCAATCCCTCAATCATCTTTGTTGCCCTACACTGGACTCTCTCCAGTAGTTCCCTCTCTCTCTTGAACTGGGGAGCCCAGAACTGGACACAGAATTCCAGTTGTGGCCTCACCAGTGTAGAGTAGAGAGGGAGAATGACCTCCCTCGACCTAGTGGCCACACTCTTTCTGTGCAGCCCAGGATTCCACTGGCCCTCTTGGCAACAAGGGCACATTGCTGGCGCATGGAAAGTGTGCTCCCAGATCTTTCTCCTCAGCACTGCTTCCCAGAAGATCCATCCCTAACCTGTATTGGTGCCTGGGGTTCTTCCTCCCCATTTGCTCTTTTCTTTCATGAAGCTGTTAAGTGACCCACCCAAAGCTACTGGGTATTTCTAAGGGCACTTGCCTTGTTTCATTACATCACCGTGTCATCGTGTCTCATTTGGCAAGATGGCTGCATGCATCTATGTTGAGCATGAGGTCCCACAATGTCAGAGCTGTTGCCTAAATAGGATTAGGTCTTGAAGAAAAGGGGAGAAAGGAAAGTAATCAACACCACCATTCATGCTTCCACTATCTCAAAGCATGCAGGATCTCACGAAGGTCACATGCCTGCACGCAGGCTTTTGTGATGACAACTGTGGCTTGGCCATGCTCATCCCAGCAGGGCTCTTTTCAGAGAAGGACTCTGCCAGGAATCACCCCTCCATTGTTGTTTGCAGAGCTTCACAGTGTTTGACCTTTCACTGTAGCCTTTGATGAAACACCCAGCAAACCACTGGATCCTCTCAGGCGGATAAGTGCAACTCAGCCCTTCCACATCTAAATAAGTCTATTATTGTGTGTACTATACGATAGCTGGATCGCTTTAACACATTTCAGACAACCAGTGGCCAAATAGGTTGCCCCCACAATGAATTATATCCCATATTCTGGTTGAACGGTGTTGGATGGAGACTATCCTTGCACGTGTTGCAGGAAGGACTGGAGACCTTCACCCAGGCAATGTTCCCTTGTGATGTTTTGCATCAGCAGCCCATCATATCAGAAAACTCAGCACACTGATGCCCTTGTTGGAGCAGAGAGATTTTATAGCAACCAATGGCTGGTCTGGTTTTGTTTGTGAGCACCATACCCTATTCCCTAATGATGGCACCCAACTGGAGCCTGCACGCCTTATTGTGAACCACTGAAGCAAGCACTCTCCTGCCCACCAGCCACCAGCAGCTGAACAAAACGCTGCTCAACAAAGCACTTGCTCTCTGTGCAAAGACGCTCTCCGTCTGCACGCATCATGGTAATTTTTTCAGACAATCAGTTTCAATTAATTCAATTGTTATCACTCCGCAAGACAATTTTCTCATCCCCATTAGAGCTAAAAGGTTAAGCTGAGGGGTCTGGTTGCAGAACAGTTCATGCTCAGTGGAGAAGAAAAAACTGTTCTTGTTCAGTCTTTGAACACCAACATAATATTTTTCTCTCTGCAGTTCAACCATGTTTTTTCCAAGGGTTTTGAGGAGGTGACTTGTGACTGTACAATATAAAGAGGTTTGGGTGTTTTGTGGCATTTGTAGGCTAAGAAAGAACTCAAAATAGTTCATTGACACTAAAGTTCAAAAAGTGATCTCAAACCTCCATTTCCAAGAGACTAGGGTACCAGAGATCTTCTGAGTTGCTGCATTTTTGCCAGAAGGTGAATGTAGGGACCTGAATTCTGCTGTTGTGAACATCTGAGTGAGGTGATATTTCAGGCGAGCTGAGCGGCTAAGTGCCTGCCTCCACGTCCTTGTGGTGATATGTTCAGAACCTGCCCAAGCCCCGCCAGCAATATCGAAATCAGCACCAGGCCATTCCCATGCTGAAGCAGAGTGGGGTTAAAGGTCTATATTCCATCCTTCTGCAGCATAACTTTGTGGTCGGTGCTTTTTTTTGGGTCCACACCAAAAGAGGAGACAGAGGTGCAATCCCTCTTGCAGCAAATCCATCTCCCTTGCCACTGGGAAGCGTCCCTTAATTACCACTTTGCAGGTAAACGGTGGAGGGGAGACACTTCCACACCTCATACTAAAGAAGAGAAGAAGTGTTGGAGACTGTAAGATTAAGGGAGATGATAGGGCTGGCAAGAAGGACCTTAGGTCTAACCTCAGCAGTAATTGGCTGACACATATTGGTCACCTAAACCCTCATGTCTAAGTACTTGTATTTGACAGGGTATCTTCCACATCAGGATAAATGTGGACGCAATTTGGAAGAGCCAGACTTGCTGGTGCTGTTTGTCCCTTTGCCTGAGGAAGTCCTGCTCTAGGTGCAAACCATGTGATATTGCAAAAGGCAGCTGCTCTCCATGGAAGAGCGTATTGGTCAGGTCTTGAAGCAGCTTTTGAGGAGCAGGAATGTCCTGGTTTGAAGTAAAGCAGAACTAACAGAAGATAGGTTATTTTGGCTTGAGATGTTAAGCTTTAGGGGTATGTGCAAAGAAAAGAAACTCAAGCTGACCAGAGCACACAGAGAATAGACCTTGTCCACATCACAGCAGCTCACTGGTCCATCAAGATGTGCTCTCCTACAGTGACCAGTGGTGCAACTGCAAGAGTTGCTTCTTCACCCTCTGAGGATGAAACCTGGCTATTATTCTTTTCGTAAGCTGATACTGAGATGTTGTTTCCATCCATAAAAATGAACTCACCTTCCGATGGCATTCCCAGATGTGACGCATAATTCATACAAAATTTGTACGTGGTATCAGGGGAGGGTCAGGTTGAGCATGACCTGCGAAATAAGTGTTTGGCTCTTCCTTAGGAAAGGATCAGGTCTTTGTAACGTTTCTTGCAGAAAAGGGGCACAGTGTCTTTTTTCTTCCTTTGTGTGAAATTGCTTATTTAAATGGGGTTGGCTTAAGATCTTCAGCAGTAATTCAATTCTCTCTGAACCGCTCCCACGGTTACTCATCATGTACTGGGTGTAGGATTCCATTAAAGGAGGCTAACATGTCAAGAAGCACTTAAAAGCTGATCTGTATTCTCTGCTGAGCTTATATCTCGCTTCAAATCAGCATGATCCTGGAAAGAGGGTCTGTTTGTAGCTGGATGGGAAACAGCTTACATTCCTTTGTAGTTGTGTTTTGGGAGTGTAGAGCCCCTTCCCCTACATCTGTATGTCCCGCTTTCACATAATCCCACCGTGTTACAGTCTGGAGAGACCTGCATCACAAATGATCCTTCTCAGCTGAGCATTGATGTCTGCGAACAGATGCTTTTCTTTAAACACCGATAACTGGTAATACTGGTCCCCATACTGTCCCTTACAGCGGTGGGAAGCTTGCCCCAGGCACTCAGATTCCTGAGCACGGACCTGTACATTTTCATGGAATCATAGAATCAATCATTTGGGTTGGAAGGGACCTTATAGATCATCTAGTTCCAATCCCCCTCCTATGGACAGGGACACCTCCCACTGGACCAGGTTGCTCAAAGCCCTATCCAGCCTGGTCTTGAACATATTTTCATGGCAGCAAAGTACTTCTCCTGGTGAAATTGATCACCAGGTTCATTGGTATCTTAGGTCTGGGGCAACTTGACGAAATTCTCCATCAGAGCTGTGGACTGGCTTTCCTCATCCTTTTCTTCTTGGTGTTCAAGGCTTCTTGGTTTGTCCTCTGCCCTGGCTGAGGTTTGCTTCGTGCTTCACAGGAACCCTCCCAAAGGGCTACTACTTGCCATCAAGGGGAAGCAAAATTCCAGCCACTAAAAACTAGAGACTTTTTAATCTCCAACGCAGTTTTCCCTCTTCTGAGATGTGCCCATCTCTTGTGTTTCCTGAGATTACTGTGGAAGCATTGTCTCCTTTGCTGTCTGCTCTGTAATTTTTTTTTTTGGTACTTTGGAAGTATTTTTCAGTCCCTGACCAATCTCGCATGGCTGATATGCCCCTAATCACAACAGGGGGACAGAAAATAGGCAAGGCTGTATTGGTTCACACCATGGCAGTTGATCTTGGCCATGATTTCTCTTTCAGGATATGTACTCACAAAGAAAAGTGATTAAAAGTGTGTACCCCAAAGTGCCCAATTATTTGTTACCCATGAAAGTGCTTTGATCCTACAGGGCAGCCTTGATATGTGGTTGGTGATTTCAGAAGCATTTTTATTGTAGCAATAAACATTTCTGTCCATATACCTGTCCTGCTGACAGCCTTGGCATTGTGCAGGAAGATCTAGTGTAAAGTGACTTCCCAATGCAAAAATAATTCCAGAAGTACCTTGCTGACTGCACTTCACCATCTTCTATCAGGATGCAAACAATCTCTTCTTGATTTCCCAGGTCCTGGCGATGTGTTTGCTTGCAGAAGGTCAGCAGCTGTACCTACACTGGAGTCACAAGGTGGGGAGAGTCAGGGCTTTTTGGTAGCTCCAATATGTGCTTTAAACTATTTGAGTCTGTGGTGTTTCTATGCATGAAAAATTAGATTATGGGAGGTAAGAAAGAAAGGGAAGAAGTTAATCTTAGGAGCCTTTAGATACCCAAGAGGATGATGTCTCCACCCGAGCTGATCACTTAAACTCCCTTTGCAGTCAGTGGAGGGAAATGAATCTTCTGAGGATGCAATTCATCCAGTTGGTCACAAGCATCTAAATTAAGATGAGATGAATCACACCTAAAGTACCTTTTTTTCCCACTGACTCTAAAAGGAGCCTGCAGTGACTCATTCAGGTGAAGATGTCTATATTTGACACATCTACATGTGGTAACATGAAGACAAAAGCAAAGTTTCCATGAGAAGCACAGTGCAATTTTGTGTAGCAGGTTCCAGCAGCAGTAAAAACAGTGGGTTCTGTCTCTGCAGAAGAGAAATCTGGCTTTTCCAAGGCATCCCAGTGCCTTATGCCTTTTGGTTTTTGGGTAGCTTGGGAAATGCCACCTGTAGTTTTGAAGGTGCAGAAACAAATCCTCTGAGAGTTGTTGCTGCAAAATAATGCATTAGAATCACCTTCTTTATGAAATTCTTGAGGTTATGTGAGGTGTTTCAACAGCATCTTCTAACTGTACAGTTTAGGGGAGAATGTAATATGGTTGCAAATCTTGGGGTTGAATGTGCAGATATTTGATCCTGTGTTTCATCATCTATGTAATGGAAACACAGTCATCTTTAGTATTGAAATTTGGCTTCTAGAAGAACCAGAAAGATGTAGAACAGTTTGTAGGAAAAATTAATGAGATGACATCCTTAGGTGGAAGAGATAAGGGGTGTTGATCTGTAGGCTCCCCTGCAAATCGCTTAGGGCTTTGGTCCTATTTCTACTTGGCACTTAGTCCTCAGCAGACAGATGATGTCCAAGAAGAGCCTGCCATCACCTCTGTGCAGGCACCAAACTGAGCAAGAAGCAGAATAATAGACTGAGATGCCTCCTCCACTTTTTGGTTAAAAAGTGAGCTCTCATTTCTTAATTATGGGAGTGTTGCTGAAGCCTGTTGCAAAGCAGGTCCTAGCGTAAGGAAGATGTGTTGCTGTCTCTTTTGGATGGAATTCTTCAGTTTTGGATTTAGCCATCTGCAGGTTAGGGATTTAGTGTAAACTGATCTAGGCTCCATCTGCATCGAAAGGCATTTTCCATCATAAAGCAAGCGGGAATGGATCACCTCTGGAAATTCCTTTATTTCCCCAATGGTTATAGAAAGAACCCTTGGGGGCTGATTTAGTTGGGTACCCAACTCTTAAGATCAGTCCTGCCGTACAGAAAAGCCAATCAGGAGCACTGTTGGTCTGGTTTTAGTCCCATTAGATCTTTCTGTCTCTGAAGTGGCATAGTCAAGCTCATGCATCCCAAACTCACTGAGTTTAAGCTGCTTAAATAAGCCTGTGAGGCAAATGGGTGGCACACCCTGTGCAGAAATGTGGAAGCTGATTTATGTCTTCTTTGTCATCCCAGATTGGGACTTTTCTTGTCCTGGGATTCTCTATCACAGCCCTCTTCATATTATCAGTACTCTGGGGAGATCAATGGAAAACTGTCCGCCTGTCATTCCAGGTAAGAGGGGCTGGGAGGTGTGTTTGAAAGAACAACTTACTTATAGAAGTAATTTGTGGTAATTGGTAGAAAATATTCCATACAGTGGGTGTTTTTCACATGGGCTTTCCTGGCAGGCAGGGTATGTGGTTTTAAATAAACTTTTATTACTACTTAATTCCTGATGGGAGAGAGGAAGCCAAAACCTGAGGCTGAGTTTCAAGCTATCTGTTTGATGCTACATGTCTCAATTTGGGAAGTCACATCCTTTTTTTTTCCTTTTTTGGCAAAAATGCTGTAGGTGTACAGTTAATTTCCAGGTGCCCAGGGCAGGTAAGTCATACCCCTTTGGCTGCCAGGGTGCTGGAGCAAGAACTTTCTCCCTAATCAGCTTCTGCTGGATCAGCAGCTTCAGAACTAGCACAATTTCAGTCTTCGGTGACTCAGGAGACCTTCATCTCCCAAGGGCAAGACGGCACTGAGCTTTTGGGGAGAATGTGGGGAATGTTGGTGTCAGGTGGGACAACCTGTGGGCTGCAGAAGGTCAGAATGCATGGTCTGCTGGCCTCCTCAACTCTTGCCAGATGTGAAGATGGAGGCAAGAGCTGCCCAGTGCTGTTTAGTGTCTGAGCATCCAGGTCCCAACATGTATTGGGAAGGAAGAAGTAGGTTGCCTTTGACTGCACAGCTGCCTTGCAGATGTTATTTTGGCCTATAAACTCTCCCCCACGTGACTTACGGCTTGTGAACGTTGGGAGAGCAATGCACATGGACTGGAAGAGGAATCACAGATGTGGGGTTTGTAGGGTGTGGTTAATTGCACGTTCCGGCTCTACAGAGTTTGGCAACCATTGGGCTAAGCACTGGCAAAGGTAATGAGAAACCATCAGCTTCTCCTGTCCCTTACAGACTCCAGGGGAAGTGGAGGAGGAGAAAGAGACACAAGATCCTTTGGGTTTCCAACAGACACTGTTTATTTTGGGTGTTTCTGCCCTTTGGGACACTTTATATGGCCTCCTGCTGCTGTTCCCAAAGGACAGGGGGATGGAGCACCTCTGCTACGAGGACAGGCTGAGGGAGCTGGGGTTGGTCAGCCTGAAGAAGAGGAGGGTCCGGGGAGACCTAATAGCAGCCTTCCAGTACCTGAAGGGGGCCTACAGGAAGGCTGGGGAGAGCCTGTTTACAAAGGCCTGTAGTGACAGGACGAGGGGCAATGGCTTTAAGCTGGAGGGGAACAGATTTAGATTGGAGATAAGGAGAGGGTTCTTCACTGTGAGGGTGGTGGAGCACTGGAACAGGTTGCCCAGGGAGGCGGTTGAGGCCCCTTTCCTGGAGATATTCAAGGTGAGGCTCGACGAGGCCCTGGGCAACCTGGTCTAGTTGGGGGTGTCCCTGCTGACTGTGGGGAGGTCGGACTAGATGACCTTTGGAGGTCCCTTCTGGCCTGCTATGACTCTATGACATGAGTCTCTTGTAGATCCTGTGTCATGTCCATTAGCCCTGCAAATCTATCTCAAATATCCTGGACATCTCAGATGGCACCTCTGCTTACGCAACTGAATCCTGCTTCTGGTCGAAAGATGTTGGCATCAAGTGTCCAGGGCAGACAGTATCACATGCAATAACATCTCTCAGTGACTGCTGCTTTCTTCAACTCTTCCAGCTAAAAGAATCAGGCATAGGCTAGGAAAGGCTTGCACCTGGAGAACTTTTTTTCCTGGCACATACCTTAATAACTCTCAGTTCTAGCCAGAACAGAAGCCATGGGATTCCGACAAGCACGAGAAAATGATGGTTTCTTTGACAGATTTGCCTAGTTTTTTGAAAAGTGTGTCGTACCAACATCCATTTGGTGTCTGTACAAGTGACAAACTATTTCTGCTCGGTTTCCAGCTCTGCTCATGCATTCGTGATAAGCACAGAAGCAATTCTTAGCTTCTAATGTTCTTGTTTAATCAAGTCCAATTACTGTAGCTGTCCAG
The DNA here is from genome assembly GCA_003697955.1 of Calidris pygmaea. Classification (NCBI taxonomy): domain Eukaryota; kingdom Metazoa; phylum Chordata; class Aves; order Charadriiformes; family Scolopacidae; genus Calidris; species Calidris pygmaea. Next base: position 346,453 of record QJSC01019265.1, read on the forward strand.
AAATAGGTATATCTAATATATCATCTAATATATCATAAGCATTAAATGAACATACTGTTTTATGTTAGCAAAGCAAGAAAAATATCTACACATTGAGTTAAATATTAAAAAAAAAAAAAGAAAAAAAGAGAGAAAAAATGCAATTAACCTTAATGCAAGTGAGTTAAATGCTTTGAAATAAATGAAAAAGAATTATATTTTTCTGGAATATATGTGTAATATGTGAAACTAGGTACTTCAGGGTGTACGTGAGTCTAATAAAGGCCATGATCAGAGGTACCAGATTAATTACTTCTCTTATACCACAGTAGTTAGTTCCATGCAGGTGTAAATGCCACATTTTATCACTCAGGTGTGTTGACACCAGTTTAATGATGTAGCTGCGATGTGGTATGGCGATGACTATTACCTGGATGGGATGGATTGGGTTAGATTGGATTAAACTGGCTGCTCCCTGGAAGATGCTCACAGATTATGGCATAGCAGTAATGGCAATTGTGTCCTCATGGACGAGGACAGCCATGTCCACTTCAGCTGACTTAGAAGAAAGGAGAGCTGTGTAGTGCAGTGAGGAGCACTCAGGCTGGCTGAGGGCACATATCTCTCCTCCCACTCCAGAGGTGTTTGGTGGATCCAGCACAGGTGCAGGAGAAAGGATGAACTGCTGGCATCTGCAGCGGGAGCCCATCCAGGCAGAAGGCTGTAGCTGTGTTGGGCTTTGTTTCCATCGGTCTCCACACTTCATCTTTTGACTAAAATCCTTTTCTCTCCCTGCCAGGTCACAGCACCCTATCTCCACATTGGGGCAATAACCATCATGGTCCTCCTGTCCTGGCCCGTGGCTCTTCATGCCATCAGAGCAGATAAGAAAGGTACGATAGCTCTGCTTCCTGCTCCCTATATGACAAAAGATGTATATCAGTGTGGGAAAACAGGCGTGTAGGAGCCCTTTCCTCCTACAGCTGCACTACAGCTTGAGGAGACATTTAACTTCTGTGTATCCCAGGGAAATTAGTGGATCTGGGGCTTTTTGATGCTCTGTCCTGTGGCTGTCCAAGTGTGTTACTGGTTTGCATGTTCCCTTGCGTAGTTTTGGCCTACACCAAGGCAGTGACCTGCCTTGAGATGAAGGAGATTATCACAAGTACCCATGTTCTGAGTGATGCACGGAAAGTTGTTCAGCCCTGTAGGGGAGACGGCAGCCAGTGGTGGCTCTCTTGGCTGACCTTTGCTTGCTAGGTTAAGCTTTTCTGTCTCAGAAGGGATCTCCAGTCCAGTCAATCCATTTCAGACAAGTGCATCTCGGGAGAAGCCAGCTGAGATAGGGGGAAGTGCTTTTTGACCAGTTACTAGTGTTATTTCATGGGAAGGCCCAAGAAGCATGACCAAGTAGTGTAAGGACAAGGCCAGATGCCAGGAACAACGGCAGAAGAGCCCGTCTCTGGGACTGGCCGTTTTTTTCTGACTTACTGTTTCTATACAGCTAAAATTATCTACCTGATATTCACCTGCAGGTGTTGATTTGTAATAACAATCAAAACCAGAATACACTTGTGAAAGCATATTTTCTCTGACCGGGACTTTTCTTACTGAACTACAGCTGGGGATGTTGCAGGCGAAATGTGTTGGGACCCTAGACATTACAGTCCACCATGGACTCCCAGCTCAATCCATTGGCTTGGTGTAAGCCCAAGTTCCTTCAGAGCCACTGGCCCAATATGCAGAGGTGTGGTGGTCCCCATTCAAGGAAGAGCTGTTGGTGCATAAGTGCTCATTTCTCGGAGGAACTGTTTTGTTCCCTGAGGTGAAGGCTCCCTGGGGCTCTTGGGTGATGTGTCAACAGACTCCAGAGTAGACCATAGGTTGGCAAGTTTCTGAGATGCAAACCCATGCAGTCAGAGTCTGTAGGATTCTGTAGGACACACAGAAAAGGTCACTGACAGCAATCTGAATAAGCCAGGGGAGTATTCACCTTAGGGGGATGTAATACAGTTGAAGGAGAAAGGTTCCTCCTTTTCTTCACTGTGAATGAAACTTCAAAATGTTGCTTGTTTTTATCTAAGAAAAAAATTAGCATCCTTCTGTTGAGGATAGTTTTTCTTGAGATGGGGGATATTTCATTGCACCACCTCTAAAGAAAAAGAAATTAAGGCCATGTTTTGCTGTAAGGCATAGTGAGATGTAATTAAAGCACAAAACCTGCACGACTAAATTAGCCCATGTCCTTGCTTTGACCAGTTTGTTTTCCTGGGTTGCATTGTTTGGCGAGAAAGTGAAAATTAGGGGAAAAAGGGATGGAAAAAGGGATGGGAAAAAGCCCAACAGCTACTTAGCTGGAGGGCTGTATTAAAAGTCAAGCCGCAAGGCAAAACCGTACGTTACTGCATGGATTAACTCTAGCCTTCCTCCTTCAAATTCTTCCAGTTGTTCAGGTGGTAATTGTTGGTCCATACCTGGCTATCCTTCTCTTTCTTTTCTTGATACCTCTGGGGATGTACTCTCCTTGCATCAGAGAGGAGGGGACACTTGGACCGAAGCCAGCCCTCATTGGACACCGTGGAGCACCAATGGTAGGTCTGGAGAAATTATTTTACATCATTCCTTCATCCTGTGTCTTGCTACCTTCATCATGATCTTCTGGTTTTGTCCATGAAATCTGTGGAGAGTGGAAGGGGAGGCATTTTCATCCAGAACTGCATGCCAAAGGCACCACTGCATGTTTTTGTTAACCAGGATAGCACAGCCTCTGAGGGACAAGATGGGTTTGGCGGCTAAAGTGGAAGAAAACTAGCAGTAGAATTTAACAAGATAATGAAGTTCCCTTAATAAAAACCAGAGGTGTCACAAAGAGACAGAAAGTACTTATAGAGTCCTCCAGAGTGTGTTTGAAAGTGATCTGCTCATGTGCTTTTTTTTTTCAGTTGGCACCAGAGAACACTGAGATGTCATTTCAGAAGACAATTGAACATGGCGGGGATGGTCTTGAAACAGATGTCACCATTAGGTAAGGAGAAAACATGGCACCTCACAGAATACAGGCTGCTTCTTCTAAGATTTGCCTTTGGAGACATGCAGATCCAGGCCATTAGGTTTTACTGATGTCTGGGACGGGGTCCCTCAGTTGGCGCGTCATGGTAGAGGCTGGAGGGCATGGTTGTTCTCAGGCAAGTCAATAGGCTGTAGCTATTGATGTAACAATCATTATTTCTACCGTATATTTTAAATGCTTTGCAAAGTATAAAGACAAGTCCCTGCCCTAACCTGATTTCCAGGCCACAGAGAAGGTTGTATCAGGCCTGCAAACCAACAGAAAATTGCAGTCAGACTTGTGACAGCATTGTCCTAATTATGAGATATTTAATTTCCTTTGTTTGAGGGACTAATTGCCACGAATTGCTGACATGCTGTGCAGGCTGAGCGGTTTCCAGGCACTGAGTGAGAAAAACACTAATGCTTAGATGTTTTCCTAATGTACACCTTTCTAAAAGAGGAAATTTTTCCATTCTGTCACTGTCCATTTAGACTTCAGCCCTCTGAAAGCCGTGGAACCACTTTGGCGTCGGCAAAAAGAGATTTCAACTATAAGTTACTATCCATTTTTTGGGAGGCTGGCAGGCATAAATGCCACCACTCCACTTTTCCCCTGAGGAAACTGAGGCACAGACAGGCATGATTTCTCCAAGGTCACCCAGCGGTATTTAATAGGAAATAACCCGGTGTCCTGAGCCTCAGCCTTCCTCCCTATCCCACCCTCTGCACTGAGGGAGGCCGTAGTGCTGCATTCGCGGTGGCCCACAGATTCTTCTGAGCTGGTGTGAGTCTGCTCATGTCATCAACAAACCCACATCTCAGGTGACCTGAACTCTTGCTCTCCAACAGCTATGATGGGGTTCCTTTCCTCATGCATGACAGCACCTTGAGGAGGACAACTAACATCAAGGAGGTCTACCCCAATGACACTGCTCAAAATGCTGCGCTGTTCTCCTGGGATACTCTGCAGGAGTTGAATGCTGGAACGTGGTTCCTTAAGGTAAGCACCATAAAGGACCATCATCAACTGGATGTGGAAGAGACACCAGCTGGCTACTACTTAATAGCAGGAATGTTAGGAGAGAACTACTGGTTGAGCCAAAACTGGGGTCTCCTTGCCAGTTGGCCTTCAGGCTTAGGAGACCTGTAAGAACTAGCTGGTGGGTGGTCTTGTGGTTCCTTATCATGGCAGCAGCAGAACACATGGGCTGGGGGAAGAAGATAAGAGCTACTTGTGCAAGGTGCTGTGTATATATTAGCCACAGCTAACACAGTGGGAGAGGGAAGCACAGCAGAACTAACTGTGAACTATGCAATTTAGATCTCAGAAGCAGTGTCGTCACAGCCTGGGTTAATTTCCTCTGTTTCTTGGGTAGAAGAGCTAAGCAAAATAAAATATCTTTACCTGCAGAGGGTTGATGTCAAACTTTTTCCCTCTTAGAGATATGAGTTTTTTGTGTGGAGCTGACTCCCAGAGGTGACTGCCTGATTGATTTCCCTTTTTATATCTGTTTATTTCTAGGACAAACCATTTTCATGCATGGGCTCACTGTCAAGGGCAGATCAAAATCAGGCAATGAATCAGTCCATTTACAAGCTAAGTAATTTCTTGCGCCTCGCAGACAGTCAGAATAAACTTGTGATATTTGATCTCTACCGCCCTCCAGAGAAACATCCTTACAGGGACTCGTGGATCAACAGAACCCTGGAAGTCATCCTCAACGAGTCGGGGATTAGACCTCATCTGGTAGGGTGGCATCACTCCTCCATATCTCTTTTTCTTGCTCTCTGAATTGGGAATTCGGGCTCATAGCTTTCATGATTTCACCTACCTAAAGTCCAGCCCCTTGCATTTTACTTAAGAGGAGAGGCATCATTTGGAGTGTGTTCCTGCCTTTGGTTCCTCGGGAGGTACAAAATGGTGTGACACTACAGCGGCACAGGGAAATAAGTCAGTACTTATACCAGCGGATGCCTAAGCCCCCAAATGGCTTCCTTTCATCATTGTAATAATTGGCAGCCTACTCCCTGCCACCCATGCTTATTTTATACATTGCATAGAAACCCCTGGCTTAAATTAAAATCCACAAAGTTGGGAGCCTTCTTTGCTTTCCTCCTTCTCCTGGCAACGGATGAATGCTAAACTCATGTGGATCAGGCTCCGTACCCATCGATGTCAGGGGAGTTACACCAGTCTGTGTCTGCTGAAGATCTCTTCTCCCACGCTGGGGGAGTGGGACAACGGAATATTTTCTGTTGCCTTTCCCATAAGCCAAAGCGTTCTTTTCATTCATTTCGAACACCGCATCTTTTGTTGGGCTGCGTGAAACTGATTTTAAGGTGATAAGCAAGGAACAGTGAATACTTATTTCTTGATCAAAGTGACTTGCAAGTTTTAACCCTGCATCCAAATGTTCTTTGATCATTGAAAGAAACATGTAGTTTGACAGGCTGGGTTAAGCCCCTCAAGATGTTATCTTTACTGGGTTTGTGGGAAGGGCAGGGCATATTAGTAAGTCTGGTGGGAATTCACTGGGTCTTCTTGTTGCCTGCAGGTCCTATGGCTGGAGGACGACATGAGGTCCTTTGTTCAGTCTGTTGCTCCAGGCTTTCAGCAGACAATGGGCAGTAAAGCCCCAGTTGAAGACCTATTGATGGATAAAATTGTCAAACTCAATCTAGCCTACACTGAAATGTCCAGTGAAGATATCCGGTAGGTTGCAGTTTCAGCCTCAAGTAGTCAATGGACTGCATCTAGAATATGTTTGCCTCATGCATGTGGCAATGTCTCCCTCCAGTGACCAGCTCCAGGATCTAGAGCATTTTGGGAAGAGCTCCTAAAGGAGCCAAAGGAACAAAGTGGCCATCTCTGTTGCATTTTGGGGGTGCAGGACTGCCATTCATTTCTTCTGTTGACCCTGTGTGTGGCTGAGAGAGTATCTCCCTGCCCCCAAGTTCATATTTACTTGACCAGGATCTGAGAATCTTCTGAATAGAGAACACATCTGTCTCCTGATGTCTTGTCTTTCTGTTCATGTCACCCATAATCCCACCAGCACTGAACTGTGGAGAACGAACGACTACTTAAGCTCCCATGGCTCTTGACAACCATCAGTGCGAGCGCATAGTGCTGTGGTGAGAGACCATGACCCTCTCATAGCTAGTGTTTTGGAGACTTCATGTCTTATCTCTATCACAATCAGTACTCTGTTGCTTCTGACATACTGAAAATGTCATCTCGCCAATGGAAGGCTCCACATTAACCACAGGAGTTTCCAAAATGGTTCTCTTATATAAATGAAAAGAAAAAAAAAAAGAAGAAAAAAAATAAAAAATGAAAAACCAAATAATCTTATCTGTCCAGCTCTCCTTTTGTAAATAGGATTTTTTACTCTTTCCTGTGCACAAAAATATTGACGTATAATTTAAAAAAAAAAAAAAGAAGAAAAGAAGAAGTTAATCCTTTAAATGAGAGTAATATTCATACTTTCTCAATGATAAGTTTCACAGGATTCAAAATCCTAGGTAGGTTTAGGTAAAAAAAATCCATTTAGGTAAAACCTGGGTAGATCCTAGGTAGATTAACAAATGCTGATATTAATGATACCTTCCTTTACCACTATACAGAGTAAGATCTTACTTCATATTAAATTTCAATAGTTTATACGAATTTGAAAAAAAGATGAATTGATGTAGCAAATGTAACAAACGAGTAGCTAGCTTTGAGGTGGTTGTGAACACACTGTTGGGAGATTACAAACACTTCATTGCACTGATTCATATGGCAGAAGGGTAAGCAAAGTTTTGACCTTTTGGACATTTTAACTGCATTTGCTTCCAGCAGCTCAGCTATTCTGTATTGGCCAATTGTGAATGATTAATTATTGGCTGATTGGTTTTCCTTTCTAGTCCTTATCTAGGTCTTAGAGCAAGCCTTTCCTACAGAAAATCGCTGTCTCTCCTTGATTCAGCCCAAAAGAAGCTTTTCTTAATTAAGGATATTGTCTTTTGGTCTCTTAAAGGACATATGCTGCAGCAAACATCACCACCAACCTCTATGTGGTCAATGAGCCATGGCTTTTCTCGCTGGCGTGGTGCTCTGGGGCACACTCTGTGACCACCAACGCCGTTCACACGCTGAAGAATCTCAGCCAGCCACTCTTCCTCATGGCAAGTGAAAGTCCTTCCCCTCCTAGGGGTAGGAGGTGGGGTTGGGTTGTTCATGGCTATCTTTGGAGATCATGGGCCAGTTCATGCACAGATAAAAGGCCGTTTGCATGGAAAGGACCTGAGTGGAAACCTGGCTTACCTGGAATCTCTGAGCCACTCCAGCTATCACCATACCTTTCTCCTCTTTTCTCTTGGCTCAGGTAGAAGCACCCTGCTTGTTAGGATTTGCACCTTATGCCTGGACATGAGATTGAAGAAGTCAGACTTGTGTGTGGCGAAAGGAAGGGCCTTTGAGGGCACAAGCTGATGCATGAGGATTTGCATTTCTAAGCTTTTGAAGCACCTTATTAATGTCAGAAGTTCCACATTTCCCAGGGCTTCCCACTGACCTTCTCAAACTTGTTCTTTCCCTGGTTCTACAAGACCAGGGAAACAACCATAGAAATACCCTTTCCTTGCTGGGAGGATTTTTTTTCACATAATTTCTCTATTCCCTATTCTACCTTGGACAACCTAAGGACAGGCTAAGGAGTACCTGGGTCACTGCTCCACCAGAGTCCCTGCAGCCTAAAGGTTACTACTTTGAATAACTAGCTTCACACTCTTAAAGTAGATTTTATGGTGCTACCATTCAGACAAATGCAGTGTTTCAGTCCATTCTGAGGGTGGGTGAAGGTCCAGTCTAAGGATGAATCTTCAGATGCTCTTAGACTTAAAGGAGGAGCCACCCCAGACCTCCCGTGGTGTTCACTAAAGGACGATTTTGCCAGGGAGAAATGAGATGCCACCAGTTGACATTAATGTTGGAGGGAAACAAAGTGAATTAAAGGGCTTACCTGAACAAACAAGAGTTCCCTGTTATATTCACTGTGATGTGGCACAATCTTCTTGGCCACACAATAGCCCCGTTTTTACAAAGGATGATGATTTGGCATCACCCACTGATGAGTGGCCACTTTGAAATGCCACAGAATGCTCTACACACCTGTGGGATGTTACTGCACATGCAAACCAAGCAGCCAATATGGCCATATTTGAGCAGCAAGAAAGAGCTTGAGCAACTTTTTTGCGTGGGGTCTTTGGTGATGGACACATCCTCTGTTATTCTCTTCCAGACTCCGCAGCAGTACAACATCATGTGGATCCTGACAGATCTGACCTCTGTGCTCCTCATCTCACTCATCTTTGCTCTGCACTGGTAACTACCAAATTGCTAATGGCCATCCTAACCTGATTCTTTGCATGAGCTGGAGGGAAGGAGAGATGCTTTCACGTGATCTGAAGGGTTAAAACTACTCTTGAGAACATTACCTTCCCCTCCAGGAACTAGAAGAAAGCCCTGAAAGTCTCCCCAAACCTCTCTGTTTCTCCTGCTTGCTCTTATTTTCTCTTTCCAGTTTGGCAGCTCAGGCGCCATCTACCTGATTCAGGATTCAGTGGAGACCTGGATTTACAGTAGCAACATAGACCAGTTACCAAAGTTGATGAACTGAGAAAGGAACTGATTTTTCTATTATTACTATTTAGACACCGTTGCATTGGACTGACTTAAGAGGAAAGCTCTCAATGTTAATATTTGAGCATCCTGTGTCTCTCTGTCTGCATATGCCAGAACCCCTGAGGAAGTCCATCCCCCTGGGTGTGAAAATGTCTGAGTGTGTCACAGACACCACATTTTGTTTCCTTCCATGCTGCCAAAGACATTGCCTCTGTTTAATAATTGGGAAATCTGGGGTTCACGGGACAGGTTCACTCCAGCAGGTTGGATGAGGAACTTGCCTGTGCTCTTATCCCAGTGGTGACCAAGGAGAGCAGGAGATACTGGCCTCAGCTCTTCAGCTGACCAGCTGTGGATGGGTGAAAAGACCAGGCCAGCCAGCTCAGAGATGTTTTCTGCAGGGGTGCTGGCAACACAACAGTGGTTTGGGAAGCTCCTGGGTGAGCAGTCTGAGTTGTTTACAGCCGTGGCTTGCTTTGGCATGGGAAAGGGCAGCAGGTCTAATTTTGCTCTGTGAGGATGGAGGAATGAACTAGCTGTGGTATGTCCAGGTGATGGAATAACGGCTGTACAGGCACGTTCCTGTGTGCGTTTCCCAGGGCCCTGCGGATGCTCCGAATCCAGCCAAATAACAACCTCATCTGGGCTGGCATTGCAGGAAAGGCATTCCCAGCCCTGCTGGGAGTGAAGGGCCACCAGCAGTGCCTGAGAGTCCTGCCTACTCTTGTTTATCAGGTTTATGAATGCACCAAAATTACAAGTTTTAAATTTCCCTGGCCGCCTAGGAACTAGCAGCTGCAAACATTTCTGGGGCTTTTGAGCTCGTAACTATTTCTTAGAAAACAGGGCTTCGTGACAAAGTTGCCTTCAAAATGCTGTTGTGCACATGATGCTTGGACATCAGTCATGCACTGGAGTCCCTTCTCAATAAGGACCCAAGCAAATTCTGAAATATCGGAGTAGTTTCTGCCCTGAAAAAGTAGACGAAAGATGTCCAGGGCACCAGGGAGCTGTGAGGGGAACCACAGTAAGCTGTGGCCTGACCCAGGTGCTTTGTTCTATGCAGGTGGCGAGAGCGGAGTTCCTCCTGCTGTGCCCATGATGGTGGCCCAATGCTGGAGAGTGGTACCTACAACAAGTTCAGGACAGGTGAGTAGGGCAAGGAGAGCCAGGAACTGCATCCTGCTCAGGCCATCTCTGTGGGGCCACCAGGGTCCTGGTGGATGGGTTGGTGATGGGTGCCCATGCTGTGGTGAAGAATGGCTGCATCTTGGTTGTCTCAGTCTTGGGTGGCAAGGATTTCTCCTCTCTGTTCAGCACTGGCGGGGCCCTGTCTAGGCACTGGGTCCAGTTCATGCTCCCCAGCACCACGCAGATTGTGACAAATGGGAGGGAGCTCAGTGGGGCCACTAAGCAGGAGGATGGGGACATTGAGATCTGGGTTTGCACAGGGGAAGAGAAGATCAAGGGGCATCTTATGGTCTGCAACCATCTAATGGGAGGGTGTAGAGAAGAGAGTTTCTCTGATGTGCAGTAACAGCAGCACAAGCCACAATCTTGGAAATTTTGACTGGATATAAAGAGAAAAAAAGAAAACTTCCCCATGATGGTGGTCATATACTGGAACAGGGACCCAGACAGGTAGGGAATATCCACCCTCAGAGATGTTCAAAGTCCCGAGCAGCCTGATCTAATTGGCCCTGCTTCAAGCAGAGGTTTGGGCAAAGACCTCCTGTCGTCCCCTCCAACATGCATTACTCTGCTGTGAAAAGCGAGCCCTGAGGTGCTGAGGACTCTTGGGTCTGCAAGGCAGGGTGGGATTGGCTGGGGACCCTCCCATGCACCAGGTTTCTGCACTCATGGAGCTGTGTCATCCACACAAAATGACCCAACCTGGGCTGCATGCATTTTCAGCCAGGTTATCTCTGCTCACGATGACTGGCAAAACAACTGCAGATATTTTGGTAGATCACTGTGTGCCTCCTCTTTTCCAGAGCTCAGTGACATCCCTGCCATCATGGCCTGATAAAGGCAGGGAGGGGACATGGACCTGCCATCTCAATGAGGACTGGAGAGCAGACCCTCCCCTGCTGCCCCTTCCTGCAACCTGCCAAGGGAGCCAGCCCCGACCGCCTGGTGAGGAGGACCTGCTGGAGATGAGCACTGAGCTTCCCCTCCTACAGTTTTCCTTGCAAACCTTTGCTCCCCTGGGGTGTAGGGGAGCACAGATGGAGTTGCAGCCATGAAGAAGCTGTGCACCGTGATGAGATGCAGCAACCACATGGGAGCCACCATTTCCCTCTGAGACCACTCTGATCCCACAGGGAAATCATCCTGTGATCCCTCCTGCAATGTGTAAGCCCTCTGTTTCCACAGCTGTGTTTTACACATGCTGCAAACATCTGAGCATCCTCCAGTCCTTCTTGTTCTCAGCTGCCCACGTTTCTCCCATCAGACCAGCCTCTTCTGCATACACTCCCTCCCTTCCTCCTTGCAGATCTTCTCCATCCCTGAGAGCCCACCAACCCCACCACAATGGTCAAGTGCTTCTGGCTGGGTCACTGGGGTCTGTACCTTCCTATAACACAGGCAGGGGCAGCTTAGGTTTTCCTTCTCCACACTCTTGCCCTGCCATAGACCCTAACAGGACAACCTCTTCCTCTTGGTTGTGGGGACAGGCATATCTTCCCATGGGTGCTGAAGGACTTTGTGGTGCCTTGGCCATGTAGCTACTGGGACTATGACCAGGAGCACACTTTTCTTCAGAAGGATTGAGCTGCGTGTGAATTAATCCCACCAAGTGTCCTGTTTGCTTTTCCCTTGGGAAGGTCTGTAGACCTGCTCTGCGCCCTGGGATTTATTCTGATTTTAATTTCTCCCAGTGGCTGCTGGCACATAGCGGGAAGGAGGTCTATGCCCTGCTCTGCAAAGGAGATGTGAGCATCTCCCAGGTTTAAGCCATAAATTTCTACTTGAACAGGTAATAAGAACACATTTTTTTGTAAATTGCAAGTCATGTTTTAAATACATTTTAGCACTCCTATCCTGTTTTGTTCTTATTTCAGCAAACTGGGAAAGGGGAAGAAAATAGTAGTCTTTACCTAAATCAGGCTATAGACATTTTCTCATACGCGAGCCTCACGCAGCTCAGTGTTTTTGCTAGATAAAACTATCAGAAGTGAATTGTGACAGGGAAGCATTGCATTTCAGAATTAGCTGTGCTGAGAGGCACTCAAACCTTTCCAGGTTGCAGCTTTGGAGTATTTTGGAAGCTAGAAAAGGGAAAAGGCAGCATCCTCCTTTGGAAAAGGGCTGGTAGACTGGTGTAGAGAAGCTCTAGATCTGTGAAGCATGGGGAGAGGATGCTGTTGAACCCCCTTCCCATGCCCTGCCTCTGTAGCTGGTTCCTAATTTTCTGGGGGTTCCACGCTGGTGAGCATCATGGGGTCCTCAGCCTGTCCACTGGTGTCCAGGTGAGGGACTTGGCTGGGACAAGTGGTGATCCCCTGATCAAGACTTTTAATATGTATTAGGAAAAGCCACCTCAATGTGCCTTCAACCATTTATCAAGCTGCTGCTTGTTGTGCGGGTGTCTATTTTTGTCAGTTAGGTTGACGGTTGGACAAGATGATCTTTAAGGTCCCTTCCAACCTAGAAGATTCTGTGATTCTGTGATTCTGTTATGCAGTGGTATCTCCCCATATTCACCTTCCTCATCCTCAGCAGCCTTGTCCAGGCAGAGCCTGGCCAATTTGACCTGTAGTGTCCTGCAATGCCTTACGCCCTGTCACATCTCAGCTAATAATTTTGCTGCTTCACAGCTAGCAGGGTCTGGCAATGCTGTCAAGCACATGGCTGGTAGTCTGACTCCCACACACAAACATTTCACCCAGTACTTCCAGTGATTCAGCTCAAAACTGGCCTTTGCGGAAGAACCAGCCCTTTTCTTAGAGGATGAGCAAAGGAGACTCCCTGACCTCCAGTGTTTTTTACCCAAGAAGAAAATATTTCAATTAATTTCCTGTTTGGGCACGCTGATGATTCGCTCCCCATTGCTGGATACTCTCACCAGGAGTCCCACTCTGCCAGGAGAAGTCCAACGAGGACCTGGGAACCCTGAGCCCACCCTTCCCCGTGCAGACACCACCACAACCACACGGTGCAGAACAGCCTCCCACAAACCACTTGATGCTTTTTAATTAGAGTATTTCGCTCGGACATATGTTTTTCATGTTACATTGCTCGGTGTGAATACAAAGAGGGCAGCAGACGCTAATACATATGACACACAGGCACACGCACACAGAGCCCCGGCACCCCCCAAAATGGTGGGGTACATGGGGAGGCCGACAGAGCTGTGAGTGGAGGGACGAGGGTGGTGGCGTGGGGAAGCTGGCCCAGGACAGCACTGGGAAACATTGCTCTGCCACATCGTCTACTGTGGGAAGCAGGGATGACTGGAGACTCACGAAAGCAGTGGTGGTGGTGGTAGGCATCTGTCTAAGGATGGGTGGGATCCCTGGGACAGCTGAATCATGGCAGCTGGGGAGGGCAGAGAAGCATCAGAGAAGGATGGTGAGAAGGCAGCTCAGCTCCCAGTGTAGCTTTGGCTGGTGTAACCATGCTCCCATCACCAGAGCGCCTTGGGTAGCGGGGATGGTGGAGGAAGGAGATGTCCTAGCAGCCCTGTCTGGCTGGTGGATGTCTCCGTGCAGCATCTCATTCACTTTGGTGAAGCAACTGAGGTCTAAAGTCACTGCTGCATCCCAGTTGGATGTCATAGTCCTTGAAGTCCAGTAGGCAGTGCTGCCAACTCCGCCTGGGATGCCATGGTGTTGGGTGACTGAGCCCAGCTGAGCAACAGAACAACACATGAAACCCTACAACATGGACTTTTATAAAAGGAGCCAAACTCATCCCAATGCAGAGGACCAAGAGAGGTCTCCCATGTCTACTGAGATCCACTCAGTGTTCGCGACACCAGCACCAGATCTTGGTGGACAATTCTCATCCCTCGTGTTGCCACACACCCAGGCAACATCCTCCTTTGAAGCCCGGATTTTAGAAAGGCACCCCGAGCTCCTTCCCCTGCTTCCCCCCAGACACAAAATGGCTTCAGCCTCCTCTGTGCTGGCAAGTCCCATCTCTGCTCCAAAGCAGGCTCTTTCCACACTGTGTGGTGTCATGTGGAAGATGGGACAACCAGCCAGCAGACTAGTACAGCCAACCAAAGATGGAGAAAAGCCCACCCGAAATCAAGGGCCTGCCCTCGCTGTGAGTGGTTCAGGTCCAGCTGGGACTTGCAAAGAGCCATTTTATACAGCAACACACACAAAAGCACAATAAAATCATTAGCCGTTTCCAACCCTGATGGCCAAGTCTCTGAATCACAGCTGAACACCGGCTTGGCCTCAGCCTTCCAAGCGTGGGGACTTCAAAACCCCTACATCCATATTGAAGCTTGCAGTAAAGATCCTCCCAGGGTTAATTTGCCTGGGCACAGGGGGCAAAAGGAGATAATTCGTCTTCCAAGAGTCACTTCCAGCTGAGCCCATCAGTTGGGAAAGATGTACCTTACTCAGCCTCCGGCAATCACGGCTCTCGGGGAATCTCTGGGTGGGCAGTTGTCCTGCAGGTCACCCTCAGCCCCAAGTCAGCGTCCAGATACCGGCACAAAATGCAGGATATGTTTTTTTTTCCTTTTTAATATTTTAAAAAATAAATAGAAGAAGAAACAAAACTTTAAAATCTGTTTTTTTTTTTTTTTAAATATTTCCAGCATTGCACGGACAGCACTTAAGTACTCTAGCCTGTTCGATCAGTAGTTTGTTTATTCTGATTCCTAGTTAAAATGTGCTCCTCGCAGCCTGCTTTTCCTTTCTGTCCTTCTTAAGAACACAATGTATTCTTTTGTAATGTCAAAAAATAAGCCCTTCGGTGTTCATCAGATAGCTTTCCAGCATGGGTTGGGGCTCTGTTATTCCTCTTCAGACCTGAAATGCCCACAACCCCACCAAAAGCCGTTAGCATCCTGAAAGCTCGCTCTTACTTAAGAAAAAAAAAAACCCAAACCAAACAAAACCAAGCCACACACACACACACACACACAAATCCTCTTCCAAGAGCCTTTGCGATGCAAACCATTGGGTTCAGGCAAACCTCCTGCCGGAGTGTCTTTGCTCAGTCACTCTCTGAGAGCGGTGGTGTCGCCTGGAAATCTTTGAGGTGTAAGACGGAGTCGGGGTGCAGGGTGGGGAAGGAGAACGGGAGGTCAGAGATAGTTGTCTTCGCTGGAGGGGGAGGTGGGATTTGAGCCCTCAAGGTCAGAGTCCAGCGAACTCCCTGATGGTGTTCGGCTCATCTTCCACATCTGGGAGGCAAAGGTGCTCCCCCAGCTGCACGGGTATCCCACAGGCTTCAGCTGGTGAATTAGCCCCATGGCCACCTGCCAGTGGCTTCTTGCAGTTCACTTGCTACCCTTTGCACTCCTCTGTTTGCTCATGGCTGTAAGCATCTGGCTGATGTATGAGGTCAAAAGATCATCCATCTTGTATCCCTGAGGAGGAGAGAAGAAGATATTACCTGCCTTTAGAGCGCAGTTTAGTCTCTGGCTTGTGCCCCCTGAACACACTGGCTACCAGTTCTTGACTTTCAAGTTCTCAGGTACATTTCGACCTGTTCCTTCATTCTCCTTGGGTGAAATGACACCACCACAAGGAACACAGGCCAAACATAATTTGCAGTGTTGAGATGGAGAAACTCATGGTCCCAGGATACTGTTGAGGCTAAGGACATAAGGAGCTTTGGAAGGGGACCTGGATTTTCAAATGGCCAACAAAATACTGAATGCCACAGATTAATAACGACTAAGCCAGCACAATTTTTTATTCTTCATGCTTTCAGTTTAAGACAGTCTAGACTGTTGCTCTGACTGTTACTGGAGACAAGCTAGGCAAAGAATCTTGGTAAAAGGGCTCAAGAGCACCCCCTGAACCCACATCTGCTTTAATATGCTTTTCAGTCCAGTGACAGGGAGCAGTGCGCCTCAGGCTTGCTCATAAGTTGGACAATGGACCAAGTGAGAGCCCTGATCCATTGCACAGAGCCATGGGAGATCCAGAAGAAAAAAAACATACTGGGGGCTCTTCTAAGAGACCATTTTCAGCCCAGAGAATCCCTGAGACACAATTTTCTGGAAGCATTAAATTTTGCCTGCCAAAGTCAGGATTTGGTCTAAATGTGCCCAATAATCTTTAAATGCTCCTTACCAGGGAGGTCTCACAGAGCAACTTGCTTCCTCTCACCAGGTTGCCAATGGTAATATGGAAGTACGTGTTGCCGCTGCTCCAGTTGGAGATCTTGGTGAAGGGGTGAGTGATGAGAATATCCTGGTGGGAACACAAGACTGGCACTCAACACACAAGAGTCTCAACTTTCACGATGGGCGGTGGGGAAGCCTCATGTCCTTATTCACTTTCCATCAAAGCAGACCAAGGGCATCTACTGAGATAAGACTGTATCATGGCCTCATGGGAACGGCAGTGAGAGGCAAGACTCTGGATCCTCCAGTGCTTGTGGAGGACTTCTGTTCTAGAATAACCATGTGGCTGGTGGAAGTAACTAGTAGGAACTCATTTACTCCAGCTCCTGTCCTAGTGTCTGTGAAAGGATTAAGGAAGGAGTGTGTGTATCCTTCAGTTCCAGGGCCCCAACAGCTGATGCTCCAAATCCATCTCCTGTTGAAAAGGGCTGGGCTGGCTCTGTACATCAGTGAGTTTCTGCCTCCAGAAGCTTTTCTGGCTGTCCAGCCTTTCTAATTAGGCTTTATGAGAACTCCTGACACACGCTTTTCTTGGGATGACCTCTGTGAAAGGTTGGGGAGTGGGATCAAGAGCATCTAGTGAAGACCTTAGTTTTGCTTACCTTGGTTTTGGGATCAATGAGGCTGACTCCATGTTTATTGATGGCAATGAGAAGGATTTCTGGATAATTTGGCTCTGTAGTTTGCTGTTGGAAATAAGAAGAACTGGTTAGGGGAAGTGTCTTGCAAAATCAGACCCTTTCCTATTTCTTCTCTCCCTGTCTTCTCCTGCCAGCATTGGTGGCCCATTAACTGCTATCCAGTTCATCTTTTAAAAACAAACATAGAGTCCATTAAGGTACCAACAATATTCAGGGCTGTTTAGTTAATTATGGATCTCCTAAATGCATGGTAGCCAGTAAGTGAGTTGCTGACAGCATGAAGTTCCTTGCCATTGTCAAGGAAGAGCTGGGACAAACTGGCAAACCCCAGATGTTTTCTTTCCCCTCCAGTTCAGCTCCTCCTCATTCCTGCTATGGACCTCCAGGCCAAGACTATAGTCCTCTGTCTCCTTCTGATCTTTACATTCAGTTTTGTTCCTACTGGTAAACCCTTCTCCCAGCCCTGTATCACGAGGACCTTCAATTTACCCCATTGATGAGGTACGGTACGGGAAATGGGGGCTCAGCTCCTGGCCTTGCCACAGATTTCTTAGCTGTCAAGTCACTGGATATAATCAAATCCCTTACGCCACCTAAGATGGACATGACAGAAAATGGAGTGCCCAAATTCAAGGAACTGATAAGTAACTTCAGCAACTCATTTCCAGCCCAGGCTCACTGTGTGGTCATCGAGAAGAGGGAGTTGCAATAAGGTGTCCAGAATACTTGGAGACACTTCACAACTACTGGACTCTACTGTTGTTGATGGAAACCTGGTGCTGTGGTGGGTGCTCTGGATTTGGTTTGTGGGACATGCAGACACACCCCTTAGAAAACCACACATTCCCCTTTGCCTTGGCAAAAGAGAGAATGGCTCTTGGCTCTTCTGCAGCACAGCTATGAGTATAGACCAAATGACTGAGATATGCTCTACAGCACCTCTGTCCGTGTGAAGAGGTAGGGCAGTAATAAATGAATATCTTGGCCCTTAACTGGTGGCCAATTAGAGTCTCACACTCTTCCCCTCCTTCATCAGGGCTGTCCCAGTGTAGTCCAGGCACTGGGACAACCCTGCAAACCTGGAACGCCACTGTGATACGGGGCTCCTGACCTTGGCTCAAAGCTGCCAGAGAGCCCTCAAGAAAGGCAAGTACCTTCACTTCAAAGAATGCTGATCCAAACGTAGGCCACTTGAAGATAATCTTTAGGAAGGCAAGCTTGGCTTCTTCTCTTGTTTTGCCTGCATGCTTATTGTAGTACGCCACAATGGACTGCAACAGAGAACACAACAGAGCTGGAGGGTTTGCACTTACTGGCAGTGGGGATGTTTGCAGGGAAGGAGCATCAGTCTTACAAAGATGGGCAGTTCTAATCTCTGCTCCAATGAACCCTTCACAAAAACACTGGCTGGTCACTGGGGCAGGGCGTGGAACCAAGGCAGGTCTTTCTTCCTTAGGTGAGCTGTGCTGGTGACTCCATTAAAGGGATTATACATTTTATACAGCAGAGGAGACTGAGAGACCTTCAAACCAGAGAAGCTGATAGTTCGCTGGTTAGGCATATGGCTGAGTTCAAGTCCAGGAAACAGAAAGGACTTACAAGACTATTTCTTGGCACTGAGACAGCTACATTATAGAATCATAGAATTGCCTAGGTCCATCTGTTCCAACCATCAACCTAACGCTGACAAAAACCATCACTAAACCATATCTCTAAGCACCATGTCTACTCATCTTTTAAATATCTCCAAGGATGGTGACTCAACCACTTCCATGGGAAGCCTGTTCCAATGCTTAATAATCCTTTCAGTGGAATTTTTTTTCCTAATATCCAATCTGAACCTCCCCTGGTGCAGCTTGAGGCCATTTTCTCTTGTCCTATCACCTGTGACTTGGGAGAAGAGACCGACTCCCACCTCTCCACACCCTCCTTTCAGGGTGTTGTAGAGAGCGAGAAGGTCTCCCCTCAGCCTCCTTTTCTCCAGGCTGAACACCCCCAGCTCCCTCAGCTGCTCCTCACAAGACTTGTGCTCCAGACCCCTCATCAGCTTCGTTTTTATATGGCTCTAGACCATTCTGTACCTGTGCTACAGCTATCCTGGCATAAAGCAGAGAGAATTATCCCTCTACTCATGAGTCTGCCTTAAACAGCTGACCTTTGCATGAGCCTGTCTCCCAGCATGTGTCCACATGGGGCCGCATCCACCGCTATGGCCACAGGCACCACAAAGAAAACCCACTGCAAGGCACTTGTGTACGAACACACATGTACAATTTCTTCTCTTGGTGATCTTGTGGAGGCTGCAGCTCTGCTAAGGCTCAAGAGGAACCATGGGTCACTCATTCTGGCAGCCTCACTTCAATGTTGAACGTCAGACAAGTCACCTGAGTCACTAGGCCTGGCTTAAGACCCAAGCTGCAGTTTTTACCCTTTTCCAGTCGTCTGGAGAGAGCTGCCGGACAAGGTCCTGAGGCACCAGCTCCTTCAGGAGCTTGGGGATGCTGGGGAAATAGGACTTGTCATCCTCAAACTTCACCCGGTAGATGAGAGCCGCCAGCTGCAGGACCTCTTCCCGTGTGCACTTGTGGTAGCCACGCAGGTACTTTGGTAACTCCTGCATGGAGGAAAGAACGATTCAGAGACACAGGGGATGACCATGGACCTTCCTCCTCAGATGTCAAATGGAGTTCGTGGACGTCTCTGGCCCTTGGTGAAGAGGCTGTGCCCTGGTTAACACTCATAGCATTTTTGTCGAGAGTGGTGAAAAGGCAGCTGCTCAGCTGAGACCACACTAGATGTTTAAAGATCCTCTCTGGTCTAGAACAGTCTCCTGTTATGTGGAACAGGGAGGTCCCTGTGTTAGCTATCAAGCTGTCTTGTTCATCCTCCCTCTTCCCAGGAAATCTACCCCTAGTAATGGCCACTTGGAATTGAATGGGTTTTCCACTTTCTTTTTTTTTTAACTTTAAAAAAATCTATTCCTTCATTATCATAAGTGTCTGAAAATGTGTCAAGTGACTAACTGCAGCATTAAGGGATACATATTGGGATAACTACTTTATCCAGGGAAGAACACAGGGAGTGGATGTGTGTGTGAGAGAGCCTTCGGGACATGACGAAGTCTCTTCCATCCCAGAAGAAACAAGAACTGAAGAACTGTAACTTCTTTCCTGACTGCTGGGACCATCACAGCCCACCTCCATGAATGGAGGCGGCTGAAAACCCTCAGGATGCTTCTGAATTCGGCCTCCCTGCTGAGGCTGCCAGCAGGACACGCTCTCTCCTTTTTCTTGCTGCCTACCCAAGAGCAGCTGGTCCAAATCCCAGCTGAGCTGGTTACCCTAAAGTCCATGAAGGCTGCTCCTTGCCATGCAACTCAACAGGGCTCTTTGTTGTGCTCTCTTTAAGGCAAGAGTTCTTCCTATTTAACGGTCTGCAGATGGGCAAAGTCTTTGGAGCCCATTCCTAATTCCTCCCAAGTCTCCGCTGCTATTGCAGGCCCCCAGAGTACCTGGTAATAGTGGAAGATGGAGTCTGCCATCGAGTCCTTTCCAGGCGTTGTGTTGGTCCACAGCTTTTTCATGAAGAACACTTGGTAGGTGAGGGAAGGCACTATACCTGTGCAAGGGAAGCAGGGAGCAAATATGTAAGAGCAATGGTGTGATCACCACCTGGCAAGCCAGTAGTGCCCACGTGGCATCACAGCCTGCAGGGACAGGGGCACTGGCAGGGCCAAACTAGCTCTGATCATGTATGGAAAACCACATCTTTCCCTTTCAAAGCTTTAATAAAACTGAAAGAGTGTCTGGATTCATTTGCATGGCTTAAAATTCAATGATAATGTTCATGTCTAATGCAGGACTGAGGACTTGTGCCCTGGAGGCACCTGTGTCTTGCAGCCACTGATATATTCACAGAATCACAGAATGATATGGGGTTGGATGGGACCTCTGGAGATCACCTAGTCCAACTAGTCCATCTAGTCGATTCAGCAGAGCTGCAGCCAGCTCTGGGGTGGATGTGGGCAGCAAGGTGAGATGAATCACATCCCTGAAACCTTCCCATGGGCCAGCCCTGGAGAGCCACCTGCTGCCAAGAGCAGGTGCTCCTCACAGGGGCAAGATCTAACCCTGGAGCAAAGGTCTTGCTGCTCCTGGAGAGACCATCTCCCAGGGGATGCCCCTAGGGCTGGTGCAGACAGCACATCCACAGCAGTGTGGCCCAACAGACGTGGCAGACTGTGTGGTCAATCCTGTTTGAAAGGGCTGAAGGGCTCTAGGAGGGCTCTGTGTGACCCGCAGTGGAAAAAAGTCACTGTTACCATCTTTTGCGGGTCTTGCTTTCTTTATCCAGTCCGTCAGGTGTCTCACGAAGTCGAAGAAGAAATCTCCCTCGGGCACACTGATGACCTGGGGGACACAGCACGTGATTACAAAGGCTGAGGAAGTGGACAGAGGCCACAGGCAGGGTTGACCATTGCCCCATCTCCTGTAGTCATGGCTCACTGCTTTGTCCTGGTGACACTGATGTGTAACAAACGGCTGACATGAGGAAGCCCCTGCCAGCACTTTGCTGCAGGCTCTGTCTCCACTTTCACCCATTACTCCTTACTACAGCTTCCTGTTCCACCAGGGCAATTAATTGCCCTTCACTATCTCCATAGATTTCCCCTAGTTGCCTGAGGCAGCTCTAAGCTGCATGTTTTTCTTACTTAGTCCTTTCCTATCAACCTGACTCAGCAACAGCCCAGGAGAGCTTTGCCCATCTGTGTTTTAAGCCTGGCTTCACCAATGTGTACCCACCAACAGTGGGTCACCCCATGTGCCTTGGGGCTACTACTATCTCTGGGTGGGTCACTCACCTTGTCAGAGATTTTGACGAAGAGGCTGAAGCCCTCAGAGGACTTCAGGAGCAGCCTGTTGGAGATGTTCTGGCAGAAGTCCTTGGCTTTTGTGCTGGACTCCACCTCAAATGCCTACAAAGAAAGGAATATCCTCACCAGTGCTATCTCAAGGTTAATTTCCACTTTATATTCTCTTTGAGGGACTCTAGGCTCAGACACATGAAGGGATTTCAGTGCCCACCACCAATGAAATTAGTGACATTGTGGACTGGGGCTCTGGGCATAGGAAGGGATGTTCACAGGAGCTCAGTCGTGCTCTGTACCATTGTGCTTTGTGATGCTCTATCTATATCCTGTCTTGGCTTACCCAGGTCCCCCAGGTAATGCAAGAGATTTTTCTGATCTCACAGTTAGGTCTCAGGGCTATTTGTCTAGGGAGGGAAGAGAGACAGATATCTCCAGGCTTTGCCCAATCATCTCTCCACTGATGATGAGGAGGTCGGATGTCTGGTTTAGAGCAAATGCCTAACTTCCGTGTAGCTGAAGAGAGGGGAGATAACTCCTGTTTTACATGTGGATGGGATATCTAAAGAACTGTCCCACCTGCATGCAGGTCCCAGCCCCTGTTTTGCCTTTTCAGCTGTGCTCAGCATTTACATCACCTCTGTTTCACTCTGCCCATTTAAAGAGGTGAATTTCATAGCAGTTTAAGGAATTTAAGTTTCTGACCACCACATGCATGTCTGTGTTATCCTGAACCACCAAACCACCATGCCTCATACTCCATATCTCACAAGAGATTGGCCTGGAGCTCACTGCTGCTGATGTTCAGCAGATCCTTGGTGCAGATGCATGTTGTACTGGGGTGATGCTCCTCTACCAGTCCACCTGTGTGACTGCCATGACCAAAAGGATCACAGCAAACCCATCCAAGTGCAGAAGTCCCCACTGCCTCCTTCTACTGGCTCTCATGCAGATGCATGTGTATGAAGCAGTGTCGTGCTTATTGCTGGTCACATAGAAAAACATAATCGAAGTGATGAGAAATCCCAGCAGTTCTCTCAACTCTCCATTACAGATAAACAAGGGCACACACAACTACTGGAGAGGAATCATCCTTTTCCTTCCATGGGTGTGCACTGCTTTATACATAAACCCACCTGGAAGTACAGGAATTTAGTTGTGCCCAAGGGCACAAGTGGGGAGAGAGGTGTGAGCCTCACAGGAAGACTAATCAGTAGCAAGAGACAGCAGGATCTGCAAGGACATGCGTATCTGCTCTGGCAATCAATATAACTAGCTGCCTTATTAGCGTGTAAGATGCTTAACGAGAGGTTTCTGTGTGCAGGTACAATTTCTGTGTCATCCCAGGTCAGAAGGTATAATTTCAGCTACTTGTCAGTGCTGCCATAGTCTGCTCAGTCCCCAGGGACCCCCATCATGGTAGCCCACTGGGTAGTTGGGTGGACAATATCTGTTGGTCTAGGCTAAAATAACTGACATCCAAGGCTTGTGGCTTGTGAACCAGTAAATGAATGGAGATGAAGCCACACGGTTTCCTTCTTTCTGGGGTCACACTATAAAGCCTCCAGTGAACACCAGCACAGCACCCATGTCTTGAAAAAAGTGAATTGCGGTAAATCAAACCCCTGAGCTGGTAAGGGTAGACAAGGATGGGTTTTCCTTACACTGTTCTGGTCCAGAGTGTTCTTGAAAGGCTGAGCTTTTCTGAATCAGAATCAATATTAACCTCTTCTGAGATTTTAATAAGAAAATTCACAGTCATCCTAACAGAATTTCCTTCTCCCCCATTTACCTCATCAGTGTCATCAGGGAAGTAAACCTTGTGGAAAATTTGGGTGGTTTTGTGTTGAATAGCTTCCACTTCTACCAGGTGGGGCGGGTACTTCCTGGATCCGTTCCTGCAAAACAGGAGGTGGCAAGTGCCACAGCATCAAAGCAAGAATCCTTTGTTTAAATCTTCCATTTTAATAAATTTTCTTTTTTGAGTAACTTTGGCTAGTTTCTTAATACTAGGATTTTCCCCCTACTATGAATAAGAAAAATTGGAATGGAGAATGTGTATTTGCTTAGGCTGTAGGTGACTTAAATGGAGCTATCATACCAAAGTTGACTTAATTAATCTGCATTTTCTCCCAGAAATGCAGTTTCCCAGTGACATCCCAGTTTCCCAGTGACATCTTTTACCCAAGTTTCCTTTTTTTCAGCTTGGTTGAATGCAGAGAGAGGCTGTGAACTTCCACTGTCCCCCCAGCCACGGAAATATCTCCTACTTGTATTTTCTCCCACATATTTGGATGCTGTGTCACAGTCAGGACTAGGAGGTCTTTCGGTGCCGTACCTCAGGGCTTTCTGGAGCCTCTGGATGCAATCTGCTGCCAAGGGGTGATGTTTCCGGGACTGCAGGAACCTCTGGACGTGGGGCAGGAGGATGTTACTTGGAGGGAAAAGGCCTGTACACAACCACAACAGCTCCCAGCCTTTCTCTTCACTGTACCTACACAAGGATACACCCAGAAGGTAAAAAATCACTCATGGCATTGACACTTCAGACACTTTTGGAGCACAGGCTAGCGCTTTTGAGTCAAGGAGAATGAATGACTCTTACTTGATGTGGTTGTCCGTGAGCTGCTTGAGGGTCTGGCAGTAGATTTCGTCCTTCAGGGGTTCGGCTTTCAAGGCACCTTCAAATATTTGGTCTGTCAGCTCATTGACTGAGCGAGTCCTTTTGGATGGGTAGTCACCCATATACTTCAGCACTGGTGGGAGGCAAGAGTCAAGGACCGGCTAACTGGGATGTCTGGGGAAGCCCTTCTGTTGATGATGTGATTAAAGACATCACACACTTGACTATAGAAGTGACTTCAACATGGTGGAGGGGGCACAATGTATGGTAAAGGCTTTAAATTGTTTTAGGAGATGTCCAGCAAGCTCTCTTCCGTCACCATGGTTGAAAGAATTGTTTTGGGGTCAGGATATGTAGACCTAAGAAAGATGCACCTTACCTTATCACATATTTGGGTACCACTGCAAAAGACTGGGCTTGGAGCAACCTGGTCTAGTGGGAGGTGTCCATGCCCATGGCAGGGGGGTTGGAACTTGATGATCTTTAAGGTTCCTTCCAACCCGAACCATTCTATGATTCTGTGATTTTCAGCTGGTGTCAGACACCAGTGGAGCTGCAGCAACATAAACCAAATGACGACCCTCACCATCATGCCACATTGCAACAATTCTGTGTGAAAACATGCCACTGTTTTCTGAATTAACATGTATGACACAGCAAAAGGAAAAAGATAAAATTGTTAATGCCCTCTTATTTTTTTGCCAGTTCTTTTAACTCCACCTCCTGTTATTTGCTAGTAAGAGGAAATCAGTAGTGGCAGCAATAGTGTAATATTAATCAGTAACAGGTTTATACCAACAGAACTGTTCAAACTGTAAGGTTTGGATCCTAGAGCAAAGGTCCCCCCCAAAAGAAACAGATTGGATCAATGTCTGCACTCAGCTCATCTCTCCCTTGCTCTGCACATTCTTCCAGGTAGGGGATATTCAGGCATCACACCCTGTCCCTGAGGACTGGTTTGCATCCACACTGATTAGGGCTCCAGCCTTGCACAGCAGATACATTTTGAAGACACACAGCTGGAGCAAGCCAGAACAGAGCTGGTGAATTAACCACTAAGCAGCATGGACCAGCAAGACTCCATAGTCTTCATTTATTAAGAAGCAGACGCCCCTCATATCTCAAGAATGCTTGAGTACAGATTTCAACATCAGACCCATCTCTAAATCTGTGATATGGTCACAAAGCCCTTAAGAGGGACCACAAACGTTTCCACAGGCTTTGCTTGGGGCCCTAAAGAGCCTGCTCATCCCTTTGCCTGTCAGACCTGTAGCCCAAGGGCTCTCCCAGGCATTGGAAGGATATCAATGAAGGCCATGCAGGCTTCTTGGGAGAGCTCCTCACTGCCCAGGATCTTCTTCAGCAATGGCTGTTTGATGGGCTCACGGGTGTAACACCACAGCTTGTCCTTCCCACGGCTCTTGGTGATCATGACCCGGCTCAGGGTGTGCTTCGGAGGTGGCCTGATGGCAAAGGCAAAGCAAGAGGAAAGGTGGAGAGGTTAGAAGGATAAAAGGGACAGCTTGCGGCCAATTTTTCACCTAGGAAGGTTGCTCACAACACCTGGCTAATGAACTCTTACACTAAATGGGACTTCACAGTTTAGCAAGTATCCAGCTCCAGTTCTGCCCAAAGAAAACCATTCGTACTTTCCAGAAAAGTCCCTGTACCCAAGTACTGACACTAAAACAACCTTCCCTACCCCAAAAAAAAGGATGATGGCGATGGATAATCAGGGCACAAAGTCATGTGAGGGGATATTCAGAGTCTTTTCCAGTAGCAAAAATTTCCCTGATTCCCAAGCTACCTGGAGATTAATTCCTACTCAAATGATTTTTGAAGATGGTTTAAAAAATCACCTAAAATAATCATAGGAAAATTCCTCCAAGGTGTATGGCTTCACTCTCTCTTCACTGTCTGAAATTGCCAGCTGAGAGGTTCTGATAACATCTTGTCGTTGATCAGGGGTCATGGTGACCAGTGCCTGTGGGATGAAAACGCCTCTGTCACCCAGCATATTTGATATAATATATATCTGATGCGTTAAGAGAGAGGAAGCAGATACAAAATGTAAAGAAGAACAGTGAGTGAATAAGAATAACCCATTAATTCCAGCTAGTAGTCAGCAAGAGCTGTGTGTTGTCATTTCTCTGTGTCATTCCCAGTCACTAATGCATGGAATAACATATGTTTGCATAGTGGGGGTCATTTCCTAATGAAGATAATCTGCTTTGGATCCCACAGCTTCATACAAAATGTAGTGGTTCCCTCCAACCCCAAATACACCTTCAAGTAACCAGGCCAGCTGGAGGGACGTAGCGGGATTCATGGATATTCCAAGTCACAAGTTTGTGGTGTTTGAAGTGACAAGACCAGAGAAAGGCTGAGATCACTTCAGCCTTGAACAACCTGTCAGCTCTCTCAACCACTTTGGTTTCCATCTTATCATCAGGGAGAGTGCCACTCTGTAAGACAGCTTACCACGATCTCCAGTGGAGGCATGGTGACTGTAGGCAAGACGTAGACAGAATCTGTTGGGAAATCCCCTCTCTGCTTAGTCCGTTCATTGAATCCATTAGCCCACCCTGAGTTCATCACATGTTCTCCTGTGTCCTGGTCCAGAACTATGAGGTCTCCTTTGAGGAAGCTGAGGAACCCAGATTCTTCTCCCACTGTAAGAAAAACAACCGTTAGTTTGACTGTTTTTCTCCAAATCCCTTGGGAGTATTTATAAATAGATCCTTTGGATCTATTTATATATTTACCACTGGGCTGGGCCATTTACTTACCAGGGTTTGGGTTGTCTTGGAGAGTGACCACATACTTGGATCTTTTCCTTAGTCCTTCAAGGAAGGTCACCACCAGGTCCCGGATATCCTCCGCATTGTTGGAGGTGAAAGTGTATTCATCACCTTTAATGGTGGCCAAGGTGAAACTCTGCCCTTGAAGCTTTCCCCCTCTGGGATATATTTTTATAGGAGACATAAACAGGGAAGATAATGGCATCAAGAGGCAAAGCCTAGAAAAAAGACTGGTTTAGGATTAGGTCACCAACTAAGTCTATTCCTCCTTACCTGCTGCTTGACACAGCTGTGATCTCTGGGAAAGAGAGCTCTAGGAGAACCTGCTCCTGTTCATCCACAAAGTACACCCCTGTCCAGTTGACAGCTACAATCACGTCATTTTTAGGCAGGCTTGGCCCTGGATTGAAGACAAGATGTACAATCAGTTCATGAAGGGTCTTAGGATATAGGAGACGTGCATTTCAAAGGAGGATGCAATGATCAAAAATACTCAGTTTTAAAGAAATGGTGGCAGAGTCATAGTTTGAGCCAATGTTAATTAGCACCAAAAAATAATGTATCTAGAAGAAGATCAGCTAGATGGTCCACAGAGTCTTCTTGTCTGAGGAGTCCCTATCTCTCCCTCCTTTTGCATCGGAGTATCCTGTGCTGTGGTGATATGCTCTACTGACTCACCTGAGAATTTGAAGGCTTCGTAAAACCGAGAGAACAGCAAAGGCCACTTGAAACGTGCAAAATCCACCACCTCTTCCTTGACTTTTTTGGGGTCTGTCCTCTTCTGAGTATAAATTCCCTACAGACAAAGCAAGTTACAACCAACGTGAAACACAAACCCAGTTACAGCCAGAAAGTGAGCAAACAAAACCAATTCACGTCAGCTGAAGATCTTGGAACTAATATTAATTTAAGTATCAATGAGGCTAGGGGCTAATGTCCTATAGGAACAAGTGATAGGTTGGACAAAGTCCCGGTAAAATTTTGGTTCCCACTTCAGGGAATAATTCAACTCTGAGAAGGCTGGGCAAACCATCTAGAGTGACCAGACTGGGTGGGAATCATCTCAGCTAACTTCGTGTTTCCCAAAGGTAGGTGTCTGCCTTTCAGCCTGACAGTCCTTTAGCTGGAAACAGATACTCAATAGCCCTTAAGCACAGGCATCTAGATTTCTTTAGGATATCCTCAGATACCTGGGACTTCTGTATGTAGCTGACAGGCTGATGGAGGACCTGCAAGATACAAGTGAATTGCATTCCTAGTTCTCCATTGACAGTAATGGGAGGTGAGACTCCTAACACACATGGAGATGCTTACATTACAATGAATATCAATGTTAAATGAATGCTAAATGACCCCTGTTAAATTAATACCAGTTCTTATGCCTGGATGACCAGCCATCACGACCGGTCATGAGTTATGGGCGTGGAGTTACGAGTTATGGAATGTGTTGCTCTGGGGAGGGTGTCACAAAGGTTCTTATGAAAATCAGGGAGGTTTTATACAACACCTGGCAAAATAAGGTCTTGACATTGGCTGGAAACATGAACCGTAATACAACCAATAACATCACAACCCTGCATAACAGGAAGGAGACCCCAGAGATGGCATTTTGCTTCTCACAGTGAACCTCTGCAGGTTGTCTTCTGTCAGAGTTTGTCTTAAAGCCAGGGGTAAAGCTGGTAACAGCTAGTACAAAACCTGCCCTTTCTCTTTGATTTAGTTTCAGGCCAGGCTAAGAGATGAGCTATGATGTCTAACATATGTCTAAAAGGCACATGAAGCTACTGAAGCATGCCTTGGTCCTGCCAGGTGATCTATTGTCCCCACCTTTTTATGTGCAGCTATAATGAGCTGAGCCCATTTTTCCACTGTTTTCGAAGCTGTGATCTCTCTGTCTGGGATGTAGGATGGAATTAGATTTAGCAGCCTTTCCAGTACCATCTCTGACCCATAGTCCACGTAGTACTGCTGGGAAGCCAGTTCGGCCAGATCTTCTTCCTGTGGGACCAAACAAGCCAAGTTAATGTTGTTACCAGGCCATTATCCCCAAATCCATCCTCCATCACTCAAGGAGCTCTTTGTGGGGGCTGGATGTATTGCTGCTTCAGAATGGTATGGGGATGCTTCCTTTCAGCAGAACTTCACCGGTGCTTTTTGCACATCCAAAGTTCAAGAGACTGACCACTGAAAGGTAGGATTAAGGCTTAAAATCAAAAGAATGCCTGCATCAAAAGAAACATAACCAGCAGGTCAAGGGAGGTGATTCTGCCCCTCTGTTCTGCTTGGGTGAGGCCCCCCTGCAGTACTGCGTCCATGGGAGAATGGACGAGGTGTTGGGGAAGAGAGTTCTTTTCAATTTGACACTTGGATGACTTCAAACACAAGCAAAACAGAATGTGATTGACATTGTCAGAGATTTTGACGTCTCCTGAGATGCTCATTCCAGTGACACTGGGATAATTCTATAAGCTCCCAGAGACTCTGGAGGCATAGGCTTCTGCTGCCGATGTCCCTTCAACATATGGCTGGGTATCCTGAAAAGCATCTCTCCTGTCTAAGGCTTAGCAGAATGCACCAAACAAGATCCTGCTGTGTACTCCTGATCTGGTGATCTAGGTGCAGGGTGCTCGTGGCTCTCCAAACTGATGGATGAAGTGGCTGTTCACTCCCACATCCAAAATTCACTAGCAGAGAGTGCTCATGCAGCACATGGGAGTGTCCAGTCTCTCCCCAACCAAGAGGATCTGATTCCTGTAGCTCCTGTCTCCCAAGTGAATACCATAGTCCCCAAGATAGCAGGTGTTCAGGGCAGAAGACTTCTCCTGCCCTTTGATGAAACCTGGTGAGACCAATGGTTGTTGAGAACACCTACCTTATCACACCGGTACTCCCCAAACTTCACCCCTCGCACAATCTGTTGGTAAATGAGATTGGTGGCCACGTTGTCCTCATTCGGGTTGTGCCAAGGAGTGAAGATCTCCTTCCTGAAGAAGAGCCTCCATGGGGCGTTGCGCTCCTGTGCTCCCTGCTCTTTGGCGTACTGCTCACACTGGGACACAGCATCCATCACATGGTCATTGCCGCTCCCCAGCGAGGAGACCTAGTCAGAGCAGAGAGAAATGTGGTGTTCACCTGACTAAATGCTGGCCTCTCTAGAGAGAGGTATCTGTCTCTGAGTCACTCATCCAGGCTTCCTTTCTAATCCAAATAAATCAAAGTATCTACCTCTACCAGCCAGACAAGATTGAATAGATCTACAGCATCGCTGGGTGAGCTATTTTATTTTGAGTCCCAGTTTCCCATCCAGAATGAAAAGAGAGCATCAACATGAATTAGCAAAGGCAACAGTCCCATTATAAAATATTGTTATTTCATACTGTTCTTTGAAATACTTAATACGTAAGTACATAAATACATAAATACTTAAAGGGAGGGTGTCAAGAGGATGGGGCCAGTCTTTTTTCAGTGGTGCTCAGGGATAGAACAAGAGGAAATGGACACAAACTTGAATATAAGAAGTTCCACCTAAACATGAGGAGGAACTTCTTCACTTTGAGGGTGGCAGAGCCCTGGAAGAGGCTGCCCAGAGAGGTGGTGGAGTCTCCTTCTCTGGAGACCTTCAAACCCCACCTGGAAAAGTTCCTGTGCAACCTGCTCTGGGTGGACCTGCTTTGGCAGGGGGGTTGGACTTGATGATCTCCAGATGTCCCTTTCAACCCCATGGGATTCTGTGATTGGGAAATACAAAATTTCATTCCTCCCACCACTGGTCCTAGCCCATTTGGGACATTAGTCTTCTTGCAGTGCCCTGCCTTGGCAGCATGAAGGGGATGAGATGTGTCCATAAATATGGAAATTTCTGAAAAAAATCTATGCTTTTATGTTAAATAATTTGGGTTAAATGCCAGTGCAGGTATGGCAGTTCAGATTTTGGAAGTTTAATTTCAACCATCACCTTTCCAATTAAGTGTAGTTCCTCCCTTACATAGAAATCAAGGCTGATTTTTTTTTTACTGGAAGTTCAACTCAAAGTAGTTTGACTGAGAGTAAGAGCGTAGCATCACAGAATAATGTGGGTGGAACGCCGCTTCTGGAGGTTTCTGCTTGCTGGTCAGAGCAGGTCCACTTTCATCAGGTTGCTCTGTGCCTTCTGCTGTTAAATTCCTAATATCTCCAATAGCCAGAGATTTCTTAGGTGTCTGCAACCCTGCAGCAGCGTTTGACTATTCTTATTGTGAAAATCATGCTGGCACCTGCACTGTAGAAATGTTCCTTCCTGACCTTAAAGCTGGATGTTTGCTCAGAGCACAGGGTCCTTCTGCCCTCTGGAAGATACGTGACAGCAAGGAGAACCTCCCCCTTCTTTTATAGGGTTAGTCAGGAACATAATTTAAGACATACCTTGTCAAAAAGTGCAATGTAAAGTGAAAAGCCAAATCGGTCCTTCAGGCTGATTTTATCGGCCAAAGAATTACAGAGCTCTTTAGCGGTTGTTGCAGAGTCGGTCAATAGGGTTTTTGTTGTCCCATCCATAAATGTGACGGGCAGCATGATTGGTTTCTTGGATTTGGTTGCCTAATGGATTAAAGTCAAACATTATAAAGACAAGTGTATTTCAATCCCCACGAGACTCTTTACCTACATACTCTTCCACCCAACTACGGTAACCGTTTTCAAATTCCTGATTCCACTGACTGGCTGCTTTTCAATGTTACCATAACAGACTTCTCAACAGGATAATATTTGATCAGCCACTGAAACCACATGGAAGTCCCAGATTTTTTATTTAATACATTCAGTCATCAAAGTGTCTAATCCAGTAAATCCAAGCATTCCCAGGAACGCTCCTGGGCGCTGAAACACAGCTGTCTACGCTAGTAAACCAGCATAGAAAATGAGCAATTGTGGCACTAACTGTGCCTGTTCTGGATATGGCTGTCCCTGAACAAGTCCCTGGGACCATTCCCAGTAGTCAGTTTGCCTGCAGGCACCTTCATCTAGAAGACATTTTCCTAGCATACCCACATGGGGACTTGCTCCGTGCCAGCTGGCCTCAATGCCCGAGAGCACTTTTGAACACATTTAATTTACAAGTATTGATGTTGCCAAAGGGATTGATCTTCAGCATACTCTGGAGCAAAGCCAGGATGCACGGGGAATGCAATAGCTTGGAAATACCCCAAAATTCTTGAGAGAAATAAGCATTTTGTCCCGCGACTTTCTGTCCTGCCAGAGATGTGGTTCCTGTGATGGGGAAAGGCTCAAACCCTGAGCCCCAGCTGCCTGGGGAGGGGATGGAAGGGCTCATACCTGCAACTCCAGCCAGCTGGGTGGCTGCGTCCTTGTCCCGTTGACAAACGTCCGCCTCAGCCTCTCCTCACAATAGGGAGCATAACCTGGGGGGCCTCCATTGATGAAGTTCCTTAAATACTGTTGGCAGAAGGGAAGACATGGGTTAGACCATCGGCTCCAGAGGTCAAGAATTTGCAAAGGTTAAAAAGCAATGATTTATTGGAGAAAAGCCCTCTGGGACTGCCAACGGCAGTAATACCACTCAGGCTCAGGAAGTTCTGACACCACGTTGCTGGAAGCTGAGAGTAGGACAGTCTGCACTCTTGCCTTGTTCTTATACTGTGCATTTCTGGCCTTGGTGGAGATAAGATACCAGCCTAGAAAGAGCTTTGATCGAAGCTAGCATAGAGGCTTTTCTGTTCCTGCTATTGCTGCCACTGATTTCTATATCTGTATTTAAAGACATACTACAAAATGTTATTGAGTGTTGGCCAAAAAAATGGGAATGAATGAAAAAGACCTGTAAGCAATGAACCAGGGGAACTGTAAGCAAATGACACTCAGAGGAGCCCGACTCTTTCCTGTAAAGAGGAGACAAGTATCTGAAGTCAGATTGTGTGAATATCTCCTTTCATCTCCAACAGCCCCTTTTGCCCAAGGATTGATCTACTGCCCAGGATGAATAAGAGCAGAATTAGCATAACCCTTCTCCAAAGCTATTGGGAATACTGCGACGTATTCCAGCATGGACCATAACTTTGGATGGAGGTCTGAGTCTTCAGAGCTACCCATAAATTATTTCTGAGAAGTGCTTCACTCATCTAAAATAATCTTCCGCTATTAAAGATTTAAACCCACACAACCTCCTGTGGCATACTTCCTCAGATCTCATTTCCAGACATAATTTAATTTTCTGCCCCTTTGCCAGTGATTTATCTGCTTTATTAGATTTCATACTGTCGAGGCCTGGGGATAAAGGAGGGATTTCTATTCTTGGCTTCAGCTCTTTCAGTGCTGAGGACCGAGTCCCTGATCTGATATCTATGGAAATTAATGGAACATCTTTATCTTCAGCAGGCTTGGGAGCAGGTCCAAGCTTCAGCATTCAAAGATCTGAGAGGGACAAAGGAGGTTTTGTCGTGTCATGGCAAATCAAAGACACAGTGCTGAGTTTTTTGCCCTGTTCCAGCCAATCTTGTGGGCATAGAATCACAGAATCATGGAATCATAGAATGGTGAGAGTTGGAAGGGACCTTAAAGATCATCGAGTTCCAATCCTCCTGCCAAGGGCAGGGACACCTCCCACTAGACCAGGTTGTTCAAAGCCCCATCCAGCCTGGCCTTGGCATGGGATTAACCTGAGCAATTCATTGGTGTTAGTCAGACCTAGGTGTGTAACTCATTTGGAAGGCAGGCTGTTCAAATTTAGGCAACAAAACATAGACTTTGCCCAGAAAAAAAAAAAAAAAAAAGAAAGAAAAGAAATCTTTAAGAACAACCTGATTTTCAAGAGTGTTAGCCTTTTAGCATCTCCCACTGACTTCAGTCCTGCTGATCCACAGGGCTTCTGAAGATACATCACATGTCATCTCTCATGTGGCTATTTAGGGCTGGATGTTTTCAGTGTGACACACAGTTGGGCAAGTTGCAGTATGCAGAAAGCAATTATAAGCAAACATACTTCCAGGTAAATTAAACCCTTCTCTTTCTATGTGCAATTTTTTATATTAAGTTAGATTTATAATTAGCTCTGTAGTATTATTTCTTGCCAATTTTGTTAGAGTACATGGCTCAGGTCATACTGTCAAAGCCAGTAAATGCTTGAATTAATGCAAAGACCTTTTGCGTGAGAAATAGGGGAGAAATGCAGGTCACTTAATCACATCTTCACACATCTAAGTGCAGGAGGCATCATCCGAATTCATAGAAACACAGAATCATAGAATAGTTTGTGTTGGAAGGGACCATAAAAGGCCACCTAGTCCAAGCCCCCTGCAATGAGTAGGGACATCTTCAGCTAGATCAGGTTGCTCTGAGTCCTCAAGCTCAACCTGACCTTGAATGTTTCCAGGGATGGAGCATTTACCATCTACTGGGTAATCTGGGCCAGTGTTTCACCACCCTCAGCGTAAAGAATTTCTTCCTTACATCTAGTCTAAATCTTCCCCTTTATAGTTCAAAGCCATTACCCCTTGTCCTATTGCAACAGGCCCTGCTAAAAAGTTTGTCCCCATCCTTCTTGTAGCTCCTTTAGGGACTGGAAGGCTGCGATAAGGTCTCCCCGGAGCTTTCTCTTCTCCAGGCTGTACACCCCCAACTCTCTCAGCCTGTCCTCACAGCAGGAGGGCCCCAGCCCTCTGATCATCTTTGTGGCCTCCCGTGGACCAGCTTCAACAGGTCCATGTCTTTCCTGTGCTGGGCGCCCCAGAACTGGATGCAGCACTGCAGGTGAATTGATTGCCTACCCTCCCTTTAGAGCCACAGGAAAGACAGACATTTCTCAGGAGCGACTCATCTGATCCACTTCAGACGTTGAGCTTGGGACCATGCACACTTTTCTTTCTGATTAGGAACTTTATTTCATTGTAACTTCTGGCAAAGAAAGACCAGGATTCCCTCTCCTGTGAAACCCAAGAGAAAAGCTGGTCCCATAGATGGAAAAGAAAATGTATTGTCAGAGAATTCATGAGACAAGTATCATCTACAACTTACCTTCACAAACTTCTCAGAAGGAGCAAAACATCCCACACAGAGGGACATCAGGATCCAGCCCCTGGCGTGGCTGCTTTTGGATGGGTTCTGGGTCAGCTGCTTGCAGATTTGACAATAAATTTCATCTCTGCAATAGGAATTAAAAAAACCCAAAACATTAGATTTAACAAGGTGGTGTTTTTCAACATGGAGCCAGATCCCATCTGCCTGTGATTGATAGTTAAAAGTTCATTTTTTAATCGCAAGGATATTAATGGAACTGCCCTAATAATGGTCACCCTGATCGTTGCACTGTCTCTAAAACTCCATCCATCACCAGTCCTGCAACGTCTTCCCTGTGCTTCAGCTGAGATTCCCCACAGCTGACTGGCACTGCTTAGAGAAAGAGGGAAATAAAGGGAAGTCTCAAGGTCAGGCAGCTGAATGTCAGCTCTAGATGATGTAGTTTACCCTGGTTTCTCACAAAGATTTCTCAGTGATACCAAGAGAGTCTCCTAAACTAACTTTCATAGAGGGCCATCAGCTGGGAGTCTCCATTTGCTGGCTGCTCCTCTTGAGACACTTGCACTTGCTTTCTGGAAGTTTTGGGAACTATCAGCTCCAGCAGAGGTCAAAGT
Organism: Calidris pygmaea; assembly: GCA_003697955.1. Lineage (NCBI taxonomy): Eukaryota > Metazoa > Chordata > Aves > Charadriiformes > Scolopacidae > Calidris > Calidris pygmaea. The sequence goes on from QJSC01019265.1 coordinate 382,025, forward strand.
TTGTCCAACTCTTTTGTCCAAGCAGGCACGTACGTTGATGGGTATCTCAATTTGGGATTTAAAGTCCACTTTTGACTTCAACCTTAGTTCTCTACATGCAAAATGAGGGAAAACAGTACTTCCTCATCTACATGGGAGGCAACAGAAATGTTAGCCAACCTGCTCCACTGACAAAGTTCATGGGAACACCCCAGAGGACACTACCAGGTCTGCCTTCAGAGCACACCTGGTGCAGAAAAGTAATGCTAAGGGTTTCATGGTGAACTGGGAGGAGAAAACAAAAATGAGAGAAATCACCCTCATCAGGTGAGGATGCCCACCCTGTTCCTGGAGTGAGCAGAGAAGTGGGAGGGAAAAGCGTGAGAGACTACATAAACAAGGACTGTATTATAACACACACACATAAACGGGCTAACCCAAAGATGTGCAGTTGGCCTTAATTTGGCACTTTACAATTTTTTAATGCTTAATTTAGCAAATGAAATGATTTTTTTTTTCATTAGTATACCATTAAAAATAGTCACACAAACAAAAGCGATCTAAATGTTCAAACAGAAAACAAAAGGTAGCAGCCAACAGGAGTGAGTGTTAAAAAAAGCCAATCTAATAGCCAGTAGCACTTTCAGAAGCATTTGGGTCCCTCTGTGTGGTCAGACCTGATATGGACAGTAAGGAACATGTCCCAGCCCACATTATACAACACAACCAGAAAAATGATATAACAAGAGCTTTGTAAAGCTACACACACAGTAGCAAAATCATTTGATTAGCTCAAGAATAGCCAAAGAAGAAGGAATGAAAAGAATGGCACGTTCATGCCTTTGTCTTGATTTCTAACCTTAAGGCTGGCCTGAGGATGCCATTACCAATAATGAAATGGAGCTTCTCCAGGTTGGAGGTGGGTCGGTCTTCGAGCATGCTATTACCCTGGAGTGTGGACTCACCATCGTGAAGTCTCTTTGTCACCTGCCAACCAGACACATTGCTCTCTTTCAGTACAGCCAGTCACTATGTCCCCCTCCCACCCTCCCCCCACCATCCCAAATGTGTGGTGGTCCCCCAGGAGGACTCCTCCACCAGCCAGAAGGGATCTCAGAGGTTCTTCAATCTATGACCTTAACAGCAATGGGAGGGGTTGAGTTTGTTGCCTTTAATCACATATGGTGAAGCTGAAAATGGTCCTGTCTAGTCACACTCCCATCTGCTTGGTCTTTGCCTAGGGTTTCTACAATGACAACCTTGCATCCCAGCTCTGAGTTGGTCCTGCAGCTGGGAGAGGGCCACCAAGGATCTTTGGAATAACCCCAGCTTATTGCCAAGGAGAACCTGCCCCTTTGATTCAGTCATATTAAAAAAGAAAAAAATCATTAAAACATTGGCTAAATGGACCTGCTCCCCTTGCTAATGATGCAGCCGAAAGTGCATAAGCATGGTGCTGTTTGTGAAAACAGGGATGGTATTCATCTGCCTACCAGCTGTCTGTCTTGGATAGTAAACCCAGTCTCCATTTAGAGCCACTGGAGAAAGACAGGCATTTCTAGAGTGCCTTCAGAACCACAGTAGGGTAAGCTGGGTTGGATCCTACTTCTCCCCACTGACCCTGAAGGGAGGGAGGGTGACTATCTCAGAGAGCAACTTTCATGCTCTCAAGCAGCTACGGCCAGGTGAGATGTTCCTCGCTCTGGAAGTGGACAAGGCGGTGTGTAAAAGAAGGCTGAATCCATGTCCTCGCATTGCTTTCATCCACCCCCTCCCCCCAGTGAAAGATAAAAAAAATATATATTTGGCTTCTCTCTCTTTTGGGAGGGGTTTTTCCAAAGCTCTCAGCTTAGCCTAACTGCTCCTATGGGGCATTTTACCCCAGGCACTGGAGAAGAGCAGAGGATGGGTAAGCGTTTTTGTAGACCCCCCAGCTCTGCTACCTACGCCATGGCGGAGGGCAGGAAACTAAAAGCAGGGACAACATTCAGACCATCAGAGAGTGGTGGGAGGTATCGGCAGCTGGATGGAGGGCTGTGAAAGAGGGAAGGGAAGGTGCTGGATGGATGGAGAACGGGAGCCGAGGGGAGGCCGGCGCGAGGTGCAGAATGACTCAAGGAGACACGGGAAGCCAACCTTTCCCCTTAAACACTCCTTAAATCTTTCAGGCAGAGAGACAGGTAGCGCCAAACCCAGAGGAGGGCTGGTTCTATGTTGTCTAGGGAAAAGCAGAAGAGAGTCAGAGAGGGCTGCAGACAATCCAACGGCACTTGTGCTGCCAGGCGGCCAAGCGTCTCCTCTCACCTCCTCCGTCAGTTTGGATTTCTTCTTGAGTGTTAAGGAGACCAGTTTGTGCCGCACACTGTTCTTCTTGTGCCCATCAATGTGAGTACTCTGCAAAGCAAGAGGCGTGGAGAGCAAGGTGGTGAGACAGAGCCCTGCTGAGTACGTGCTTACCCTGCCGCCCCTGGGCTTCCACAAAGGGCCATTAATCCTGGGCATGGAGTAAGATATTTCAAAGGCTGGTGGGAACCACAAGTGTGGACCCATATTGCTGTGCCCCCTGACAGCCCAGGCCTGACTCTGCATTTTGTAGATCCTTTCTAATCACTGAGCCTCCCCCAGATCAAAACTGCATATTGGGGACGTCTGAAAAAAAAAGTTATGTTGAACAATGCCCCTAAAATTGCTTTACCTTTCGGTCAGCCCTGAAGTGGTCGGGCAGTTGGACTAGGTGGTAGCTGTAGGTCCCTTCCAATGAAAATATTCTATTCTGTTCTGGGTTATTCTATTCCATTCCATTCCATTCCATTCCATTCCATTCCATCCTATCCTATTCCATTCCATCCTATCCTATTCCATTCCATCCTATCCTATTCCATTCCATTCCATTCCATTCCATTCCATTCCATTCCTAGAGAATAAGTGGCTGATTTAACTTATGTCCACCCAGATCTGCTGTATCCCATTCAGGCTTGCTCCTGAATTGCAAACAAGATGAGCAAGACCACCCTCTGAGATGAGCCATCTGCACAGCAGGTTTGTGAGCTGGAAGTCATCTCGCCAGGGATTCACGGACAAGTAGTTGCCCATTGTTGTTTCATCACTGTAAACAGACTCTGTGCTCTATCAGTTTTCCCAGAAGAATAAATTTGATGCGGGACAGCCCCAGGCACTGACTACATATCATCAAGTTACTGTTGGCTTTCTGCTTTTATACCAACTTTATGCCACCTGTGGGATTAAAATGGCGTGGATAATCACTTCACTTTTTGAAGGGCTTTAAACACTTCAATCACGTTAAACACATTTAAACAGTTTTGAAAAGACTGTGATTTTACACCAGATCAACACTTCAAGTCCTGCAGCTGTGATGATTTATATCCATTATAAAGCCACATTGGCACTGAAAACCTGGATTTGCATATCATCATGCTCAGGGTCCACTCAGACATCTCTCTGCACCGTTGTGCACTCTGCAGTGCAGATGGAACCACATAAACAACAGCTTAAGTTTTCCTCCTCTGCTGTACTACCTCATGTCTCAATTGGCCAAAATGTGCCTTTTTGCAAGAAACAAGTAAGAAATGATAGGTAGACGGAATGAAAAGTGATTCTTGGTGCATATTTTTATGGAATTATAATCCAGATGAGGCTACTCTCCTTCTCAGGTAATTCACTGAAAGTGTTGAATGATATCACCATGTCTAAAAACTAGGTGATCTGTTAATTTACATCTGCAAATGCCGCAGGGACTTGTCAAGATGACACTATAGAAAACTGTTTGAAAATGCAACAGTCCCGTCTAGAAAACCTCAATACCAGGTAATATCTTGTCCTATTGAAAAAAGCCATCGCCAAAGATGAAAGCATATCAATGATTTATCCAGAGCAATGTCTTATCTGGGAGGGGTCCTAAGACGACATCTAAGGGACATCCCAGAATGCATTGAGGATGCAGTAGGATTTTTTTTATTTTTTTTTTTGATATCCACAGCTTAATCTGCTGGTATGTCTTTACTTCCTGCTCCAAGATTAAGGGCACATTTTTAATTTAGTCTCTTCTCACCAAGGGCAGATCAAAAAGAAATCCCCAAACGAGAGACTGGTGACACAGGACACTGCACTCCCCCCATGTATTTCTGCCCTACAAGAAGGAGAAGAGAGATCCAAGCCCCACGGGAGACATCAGGGCACTTCCCTTACTGTATTGCTGGGGGACATTCAGTTATGCTTGTGAATAAGAAGGGACAGGATCAACACCTGACACACGGGCAATTCTCCCCTCGTAGCACCACTGCAAATAAAGTTGACAAACTGATTGCCTGCAGCAAACCCCACAACTCGTTTCTTTTCAACACATTTCAATGTCCAACACCTAAAAATAGTCTCTTTTTCACAGTCGCACCAGTTACCTCTCCTTCTCCCTGCAAAGCCTGCAGTTCTTTCTTATAGGTCTTTTTCCCAAGAGTCTCATAGATTTTTGTCATCACTGGTATCTTCTCGCCGCCGTCACTCATGGCCGTGTGGTACTTTGGCTCAGGGAGGTCTCCCATGAAACGGAGGATAGTGATCCATACAGCAAGTGCTGCCTGTTCGAAAGGGAAAGATTGACTCCATTAGCTGGCAACAGGGCAGTGGAGGAGGTGGTCAAGACACGCTAAATCCACCAGGATCACCACTGTGGTCTCCCTGAACATCTGCAGGAGTTAAAACACTGTCCTGCGTCACACATACAAGTTTTGCCTGCAGCGTACATCCCATCTGAGCAAACTGGGCAGCCTGGTGGCTGGGACCCACAAACTCAGGCTGTGTTCATGCCATCACGAGTGTGTCTGTGCACCCTTCAAGGGGTTTGTTTCTTGGCTAGGAGATGCCAGCCTTACAGAGGGACTGGCTACTCCTAACCCACTGCAGAGGGCAAGGAGAACCACAGCGAAGGCAAGTTCATGGCCAACATAATGATCACTGCAGCCACGCAGGTTCAGTATGATTCTGCTCTTGTATTGCTGGCCATAGGACAAGCATTGTTTCTCCCTCTGCACTGACAAGGTAAGAAAGAACTTCTCCAGAGGTACTCACTCAGTAGTTTTCATCATCCATGCCCTGAACCCAGAGCACTTCATTAATTGTCTTAACACAAATATCAAGGTATAGAGATGGACTCACCACTACATCCCTCTAATGCTTGTTGTATTATCAGTGCTCAAAGCATGCTGGTGGGACAGTGTCTACTGACACATGTACAGCAGATGAGGGCTGTGCTCTCCACCAAACCACAAGAACATCACTGTATCCCAAAAGAAAACTGCTGGTGCCCTTTGGGTGAGGGGGTCCCAAGGCTTGCTTCAACCCACCCTGCCCTGCTCCAGTTTTTTCATCCCCTGCCTCACCAACTGGTCTCCTTCATCTTCATGGTACAAGAGAGGCTGCTTGAGAGGCCGGCGGATGTAGGTGTGTGTCGTTGTGCCCTGGAAATACGTGGCGGCAAACTTGGCAAATTTGTACTCTGAGAGGTCTTCCTCCTCTTCCTCAGGGAGAGGCAACGCTGCATCCAGGTCCTCTTCCTCCAGCTCCTTCTGGGCTCGCTCAAGATCCTGGTGGGGAAGGACATGTCAGGCACTCAGCATGGCTTCAGATACTGAGCTACCCTCTCCCTTTGGGCTTGACTTTTCTGTCATAGAATCATAGAATGGTTCAGGTTGGAAGGGACCTTAAAGATCATCCAGTTCCAACCCCCTGCCCTGGGCAGGGACACCTCCCACCAGACCAGGTTGCTCCAAGCCCCATCCAGCCTGGCCTTGAACCTCTCCAGGGATGGGGCAGCCACAGCTTCTCTGGGCAACCTGTTCCAGTGTCTCACCACCCTCAAGGAAAGAATTTCCTCCTGATCTCTAATCTAAATCTCCCCTCTTTCAGTTTAAAACTGTTCGCCCTCGTCCATTACCCCTGTCCATCTGATTTCCATCCCAAAAGGAAAAGCCAGCTGGAGGGAAAGCCATGAAATATAACTCTGGAGCCCACACAAAACCCAAGTCCTGAGGGACAGGCCTGTGCCCAGGAACATCCCCAGAGCAGTAGAAGAAGCTACAAGTACAGCCACACTCCAGCATGGGGAAAGGATGTCTAAGAGCTAAATGCCATGAGCTGTGATGAACAACGAAGGGAAAGATCTCTCCTCCATTTGGTAGCCCCAGAGGAAGCCTGCAGACTGGCTGCCCGTCACCAGCCACAGCACTGTAATCCTTTAGGGCCACACAGAAGAGCCTGTTTTTGAAGGAAGCCTTCAGAGACTCCCTTTTGGATTGTCCCACTCTCCCCTGTATCATTAATGTGTTGCTAAAGCCTTTCATGTCATAGCCAGGCTCTTGCATGTCTCCAGTACCTCGAAACCATTGGGTGCCTGTCCTTCCTGGCCAGGCAGGGATGAAGTCGTCCCCAGGAATCCAAACATTTTGTCCACCATTTCTGAGTCGTTCACTGGCTCGTTGCGAGCTTTCTCCATTTTTTCCAAGAGCTCCTTCTTCCGACGTGCTTCCTCCTTCTCCTTTACTTCTCTCTCGGCATCTTCTCGCGCCAGCTGGGCCAGTCGTACCTGCAAGAGGAGAAGTGCAATGTCTGAGCTGCTCCCTCCAAAGAGCCGGCACTAAGTTCTGCAGGGCCTGGTTTAGAAAGGCAGACTGCCCAGCGCTTGGGGCACTACACCAGCATCGTGACGTGGGGCAAATCAGTGACATGTCCATGCCTCAGTTTCCTAACTGCAGAAGGACAAAGCAATAGCATCTTCTCCTTCGTTACTGCCTGTTTAGGAGGTTTGGTCCACGCGCAGAGACCTTCACTGACCTTATTTTTCTCTTATACAACCATGTATGTGCACACAGACACGGAGTGTCCCAGTTCCCCCCTTCAGCCTTTATACAATAGCAAAAGCAAGCGAATAATAACTGTAATCTCTGGCATTCCTGTGCAGCAGATCAGAAATTCTGGAGCAGCTTCAAACTAGTTAGAGCATAGAGTACTTTAGTGAATTAAATACAAACCACTCAAGCAGGGCAGAAATCCCTTAGATATTTTTGGCATTCCCCCTCAAAGGAACAAAACCAGTCCCTGGAAAACAGAGACAGAACCGCAGAAAGAGATCGGTCTCTGCGTACCTGGTGCTTCTTTTCTGCTTCCTCTTTGGCTTTCTTGGCACTCATCTCCTTTCGGAGTCGTTCCTCTTCCGCCAGCCGAAGTTTCTCTGCTTCCAGGCGTCGATGATACTGGGGGAATAAACACAAGAGCCCTTCTGAATAGGCATCTACTTATTTTTGAAATTCCTTTTTGCTCTTTAAAGACTAATCCCAAGAGCACGTGATGCAGAAGGATGCTGGTTTCCCCTCTCCCCACCTCCGTTTCCCACCACTGACCTCTCCTCCACGGTACTTACTTCCCCCCGGAGGCGCTTGTACAGCCTTCGGGCGATCATGCCCCGGGCATACGCCTGGACGGTGATGACAGCCCAGAGGCGGTGGCGGAAAGCCCTACGGACCAGGTAACCACGGCATCGTGCCTGGAACTCGATGATCCGCCGGCGAGCCATGTGGTACTGCTTGTGGAGCTTGCGGGATCGGTAGAGGGCCTGCAGTCTCAGGAAGCCAATCCGCATCTGCAAAGAGAGGGGGGCAGGATGAAGCCATCCCGCTGCCCAGGGTCTCGCCCCTCCTAAGCTGATTTACATCGCTAATCTCCCTCTTGCACGGCTGTAAATAAGAGCCACTGAAATCAGCCCCCACCGGGACAAGCCTTTGGGAGGGAGGTTCTGCAAGAGGGTGGAGAAATTAAGCCCTTCAGCTGCTGCACTGATTCAAAGTGCACTTATTCCCTACTGAGTCCTACAGGGATTCTGGCCTTGAGAGGCCTCAGGAAGTCTGGTTGGTAGCCACACTCCGTAAGGGTAGCCACACTCCGTAAGCGTTGCTCCCATGGAGGTCCAGCATCTGCAGACCTCCTGCCTGACAGCCAAGGTGCTGTTTCATGGCAGGAGGCAGCATCCTGACCAGCCTGGAAGTGGACATTCCTATCAAGTCACAGGCTTGGAGCATGATATGGAGTCACTTTAGACCCCAACATGCTTCCCAAATGACCTGCAGTTGGGTGAGAACCAGCTGGGACAGGGAGAGAAGAGGGCCATGGACTAGGTTGAGGAGAAGCCCAGATATAAACCCACATGGAGATGGAGTCTGTTTTTCAGAGGAAGCTGCTTGTGAGTTTTCAGTCACCTGGCAACTAGGGGAAGACTTTTGAAACCCCAAGTGACCAGTTGGTGCAATGGACATCTAACTCATGGGAAAAAAAGAACAGCTAGAAGGTGGTGAGTTGCTCTCTTCAATGAGAAGGCAAAGCAGCAAGAGCAAACCTCTGTTCATCGCTCCAGCTGATAAAAGCCAACCCCACTCCCTCCTACACCCAGTGGGGTGTTTTGATCCAGGAAACTCTTACGTATATCCCAGCTGAAAGAGATAGGAAAGCAGAGGTGTGAGGAAGCACCCCTGTACTTACAGCACCGTAGTTCTTCCTGCAGTTATGTCCACGCCAGTACCTCTGAATCATCAGGACTGAATTTCTCACTTTCAGGAAATTGGACCTGCAAAGGCATTTCAATCACTTGCCCCCGTCGTTTGGCCGTGAGTTATCATTTTCTGGGCCTCATTCTTTGGAGATTTGAAACTGAGCAGCCAGGTGGAGTAAACACTGCAATATTTTTTTTTTGCCTGAAAATGCCTCCTCCCCAAGCTCTCCTTGTTTTTATAAAAAGATCTGTAGGGGCTCTCTCTGATAGGTCTCTGCAGGCTGATCCTACCAGGTTATGGGAATGAGCAGAGGAGGAGATGCTGGGAATGGTCACCTCCTTCTTACTTTTCCACCCTCCTCTCTCACCTGAAATATCTTCCCTGCCTTCTCTCCTTGTTTCATCCCAGCCACCTGAGAATGAAGCCAATCTCACCCAAATGATCAAGAGAAAATTTCAGCAACACCACCCTGCTGCCTCCCATCCTGCTTAGCCTGGACTGATTCTGCATGTAGATACCTAGGGGACAATTGTGTCGGGAGGACTTGGAGGTCTTGCTAGGATTACTCTGGAAAGGATTACTGAGTTATTTGTCATGTACCGTTTCTGTAAAGCCTCAGGGACAACCTGAGTCACAGCCATGGACTGGAGATTCAAAGAGCACAAAGCCTCAAGAACTGTTTCTCCTCCACGGCTGAAGCTTGACCTCAGCTGTGGCTTCCCCTTGCCCTCTACAGCTGAGGCGTCAGCTCCCCATGGACTACCTGTCCTCCTCCCAACTCTGTGGCAATTGGGTTACAAAGGGAAGAGTCCTGAACAACTTGGGCTTTGGGGAGAGTAACGTTAGTCACAGTGGACAACCCAATGGCCCCACTGCAGTCTTGTGGGGATCCCCATAGTCTGGAGGCTTAGCGTTGCCTTCAGCAGGCTCGGAGTCCCGCTGCTGCTTTGCCGTAATAAACATCAGCTCCCCTGAAGCCAGCAGTGAACAGGGACAGAAGATCCTATTCTGTCCATGTTTGAGGGAGGTAATAAGAGTTTCCTCTTGTTTCCTCTACTGTTTCCCTTCAATACCTGCTGCACCTGACTGCCAACACATCAGGGCTTTCCTCTCCCGAGCTGCAGGCAGGACTGAGTGATGCATCCCCCAGGAGCCACTTGCTGGGTGAAGCATCCCACATAGCCCCCCCCACTGCCCCGTATGGCAGTGGGGCTCACACCTACCTGTCTTTAAACCCACGGACCACCTTCTGGATGAGGATGACTTTGTCCGTGATGGCCTTGTCTCTCTCAATCTCCAGCAGCATGTCATGGTGGTCCTGAGGGAGGAAATGACACACCACCCGTGTCTCAAGCTCTCCATCTGCTTCAGATGCGGCAGGAGGGGTGGTACAAGGCCCTTCCACAGAGGAGATGTCCAAAAGAAAATCTTGGGACATTTTACATCCCAAGTATCACCCCATCTACTCACTGGGGAAATTCTAACATAAACCCTAGAGTTCTACTGTCTTCATTCCCGAATGAACCAGAGCATCCAGAAGCTGCACAGTCTGAAAATAACCAAATTATGTCTCCCTTCCATGCAGAGCTCCCTGCTAGTGCCATTAGCTGTGGGAACAGTTCCTGGAAGCACTGGAGAAGTCTGGGAACAAACTCCAGGCTGTTTGGGTCCCATAGCTCCCTCCAGCCAAGACTGCAATGCCTCCGCACCCTAAGGACACAACATCTCCCCAAAACACTAACTTTTCTTGCCCTGAGGCTTTCAGATGCACCAGTCCAAGTTCTCTATTGATTCCTCCCATGCTGTTGGTAACTCGGCTTTCTTTCCTGGTGGTGGCACGCTGAGCCCTGCCGCGTTGGGTGCAGCAGAGGCAGCTCCACATGTTTCCTGCTTTGCTCGACCTCACGCGGCCCCTCGGGGCCTCCTGATTTCTCTGTTTCCTTCCCTGACAGCTGTGAGATCTTGATAACAGGCTCTGGAAAGAGCAACGAGTGGGAACAGCTTCTAGGGAAGAGATGGGGGTGTTTCATGGTGGAGATGGGGATGGGGGTGAATTCAGATATAAGCGGTCAGGGTTTACCACTGAGATTTTTGCTCGGGAGGAGCTTTTGCTTCCAGTCTGGTTTCTGGCCAGCTCAGCCGTGTCTCCCCAGAACAATGCAGGAGTGGGTTTGTAAAAAGAGATCATAGAATCATAGAATTGCCTAGGTTGGGAGGGACCTTTCAGATCACCAAGTCCAACCATCAACCTAACACTCAAAAAAAACCATCACTAAACTATATCTCTAAGCATCACGTCTACCCATCTTTTAAATATTGTCAGGGATGGTCACTCAACCACTTCCCTGGGCAGCCTGTTCCAATGCTTAATAATCCTTTCAGATGAGTGCAAGCAGGGCTGAAGGCAATGTGCAACGTTGGGCTGCTCCATGTCAGCTGGACCAGCGCAGAGAGGGAGGCTGTAGGCACGTCTTGGGTTGTGCAAGAACACGCTCTCGGTCCCTTTCTCTGCAGGGCTTTGCATGGACATCCCTCCTGCTTGCTGTGCTTTTTCGGTGAAAGTGCGAGATGTGGTTGAGCAGCTCAGCCCAGGAGGGAAAAGGTCATATCCGTATGGGTACGTGCATGTACCATGAGGCAGAGTGTCAGGGCTTCCTCCCAACCATTTTTCTTTCACTTGGAAAGCACAGAGTGTCAGGGCTTCCTCTCACCCACGGCTTCCTAAACTGGCCCCAAATAGCCTGCCTTGGCCCAGGTTCTACCCACTGCCACGCCAGCTGGGAGACCATGGGGAAGGGTCACGTCTGGCCATGAAAAGGGGATGCTAGGAGACCCCTTCACAGGCATGTGGGGTGATGTGTGGAGAGCCACCTACCTTCAAGAATATCTTAGTCTTGCCAATCTGCCAGTCATCATCCTTCCCAAGCACTGCTTCAGCAATGCGCTGGCATGTCCCACGCAGGTCACCCTAGTGGGACAGGAGGTGGGATTCACCAGGACCGGCCTCACAAATTGCTCTTCCCAAGCCCAACGGAGACCCTTTCTGGTCTCAGTCCCAGCAGTTTTCTGCTAATGAGGTTCCTAGGGCTTTACTGTCACCACATTTAAGGTGAGCGAGAGGGACAGGCTGAATATGGTCCCTTGGTGCTGACCTCCCTGTCCCTTCCTTCACTTGGAAAGCCCAGAGCACAGCTGTAACACCTGGAGACCAAATGTTGTGTAGTTTCTTTGGAGAGGACACACATCCCATAAATATCTCTGGAGAGCACAGCAAAGAGAGATTGTTACACGTGGAAGAAGATGCTCACCTGCTTGTATGCTGGCTTCACCCCAGGCATGAGCACCCGGTACCGGTCCACAAACTCCACAAAGGTGTAGCGGATGGGGTATCCAGCCCGGCGGATCCGGATGGTCTCCATCATCCCCGAGTACCTCAGCTGACGGACGCACAGCTCCCGGTCAAACAGCTGGGGAGGTTATGGGACATGATGGTTTGACTGCACGTCTTGGCATGGATTGGCCACAAGAGAGTAGGGACTCTGAAGATGTGTGGGGCAACCAAGTCAGGCCCAAATCCTTCACTTGGTGGACTCAAGGCCATAGGACTTCTAGCTGTCATGGGCTTGATCCTATGAACTGCTGAGTGTGTTTGACTCACTCCATTTCTTTAATTCCCACTTGCAAGACTGGATGTGTCCTACGCTTTACACAAAGGAATGAGAGGAGAACTGGAGAGAACGAAGCAATGGTGGACATCACTTCGGGGAAATGGGCAGTGATGCTGCATCTACAAGGCTCAAACTGTACAGGCATCCTCACAATGACCACTCATGGTCATTAACTTCTGACTGCTACTCAGAGCTTTACTGGCATGGTCACAGCACTCCTGTACTGGCCGGGAAGTACCGTTCTGCAGGCAGAGGATGCAGAGGACCATATCAGCAAAGGTTCAGACACTCAAAGGTCTTCGGGTACCTACACCGGTTGATCTTAGGGTAGGTAACATCCTAAAGTCACATAAAGGAAGAGTGCAGCCTTGGAAATGCCCAGGCCCTGAGAAAAGCCAGTTATCATCAAAACACCGGGTACCCAGGAGGACGCTTCAGGAGCTTACAATGTCAAAACTGAGAGACCAGCTGAGGGTTTTAGGGAAAGGACAGATCTCAGACCAGTGTCCATGGCTGCTCCTGACGAGCAACAGACAGCTTCAAGGCCAGACAGCAGACTTGGGTAACCCAGTCCTTGCAGATGTTTGCTAATAAATCTGGCTGCTCTCCTTTGCTTTGGGCCCCTCTGGTGTTAGATGGGAGGATCTGCTGAAGGGAGGTTCAGGAAAATCCCTGCTTCTGGCTCAGCGTTTTAGCGCACTGAGGGGGATCCTGAGTGCACCCTCTTGCAGCCTGATGTTGTCTGTTGGGACCATCCAAAAATTGTTCAACCCAAGTGTGAAATAAGGGCAGATGAGGTGTGGTGCTGGCACACCCACCCCAGAAAGTCGGGACAGTAAATCCCAGCCTGGCCCAAAGAGTTGCTGCCTGGGTGTGATTCCTCTGCCCTCCCTTCAGTTGTCTAAAATGTGAGCACGTGTATAGATGTGAGCATATAAATGGGAGTCACCTAGACTCTCCCTGAAGTGGGGGAGGAGAGATGGGTATGTACCTCTATCTCAGTTATCCCTGCATCTCCTGGGACAGGTGGATCTGCCCTATGGATACATCCATCCCTCCATCCTTGAGAGAGAGCTTTTTGACTAGCTCGTAGCAGCCACTTAACCATGAAAGGGTTGGAGTGATGTAAGACAGATCCTGATCCCAAGAGAAGACAGCAGATGAGCGACGAAAAGGCAGAAAGCAGCACTACCCAGATTTGGTGTCTCAAGCTGTCCTTATCTACAGCGGGTATTGGGGAGTGGGGACAAGAAAGGTGTGGGGGAAAGAGGTGGTCTGCCATGAAGCAGAAGGGTAGGTGGTCTGTAGAGAGAGGTCATTGCACACATGGGAAACTGTGAGCTTCCTGGCATTAAGATCCGATGAGGCACCCATGTAACACACACTGCTGGGGACAGTTTTGATTTTCTTTGCATGGTTTTTCACCCAATTCATCCCATGCTTTTCTCTCGGACTAACCAGAAGAACAGAGCAATGCTCAGAAACAGCAGCATGGCATGATGTACAGGCCCAGAGAACTCCAGCCAGCAGCCTGATGCAAACAATTTTATTTTTTTTCCCCCAAAGCACATTTTAGACGGAAGCAAAGTTTTAAAATAACATAGAGTAACAAACAGTCAGGACTTTCCACTGACCTTTCACTTCCCAGTATCCCATTTCCTATCACTATCAGTACACTTTCCTTCAAAGCCAGGGACAGAAAATGAACTCCCAGAAAATGTTCTCTTTTGCAGTCACCCTGCACAGCTCTGTGCACCATTATCTGGGATTTCCCCCCTCCCCGCCCTTTGTATTATTAAACCAAGGCCAAAAATAAAATCAGCAAGAAAACACTTTTCATATCTTACTACACATCAGTCCCTGATTCAGTGTCAGCTCATCCCACTCGTTACTTTAATGGGGAGACTAATTTATCTTTGTCTGATTCTTTCAAACTTATAGCTTTTTTTATGTCCCGTTGAAAGTTTTGTAAATAAATGGGTTGGACAAGGACTTAGAGCTTATGCAGGGGACAAAATGCCAGACCGAATCCCAGATTTCCAGGCATAAAAGTAGCTCAAAGTCAGGGCACTGGGAATAATTTGTTAAAAACAGCTCAGGGTGTATGTCTCTTTCCCAGCATCACCCATAGTTTCAAAGAAGTTCTTGTTTTGATCTCAGCTCAGATGATAATCTCAGATCAAACATATTGTTAAATATTATCCCAAAATATTCCATTAACATGCTGTTAGGTGCCTTATTATGCTGACCAAATCCAGGATAAGGGCAGAGTAAACTGCTCTGAAAGAGCCACCAAACTTTTTACCCCACACCATATTAGGTTCATGGAACAGCAAAAATAAGTTGCAAAAAATCACTGCTTGTACATAATTATTATTAAATAAAGATCTTCCTCCCCAAGCAGCATCACTATTAAGAGTGTGAGCAGCTAACAGGGATTGCTAACAGCACCAGGGTCCAATCCTCCAAGGTTCTGACAGTGGAATCGGGGTGCTCACCACCCGCCTTATCATCTCCCTTTCGCTGTGAAACTCCCCTCTGTGAGCAGTTTGTGGTCAGGGGGATTTACACCCATCTCCTTCTCTTTTATTTGCTCCTTGAAGTTTGTCCCCAGAGTGTTCATTGCTTTTGAAGCAATTTTTGGGGAATCAGAGCCAAGTAATTCCTCTCACCCTTCCACTGTGCTATTTTTCTTCTTTTTTTCATCTGCTTTTTAAAATTGTGCTTTCACAATTGGTGCAAAAAAAAGGAAAAAAAAAATGCAGTTGAATGGATCTAACAGGGGTGAAAGTGGGTAAGATCTCCTGGAAGATTTGGGGAAGGGGAATAACTTTTAGGAGACACTGAACCCTGCCACAGGACTGAACCCAGAGCCCTACAGCTCAGTCTCTGGTAGGGAGGCACCTACCCACTATGGGAATTTGGAGGCATTTCCTATAGGAGAAAGGGCTGCAGGGCGAATTCCTTGGGAAGAAAGGTGGGGGCAGGAACTCCTCTCTGCAAAATGTTCTAGGGTGCTGTTGGATCGCAAGGCAAGTGCCCAATTTGGCCAACTCTTTGGTGACTCTCGTGCTTGTGGGTTGGTTCTCTAAGCACCCAGGGTCAATCCTGGCTCCACCGACTCCAGGGCAGGGTGACCCTGCGGGCAGTCCCATACGGAAAGAAAGCAGGAGAGAAAAGCAAGACTTACCATGGGCTTCTTGTACTCATTGGGCTTGATGCAGCGGACAAAAAAGGGCTGGCAGACGCTGAGAGTCCTCATCAACAGCTCCAGGGACCGCTTGAACTGGCTGCTGAGCGTCGGCGAGCGCTTCCTCGTCTCCGCTCCCTGCAAAACCGCAGCGGAGCGGGTTCAGGAAATGAAAGGATAACAGTGCCTTTCCCCTCCGGCCACGTCCCCGGGAACCTCCCGTGACAGCCAGGGGCCAGAGCAGGGAGCAGGACCAGGGCTGGCTGAGCTTTTTGGCAGGAGAGGGGCAAGGGCAGAGCTGGCGAGCTCGCAATGGCCAGATTCTGGCAACCTGCTCCATATGGCTCTACCCAGGGAGGAAAAGTGCCATAAATTTAATTTCTCCTGCTAAAGCCTCCCTGTGTGACTGGGAAACGCAACTGCCCTATGCAGAGCCACAAGGAAGATCTGCCCATGAGAGCAAACAGCGCCTTCTGGGCCATTAAAAATCTCTGTGTTGCAGCTCAGGGTGATGCATTTGCCCAGGGATGTTCCTTGGGGAATGGCTTGGGCTTCCCTATCCCCACACAAGGCAGCATGGTCACGCCAACCCTCGGTCATGGTGCCTCATCTCAGGATGAGCCTCTCCTCCTCCATGGGGTGTAGGACCAGAAACCCATGTAGGGTGAAATACAATCCTGGGGCACTTTCTCTGTGGGGTGGCTCTGCAACAGCTCCAGAAACTTCTGGTAAGCTCTATACTCCTAGCCTGTACCACCAGGAACATTCGAGTTGTGTTTGGAAAAGAATATTAACCAGACCAAATGAGGTGGGTATTCAGGGTGAATCAGGATGATTTGGAGTATTTTGCTTATTTTACCTCCCTTGGTTAAATTAATAATCCAATCTCCAGTTTGGGGCAAATGTTTCTAAAGCAAAGTGGAGTGGCTTCCCTTCACAGTTCCTTCTCCCTGCCCTGGGAGAACCTTGTTAAACCAGTTCCAAATGAAATTAAGCCCCCAGCTCATTGTATGTGTCAGTCACTGTCGCCTGAGCTCATTACACATCAACCACAGCGGTGCTGTGTGTCTCGTAGGGCCCTTCAGGGTCTCTCAGGGAGCCTTCATGGGGCAGTGAGGACTGCTGGAGGGCTGGAGGAAGAGTTGGGCACCAGAATGGAACTCCCTCTGACTAAAAAATAGGGCAAACTGTGACATGACCAGATGGGATTTCCCAAAGGGAGGATTCCAGCAGGGTTTTAATACACATTTACTCCAAACATCCTCTTCTTTGCAGGTGGTCCAGCCATGTGTGGAGCCACAAAGTCCCCATTTGCATTGACCTTGCTGCTCTGTTTTGCGAGGTGGTGAGTTTTACTTCTACTTCTGCTAAAACCTTTAGGTGTTCTTCATCATACAGCACTAATAACCTATCAGATAACATCCCCACCCCCAAAAACTGAGGAACTTCACAGAATCACAGAATGATTTGAATTGGAAGGGACTATAAATATCACCTAGCCCAAAACTCCCTGCCATGGGAAGGGAATTTGCACAGCTCAGGTTGGGAATGATGATGAGACAAACCCAATCAACACAAACACAAAGTCATCATGGAATTCCAACAAGAGAAAGCCCAGCTTATGCACACACCAGAAAAACCTGGCCCATTTGTCCAGGAAAGCTTGGCAGGGGGCTGTCAGTGATCTCTCCCAGCAAAATCCTCCCCTAAAGGACAAACAGTTAACAAATCTGGACTAATTAATGGATCCGGCTGCTACCTGCAGAGCACTGTAGAGTCTGGTGCTCACATTCTGTCACAGATTTGATGAGGAATAGGCTGTTTTCATCAAGAATCCTGGTTTGGATAGCTCTGATTAATATATTCGTTTTCACTTTGCTAATTATGTGCATGGGGTCACCTCTGTGTGATGCGACAGGACAGCCACAAGGGTCAGAAGCAGCAACAGATGCAGAAGCAGGGCTGGAAGTTGGAAGCAACTGCACGTTGGCCAGGTTTATCAGGTTGGGCTTGGTCAAAAGACCTGGGAGAGGTCTTTTTCAGCCAAGGTGGTAGGAAGGGTGCAAGACTTTGTACAAGGGTCTATAAGGGAACACACAATTGGTTTGCTCCCAGACAGAAGATCCTGCCTCTCTAGGTTGCTGGTGCCTTGCATTCCTCCTGTGCACATATCCAGATCTGAAAAAATGGCAGTGATGCCATCTCCATCCTTACACCTGAGACCTTTCTGCTTAGAGGGGCTGGAGAGAAGAGACAGCAGCTAGGAAGCAGTATGTCTTCCTACCCAAACTGTCAGAGCGGTCTGGGGTCCTCCTGCCAAGACTGCACCATCCCAGCCACTCACATGCTTCCTGGGCCTGATGTTTATGCCCAGTCCCCTCGATGGTGGGCACCAGCCCTGTGGGCACTAACCAGGCTTTCAGCCACACAATGAAACCTCAGGTGAGCCTCCTCTGCAGGAAGAGGGTATCACTGCTGAAGTCATCATGGTTCCTCCTGCCTCAGCACCAGCGTGAGGAGAAAGACACCACTTCCCTTATTCCAACAAAACAGCCCCAAAAAATGAGTGGAGCATCCTGCCAGCACAGCCTAGTGAGGCACTGAAAATACATGTTTTACTGCAGACAAGGAGCATTTTTTAGCTCAAAACAGACCCAGTCCCCATAGCCTGAAGAAGAAAGAGCTGAATATATTCTGTTTTTCTGCTGGCCAGGCAGGTCTTGACTTTCAAACTGAGACTGTAGCATCTTTGAGCCACAGACTCTCTCTTCACTGGTGTCCATACAGAGTCTAGCACACAGGAGGATGTGACCTGGGCGTCATGGGGAAGGAGGAGCAGGATTCACAGGTGCTGTAGCCCTGATTGGGGTACTGAGTAATCACTCAGCCTGTGCTCAGCATCTTCAGCAGAAGAAAAAAATAAGGAAAAGAAGAGAATTACATGTTTTACAGAGAAGCACCTTGTCACTAGAGAAGTTCAGAAAGATGTGCAGACCAGCATGACATTCAGACATACTTCAATGCCACCTCTTTCTGCCACCTCAAGCCAGTTTGGCTTTAGAGGTCCAGAGACATATTTGGATGCTTGCAATACCATAAAGACGAAAGTAAAGGCAGAATATAATCATCAGGACACAAGGGGATGTTCTGCCATCACAGGGTGCTCAAGATTCCCAGTGGCACAGTGGACATTTCTCAGCATCTCTGTGAAGCTGTAAGGTCTCTAAAGACGTTTTCAGACTCTTTTATTTGGTGTTCTGGACACATTTAGGTACTTATCATGTGTCCAGGACTGAGAAATAACCATTTCAGCCTATCCACACCCTATGGGTTCAGTGGGTTAAGGTGGACACAAAATTAAGTAGAATGGTCTTAACACAGACACAGAGTTCCAACTAGGGCAATCACCAGGTTTTTCTCCTTTGTAACATTCAAAGCAAGCAACCAGAAGCAATTGGAAAGGCAAGAACAAGAAGAAATGTCACTGAGCCAGAAATGGTAGGAGTTACTCCTGCTGGCCCATTGCACCTTCTCCTCCCACTTTAAGGAGAAGGCTGCATGGTCCACCAGGATGGCTAGACTCGTCACTAAGTCTGCTGGGAAGATGGTGACCTGCTTTGGTGGAAATGCAGAAAGATGAATTACTTAATGAGAGTTAGAGAAGGAGAGAGAAGGATGTACCACCAGCAATGTGTTGGGAAAAGGTTCTGGACAAAGGACTGTCCTCCCATCTCTTTAGAACTGTAAAGTCACTAAAATGGGCCATGGCAATATGACATGCTGTTTCTCAGCCTTTTTTTTCTGAAATCTGAGAAAAATGACGCTTCTTGTTTGTTATTTTGTTATATGAAATGTCACTGGAGTGGCTTCCATGTGACCACTGAAAGTTGAGATCCCCTCACAGCAGGTTCTACAGTGACATAGAGTGAAGAGACAGCCTGTCTCCTAAAGGATGTGCAGTCTGGAAAGTGCCTTCAGATGTGAAGTTGACATGGGCTACATAACATTGTTGAGTATCGCTATTTTGAACTATGCCCCCATTTCATAAAACTTACTGATCTTGATATATTTGGAAAAATCTTTTCTTGCCTTGGCTGTTCCACCCTTGCCTTAGTGTCTAATAAATACGATCAATTATTACTCATTAGAAAACCTAAAAACAAAAGGCTATATTATAAGAACAACTATGACAACAACAAAACTCATAGAAGTCATCAGCATTATGTCTCCTGTTTTCCTATATCTCCTCTTGCTGTCCTCAGAGAAAAAGACTGAACTGGGCATTTCTGACAGATGTTGCACAACAATTTGCTCCTGGATTTAATCCCATTATATCCTAACTCAGGAAAGTTTATTTATATTTTTTTTTTGGTGTGTGGCATTGCTACAGCTCTAGAGCAGAGCTCAAGGAGATGTTGCAATCCAAACAATTTACAATCATGATATGGAGGGGATGGAGTCCAGCTTTGGAATGAATGACTTTGGGTCATTTTGGGTCAGATGCCCCTCATTGGAATTCCAAGTCCAAGCACCCCGAGACACTGCAGAAGTAAGAAGGGTTGAAACTCAGCTCCATGCAAGGATTTGAATTTTGAAAGTCAGGTCCATTTCTAACATAATCCTCTGGCTATTGAAAGATTGTCATGGAAATGTGAGCAGAGTCACAAAACTAACATCACAAAAACCTTTAACACACAGTATGCTAGCCTATGACCAAATACCTAGCAAGAAAGGTTTGGGAAGCCATCAGAACCAGTCAGGAGATGAGATGCAACAGAAAAGACCTAGAAAAGGTGCCAAGAGCCTGTTTGGAAGATCATGCCAAAGTTCAATATTAACTGTGTCTTTCAAGGCCTGGATTTGATCTTTCCCCTGAACATGACGTAACCCAGCTCTGAGAATGATGGCATCTCCAAGCAATCCAGAAATGCAATCCAGGAGTCGCTCTTCACACATTAACAGTCAGCTTCCTGCCCCAAAAAGGGCAAGACAGGGCCAGATTTGCAGTTGCATGGAGGAATAATGTCCCACTGAAGTCAATAGCGGCACCATGATAAACAACAGCTAAATCCCACAGATAGTCCATGTGATGTTAATTAAAATGATTCAAATATTAGGAAAAAAACCCAAAACGTTGGATCGGGCTGGTTCTGATTTTATCCAAACCGAATTCCCACCATTACAAAGCTCTTCTGAGTCGAATGCTAGAAATAAATGACACAGTCATACACGGGCATCTATTCAACAAGCCATAAAAATGCTCTCCATCACATTGATCACTTGAAATGGATCCTCTATAGATAGTGCAGGAAGAGGTATAAACTGACAAGAGCAAAGCACAATCCTTGCTAAGGAGAGGTGAATATACAACAAAGGAACTCATGTATTCAGTTTACCTTTGGTGTGGGTGTGGGCGACTGGCCAAATGTGCTGGATGCATAGCCACAGAGAAACTACGTGAAGCACAGGTAAAAAACAAAAACAAAAACAGAGACAGAGAAGAGCAAACAGTGAAAAGAAGGAATAACTGAAATGGGAGCCTGACATTGTTAGTCTTGGAGGTCCGGCTGTTAAAATGTTTCACGAACAAAATGCATTAATTCTTAAATTTTTGTCTAACCCCCTCCTGGCTTTTCCCCTTCGTTTCCCTGAAGCTGAGGGAACTACCACTGTCCAGCCCTTGCTTCTTGGAAACAGCTCTACAGAATCACCAGCTGCCCCCACTCCTCTCCCTCACACATCCCTGCTCTCTTTCCTGTGACCAGTGCTCTCAATGCACAGTGGGTTGGAAGATGACAGGGGAAAAAAAAACAATTCACAAAAATTCTAAATAAATCCCTCCCTTCCTTCCTAATTTTAATCCATCTGATCAGATTGTTTCTACAGAACTGAATTTTTTTGCAAAGTTTTTTCCCTTCACTGGTTTTCATCCCCCGCTGCTCCTTCTACCTGTTCCTTGAGCAACCAGCACTGTCAGACCATACCGGCTGATTCCTCAGAGTGTTCAATTCCCACTGAATCCATCATTTCACCCGGCACGGCTCAAAGCACCATTTTGATTCAGCAAACACAAGCAGAGACCTCCTTCGTGATGGGCACGTATAAACCAGGCTGCTCAGCCCCATGCGCTCCAGCAACACCCAGTTCACCACACAGGTTCCACTGGGCACAAATACTAGGTCTTTCAGGGACCAAACAGTTACTACGTTATTCAAATATACACTCTCTACTAGTTTTCATCTCTGATCTGTGGTGTTCTCAAGTTTCTGGCATATAAGGAACCCATTTCAAAGGTTGAATGCAAAGCAGATATGGACTTGCTTTTCATTGACTCACAAAATCCCACAAACTCACCAATAAGGTCCTGAGGACCGAAGGCTGGGAGCCGTTGGGCAAAATGTCTCATTACTTGATTTATCCCTCAGCAGATCAGCCATTTGTCTCTTTCTAAGGGAAGACGTTAGATTTGATTGACCTGGCCTGAGTGTCTCTGGAAGATTTCTCCACGGATTGTCTCACCGATGCTTGGGGAAGGTATGGACACTTCCAAGAAGTGCCTTTGCCCCAGCTCTTTGCTACATGCAGTCCATTCCCATGACCCATGCTCACCTGCTCCTTCTTTTGGGGAATGTGTTTTAGGAAAAGGGCTGCAAAGGGCATTGAATTTTGGTGGAAAGCAATGCTAAAGTCATCTCAGCCCCACGTTGGAACCTGCTCGTCTGAGCAGTTTTGTTTGTGTGGTGCTTAGGGGATTTGTGCTCTCCCAGTTCACACTAACATTGCACGGGATTAGGGGAGCTGGTACACTGTGTTTGTTCCTCTTCCAGTTCCATGCTAGTCAGGTTACCTATCTCTCATTCAAATAAGGAAAGCAGAGCTCATTAAAGTATCAAAGCACAGGAAGCACCACTCGGGACAGATTCTGAAGGTGTTTAATGTAAAAAAACTGTAAAAGAAAAGGCTTATTTCAAAAAAAGTGCTCTGATACTTTTAAAGGTCTCAGCTCTCATGTCCTAGACAATGCCTGGGTAGACATCTCCATTTTGCTGTCATATCTTTTAAAGATGCTTGGTAGGTGTTCCCATGAAAAAGTCTGCATGGCTGTGTAAATCTAAGAGCTCCCTCACTTCGATTCCCCAGAGCGCATCTCTTCTCTGCCCAAACAAGCAAGAAATTGCTTCCCAGGTGAACTGCAAAGCTTGCACCGAAAATAAAAGCAACGAGTAACAAGCAATAAAAAGCAAAGTAAACAGCAGCAGTGATGCTCAGGGAGTTAGCGCCTAGTTTAGCAGGAGCATCCACATCTGGGGACAGCTTTAAGACCACTGACTGGAGAGTCATGCCAATCGGTAACTGAACTGGGGCTGATAAATGTTATCTTGTTCCTAACGAAATCAAAAGGATATCAATCATTCATTCCAGCAGGAGCAAAACTGAGCGGCTGAGGGCTATGAACAAGGCTCGCAAAAATTAAAGAAATTTCTTGGGAATTTAAACATTTCTTTCCCTTAGCAGGCAGAGGAATTCACCACTTATATCTGTTTGGCACTCCTGAAAGTCCCTAAGTCCTTTGGACCATCAGTGGCATCAGCTGGCTTTTGGAAACAGGACTCCCAACTTCTAAAAAGCTTGGTTGCTTTGGAAAATTGTCTCCCCACCCTCTGCAGTCCCATGGATTTGCCTAGGAAAAGACTGGCGGATTTGGCCATGGTGACCTACCTACCTGTGTAGGCTTTCAGGTTCTGCAAGGCTGATATTTTAAAACAGTTGCTACTTTAATTTGGGGAACAGGGGCGATGACGCCTTAGTAGGGAGATGTCGATGTTCAACTTACTCAAGAAAACATCGTATATTTAGAACCATAGAATCATAGAATAGTTTGGGTTGGAAGGGACCTTAAAGACCATCAAGTTCCATTCCCCCTGCCATGGGGAGGGACACCCTCCACTAGACCAGGTTGCTCAAAGCCCTGTCCAACCTGGCCTTGAACACCTCCAGTGATGGGTGAAATAGTCACTAATCTGAGCATTTAAGGTGGTATCCTAGTAATAAAGGCTCAAAAGGGATGGGAAGAGTTAAAGCAATAACTCTGCCTTTCTCCAGATCTTCAGCTCACGTGGTCTTCTCCCACACTGAGACTGGAGTAAGCACATACCCTCTTGGAGGACTGGGATCTGGACAGGGGAGCTTTAAAGTCTGATTTTCATACTTGGTGCCCCCTCTCTTTACTGCTGTACACGACTGTTGGCTGATTCCTCCAAGTCCTGCTGCAGTGCTTAAAGGCCAACTAGATTATCTCTTCGTTTTGCTCTGGTCTACAAGTATTTGGTTTTCATTTCTCACTCTGTGATACCCAGATCTGGACTATGCAACCAGAAAGGCTAGCTGGCTAGCTCTTTCTCTCTCAGATTTCTACAATCGCAAACCTTATTGTCCCCACCCCTTGACCATTAGGAGACGAGCAATCACAGCACAAAATAATATTTGATGAATTGAATGCAGTGAACCGGGGGTGTGAGTGTGGGTGTACCCGTGACACTGCATGAACGCTTTCTGATGGTTGTCTCACACTAACAAGTTGGAAGAACCCCAAAACAGCATCAGAGCAATATGACTGTCTGCAAATCTTCTGCCTCTTCCAGGAATAACACCATAAAAAAAGATCTTCTCTCGCCTGCATTACCATTGCCACATCTGCTTGGAAGATCTGCTTGATGAATTTGTTTTTTGAGGAATGCACCAGCTGAATGATGTCTCCATGCAGCGTGTCCCTGTTTTTCTCCAAGAAACCTAGAGGAATAATGGGACAACACAGAGAGAGATGACACAGTGCAACACGGCCAGGATACGACTTGCAAGCAACCTCTGGATTGCTGGACTACTGGCAACTGGTTCTTGGGGAGGCAATGGGGATAATGAGTGGGCAGAGAAAGGGGGACCAAGAGAAGGAAGACAGAGACGAATCTTGAGACTGGATCAAGGATGTATGTGGGGCAAATCACTGCAATTCTGTCATATGCATGCATGAGTGAAAGAGCATCAACATCTGCAGCTCATGGGCACCACTGAAGATACAAGTCATTACGGCCAGGAAAGGAGAACATTGACACTGCTGTGGGCTACCATTTTGCTCTGCTCCAATTCAGCAGCAGCTCACCTTCCCCAGAACGTCCCCTCACACCTGCAGGGCCCCAGAAGCTGCCCCATACCTTTTGTTTCGTAGTAAACAATTCCAGCAAAGTGGTTAATGCCAAACTGGGTTTCATAGTTGTTCTTCGGAGGGATATAGTTGGTGTTAAGCTTGTGCTGGGAGTTCAGCTTGTGCAACATGGTGGCATCTGTACCCTGTGCACACAGGAAAAGACCTGACAATTAACCAGGGGTTTTCCCATTAAAATAATTTTCCAATCAATAGTGCATTTCTTTTTTGTCTTGGGTGACAATGTGTATTTATTTTGAGAAAATATGTGTTAGAGGGGATATCTCAAGTGCAGAAATGAAAGAAATGGATTAAATATCACCGATGTGTTGTGCTATATTCAAGATAGTGCTCCAAAGGGAGTATATTTAACAGTATTTTCTCTTAAAGTTCATCAAAGACTATTCTTGAGTCTCTTGCAGGCATATTCTTCCATCAGAAATATTAACTTATTTTAAGCACGGTTCACGGAATCACGGAATTGTCGGAGTTGGAAGGCACCTCTAGAGATCATCTGGTCCAACTCCCCTGCTAAAGCAGGAACGCCTAGAGCACATTATTCAGGACTGCATCCAGGCGGGTCTTGAAGATCTCCAGAGAAGGGGACTCGGTTGGGGTAGAAGAAAATGTGACAGAGCAATAAAATCTAAGGATAGGTAACCCAGTGGTGAATGTGAGTTTGGGGCTGATCAGCCCTCTCACAGGGCAAAGTGTAAAGGGGGTAAAAACAGGAGAGTCTCTGGCAGCAGGGCTGAGCCCAAAACACACCTTGGGGAACTTGCTCTCCTCGTCAATGAGGGAGATGATGTTCATGGGCTTGATGGCGATCATGTCCAAGGCATCCTGGTTATCAGTGAACTCGATGTGCTGCCAGTTGATGTTCTCCAGGTTGTACTCCTCCTGCTCTAGTTTGAAGACGTGGCGCACGAAGAACTGCTGCAGGTTCTCGTTTGCAAAGTTAATGCAAAGCTGCTCAAAACTGTAGAGGGAAGGTCAAGGAAAGGCCACTTTAGATCCACCACGCTCTGTCTTTTTCCATCTTGATCTATCTCCTCAACACTCGGTAAGGTTGCTGCTGGCTGAGAATTTCCTTATTGGTTCAGATAATCAGTTTTTCTCCCCCAAGAAGGTTACATTTATAACCAATTAGTTGGAGGTTATCTTTTATGGCTATTATATGGCAAATACTTGAACAACTAAAGAAATATATTCTCTGCTGCAACATAAAAGTGATAAGTTCTGATAGTCTCTCATACAGAAAAAGGCTTCACCCCCTCCTGTTCATCTCAGGAGAGGTGAAAGGACTGCAAGACCTTGAGCTTGGGGTTGTAAAGGAGGGTTAAGACCTGGTTCTCCTTTTGCAGGCTCCCTACCTGTTCACAGTGAAGTTCTCAAAGCCAAAGATGTCCAGGAGGCCGATGGATCTCCTGACACTTTTGAGTTCCTGGGAAGGAGGTCTGTAAATTGCAGCGTTGATCTTCTCCACGATCCACACGAAAAGCCGCCCATAAATTCCCTGCAACATCCCAAAGATGGAGCTCACTGAGACATGTTGGCAGTTCACCCTGCTAGTCTGCAGAGCCATTGAGATGGCACAGGGTCCCCTAAAGCATGGCCAGCAACTGGACAGTCCTTGAGGACACACTCACCAACATTTACACCAGACTCTTGGCATGGTTTAAAGCTTCAAGAGCCATTGTGTAAATCAAGAAAAGTGGGCCTGAAAGCCTAGATAAAAGACAACTGAAAGCAAAATCCCTAAATTTTTGATCTATGAGCTTACTCTGAAGCCCAACAGTCTTCTTCTTGGTTTCTAAACATCTCACTCTACAGATAAGCAGAGCTGTGTTACACTGCTAGACAAGCCAAGAACATCTCTCCTGGACAAGGTGCTGACTTAAATGTTGCAGTACTGGCTGAACATTTTGCTGATTTAATGAGGCAGCTATTGCGGCTTCAGTAATTCCAGAATTCCACGTTTTACAGTGTTACTTGCTTATTTTGGCTAAGTTACAGCAGTGCTACCAGGAGGGGAGCCTGATTCCAAGGCCCATCACCACTAGAGAAGTCACTGCCTGGATTTGCAGACCAGTTAGGTATCAAACCAGCTAGTTTGATCTACCAGTTCCACACAGACAGAGTTGGGGGCCCAAATTGGCCAAAGTATGCTACTGTTGCTTGTTTTACAGCCTTACACAGAGCTGCAAACAGCACAGCAGTGACGCACACCCACCCCATCAACCTTCATCACTGCAAAGCCTCAGGCAATGCTCCCTCTAAGTACTCTGATAGCTGCTGAACTTCTCTGTCCCTGTTCCTGTGACATTCGGCTTTATTTACTGCTGCAGACATGCTCAAATCCTGCAGATCAGGTGTGGGTATTACAGGTGTTGATAGAGCTGCTCATTTATAGCAGCTGAGGAACTAACGTTGGGGCTTAAGCTGGGATGTTTTCCTGAAGTCGAGGTGAAGTCATTCCAGAATGCTGGTCCCTTCCACAGGGCACCTTTGAGTATACACTCAAAGTCCAGACTGCAAATACCTTGAGGACCAGGTTATCTGGACTCCTTCCATCTCAACTCTTTGTGCATAGAACATAGTTTCAAGGCCATCTATTGATCTGAGCTCAATCATCATCAATGGGCACCAAGTGAGGGGATTTTCCTGTGCAGTGGGTGCTCTGGTCTCAAAACTGGCAGATTTCTTCAGTTTATCAACAAAAGCAGAAAGGAATGCCCTAAGATTTACCTTTACAAAAGCATCCCTCACATCCAGTGCTTGTTCCATGCTGAGAGGGGTGGATACGGTCTCCCCCCTGGTGATTATCGTCCGGCTGGTAAGGCAGTTCATCACGTCCTGAGGGTCAACCTGGCAAAGATACCACCACACACAACTGTTGACTTTGCAACACAAGGATTCCTTACAATGGCCTGGGCTACTGGCCTGTATGTGCGTGGCCAGGGAGGAACAGTACCAGCCCCCCATGGCTGGAGGTAAGTGACTTGTCTTAGCTGTGCAGGGCAAATATCTCAAATGATGTCACAGGCAATTTCAGAGAGAATAATTAACACTTTTATACAGTGTTTTACTATGGAAAGTGTTCTTGTGGCTTACCGTGAGATGTTAATGAGGTGTGGGGAGAGAATATCAAAAAGCAAAGCCTGCAAACCTGTGTCCTACCAGTATGAATGTAACTTTGCAATCCCCTGATCCCTTTTCATACTTTTGACATCAGCCAGGGAAAGGTCCACCCCTAAAGTACATGGGATCAGCCTGCAGACAGCTGTGGATCATGCTCTGGGACCAGTAGTGCCCATGGAGATGAGATGGTGTCCCTGAAGGAGCCCTGTTACCTGCTGGGGAGGCCACTGAAGAATGCTCCAGCCACTGCATGGATGGTTTGAGTGACTGCAAATACTTTGAAGACTAGACTATCTAGACTCCTTCCAACTCAACTCTTTGTGCATAGAACATAGTCTCGAAGCCATCTATTGATCTAAGCTCACAGGGGGTCATATGAGATGAGATGGTGTCCCTGAAGGAGCCCTCTTGCCTGCCAGGGAGGCCATTGAAGAATGCTCCAGCCACTGCATGGATGGTTTGGGTGAGGGTCATCTCGTCTCACTTCAGATACAGTATAGATGACACCTCTCTTTCAGTTACTGCAATGAACTATCTTTATATCAATGAGGGAAACACTCCATTTTAGGGACTGAGCTGTTTTGAATGTTCTTTTTAGGATGATGTGCCACCAAAGCATCTGTTTCTCGCCACTGGTGTGAAGGGAAGCTCAGATGAAATGCAGACACCCACCTCCATGTTGCCAGTGTCGGGCAAAGTATGGCTTACCCAGCCCTCTCCAGCCTCCTAGAGCTGGTGGTGCAAGAACAGCCTGGCTCAGATGACGCTTTGCCATGACACTGGGAATATGAGAAGAAGCCAGAAAGGGGACAAGCAGCACCACAGAGCCACTGACCTCCAGCAACGTAGCCGCAGTGATTAGCGACGCCGACTGAACAACCTCGCAGGCATCCAGGTTGTCATAGGTTCGAGCTGGGGGGAGAAAGGCAGAAGGAAAGCAGTCAGCAAGGGACCAGCTCTGCAGAAGTTAGATGGGGTGAGGGAAAGGGTCCTGCTCCACCACCTCCCTGGGATGGCCAGGCAAAATACGGCCTTGAGAAGGGAGAGAAAAGTTCATGCAGCTGCTGGAGAACCACTGCTGGCTGTAAAGGACCTGTACTCTGCTCTTCCAGCCACCGTAAATGACCAAGGGGATAAAAACATTTCTAGCATGTAAATGCTCTAGGCTTCTGTCTTCCAAAAAGGCTTTTAAAATCACCATGTCGTTTCTGACAGCAAGGTGGTTTGGTACCTTTACAGAGGCATTTCCAGTCACACAGGCACTTGCCAAACGCTCCATCAGTCTCTCCTTGCAAAAACTGAGTCTAGTGAATGGCCTGTGGCCATATTCAACCTCCCTACGTTCAGGAAAGGTGGATGCCACTGAGAATCTGGCAGCCCTGCAGAGTGGGCAGATGGACTTGTTCCTCCTTTCTTGTCCTTACATGCCACGATAAGCACCGGAGTCCCTGGCATGGCACCATGGTAGGTGGTCTGGATACAGGTCTCCATCCCTAAACTTGGCTCCCTCTCACCATGCAGAATAAGGAGAAATGAGATGGACCACGTCCCTGTATTTTGCCCTTTTACCTTCATATTGCAGGTTCCCCATGTGCAGGATGGCAGCCAGCAGCTTGGAGATCTCCCAGTTCTCCGTGTCAGTGAACATAAGGACCTTCATTGCGGAGCGGATGTTGGCGTACTCCTTGCTATCATCTCTGCCATCACAGGTTGTGCAGTTACCCTGGGGAGGCAAAGAGGTCACACGGGGCATGGAGTAAGGTGAGACCACATCTGGAGTACTGTGTCCAGTTCTTGGCTCCCCAGTTCCAGAAGGACAGGGAACTGCTGGAGAGAGTCCAGCAGAGGGCTACAAAGACAATCAAGGGACTGGAGCATGTCTCTTATGAGGAAAGGCTGAAAGACCTGGGTCTGTTTAGCCTGGAGAAGACTTAAATGGACCTCATCAGTGCTTATCTAAAGGGCGAGTGTCAACAGGATGGGGTCAGACTCTTTTCAGTGAAGCCTGGCAACAGGACAAGAGGCAACAGACACAAGCTGGAACACATGGAATTCCATCTGAACATTAGGAAAAACTTTACTTTGAGGGTGTCACAGCCCTGGAAGAGGCTACCCAGAGAGGGCGTGGAGTGTCCTTCTCTGGAGATATTCAAAGCCCGCCTGGATGGGTTCCTGTGCAACCTGCTCTGGGTTTGGTCTTTGGCAGGGGGCTGCACTAGATGATCTGCGAAGGTCCCTTCCAACTCCTACCATTCTGTGATTCTGTAAACCTGAGTGTAACCCTAGGGCTTCCCCCTAAACCAGCAGCCATTATGTTTAAGGGATGAATAAGCAAAAGATGACGGTGAATTAGTGGATCTGGCTCTATGTATACGACGATTCAGTGCTCTACCTTGTGACCTGCACTTACCCTGCTGTCCCCAGCTACCCTGTGTCTGGCTGCAATCAGTAGAGGAGAAAAATATTCCCTGAGGTGGGGACACTGAGTTGGAAGGACACATGCTGGAGACTCCCACTGATCCAGCGAGAAAGCTGGGGCCCAGCCTTGCTGATGATGGGCCAGTCTTAATTACACCTGCTTCTACCATCTCCTCTGGATTGCAACACTGGTATATAAGGAGTGGGGCTGGAGATCATTGGCTGTCAGACACGTGGGGCAGAGACAGCTCAGCACTGTATGCTGCTGAGAATGTGCCATCCAGCCATGCACTCCTCCTTGTCCATCACTGCTGTAAGAGCATCAGGTCACAGAATCATAGAATGTTTTGGTTTGGAAGGAACATTAAAGATCATCCAGTTCCAAGCCCCTGCCCTGGGCAGGGACACCTCCCACCAGACCGGGTTGCTCCAAGCCCCTTCCAGCCTGGCCTTGAACCCCTCCAGGGATGGGGCAGCCACAGCTTCTCTGGGCAACCTGGGCCAGGGTCTCACCACGTTCACAGGAAAGAATTTCTTCCTAATATCTAAACTCAATCTCCCCTCTTTCAGTATAAAACTGTTCTACCTCATCCTGTCACTCAGGTCCCTGACAAAGAGTCCTCCCCATCTCTCCTGTAGCCCTTTTAGGGACTGGAAGAGGCTCTAAGGTCTCCCTGGATCCTTCTCTTCAGGTTGAACAACCCCAACTCTCTCAGCCTGTCCTCGAAGGAGAGGGGCTCCAGCCCTCAGAGCATTTTTGTGGTCTTCTTCTGGCCCTGCTCCAACAGGTCCATGTCTCTCTTGTGCTGAGGTCCCAGAGTTGGAGGCAGCACTGGGTGGGGGGTGTCTCCCCAGAGCGGAGCAGAGAGGTAGAATCCCCCCCCGGCTCTGCTGGCCGTGCTGCTGGATGCAGGGGGTTTTCTGGGCAGCCAGCGCACGTTGCTAGCTAATTTTGAGCTTCTCATCAACCAGTACACCCAAGTCCTTCTCCTCAGGAATGCTCTCAATCCAAAATCCTTCGTATTTCCAAATATATCTAAGACTCTTGTTATTTCCAAACAAGTGGTCTGGGCACCAAACCACCAAAACCATCTAAGCTTGTGTCCTGCTCCACAGGAAGAGTAGAAATAACCTGTCTTATACAAAACGGCTAAGGGTTTGCACTAAGGCTGTAAGGCTTCGGGTGGTGGCACAAAGGAGTCCCATAAACCTTGTGACTAAGACTTAGGAAGGTCATAACCCACAAAGTAGCTCTTGGATGTGCAGGAAGCACCTCTCAGCTCTCTCTCTTGCTAAGAAGCTCTCACCACCTCACCCCACCAAACCTCTGCTTTGCTGCCCTCTCACCATAGCAAGGTAGTTGTAGTCTGTGGCTTTCCCAAGACCCAGCTTCTTCTTCTGCTCCATTGTCATTCCTCTCAGCATGCAGTAAAACACGTGGTAATTCCTCTCATCCTGAGCCTGCAGTAGAAAAGCAAGAGTCAGATCTGTGAGGAGAAACTGCACTGCAAAGGTCAACTGACCAGGTGCCCCCTCCATGCCTTGCAGATATGTCACCTTACCTGCCTGCAGACCCGGGACTTCTCCAGCAGGTACTGCTCAATCTTTGCTCCCTCGATGGCTCCTCTTTTGTTGAAGTGGATGTCAATGTACTTCCCAAATCGGCTGGAGTTGTCATTACGGATGGTCTTTGCGTTCCCGAAAGCTGTGGGGAAGAATTGCAGTGGTTTAGAGAGGACCTGATGCAGGGGAGATCATGGCTCTGGTCCCAAGGGCAAAAAAAAAAAAGAGTGGGGCTGAGAGGGTAAAATCAGCCCCAAAGTCTTTCTCTTAAGGTTGGCTGGCTCAGTTTCATCTCAGTGTGGGGAAACAGGATATACCACAGATGACTGTCCTTGGAAATAAAGAGAGGAACACGGAGAAGGAGGCATGGGAACAGGGTGACCTTATCCAGGAAGAAGGGCCAGGACAGCAGGATTTTGGCAGCAGCCGATGAAATGCAAGAGGGTTGAGCAAGGTTGGCAGGAGGATGCTGCGGTGTGCGAGGTGACGCTGGGTGGGAAATGACAGAGCTGCAGGTGAGTGATTGGTCGATTGAGAGGGAAAGAAAAGAGCTAGTCCTTTAGGAAACACAGAGGACTAAGGCAGCCTCCAGAGGGAGACTTCTCCCTGCAAACAGACTGTGTGCAGAGAAAGGTACCATAGTCCATCCTCTTTGTGGGTGTGGAGGCTCTGGCTCCAGGTTTGGTGGCAGGGGATGGAGATGCATTTGAAATACAGACACCCTCTTCCCCACGATGCTTTCCAATGCCAGCGGTCAGGCGGCCCCGTGGTGCCCCGAGAGCCTCGTTCCATCTTCATGCCACCACTGAAGGAAGCTCCAGCAGAGCAGAGAGAAGGAAAGCTCAGCTGGTGGTTTTCTCATCTGCTCGGATAAGGTTATTCTTGGAAAGCACTCAGGATATTCACATTCCTGTTGATCCCCAGGGGGCTATTTACCAAGCAAAACACTGCTCTCTGTGAGTAGCAGGAGAGGCAAAAATAATGTTATTCTTCAAGGAAAATGTTATTTTCCTTTCCTTCTCTATAAAGTGTAAAAGGTCCATCTGGCATCACGCTGGGGCCAGAGGGCTGGATCACCTATTTAATTTACAGACATCCAATTAAAACAGTGGGGCTGATCACAGTAACAGCTTGCTAATGTATCTATTAAGGCCGTGAGCCAATTCTCATTATCCAGTTCTTTCTTGAACTACCTTTATTTCTTCTTCTGCATTCTGCTGCCACTCACTGATCTTGGAAGGAAAAGGTGGGTTTTGCTACTGTGTATTGCCAGCACGAGGTGCTTACTCTGTGCAGCTCTGGTCAAATTAATCTCATGTTCTGCTGAACCAACAAAGAATAGGAATAGGATTTTTGCAACTATGGTCAAATAAAACAACAACAAAAAAAATCAGTTGAATGCAGCATTTACAGGATATTGGTGCTTTGCATACAGTTATAATTCGAGCCCTGGAAAAGGTGGTGAGATTTTTCAAGAGAGCTTTGTGTATTTGGTTATCAGCATTTTTTTAAATCCCAGACTACACAGAGAATTAGGTAAAAGTCAGGTCTCTGTTTAGAAACTCTGACGGGGGGAAAGTACTGGTTTAAGTGGAAAAAACACATTTTTCAATTTTAAGTGAATAAAACAGCTGAAAAAATTTCCAGGTCAGCTGAAAATTTAAGAGCCGAAATCAGAGACTGTTTGTCTTGTGAAAAATAAATTCATCTGGAAAGAAACCAAATATGCTGCTTAACAAATGTTTACATCATTGCTTTCGATGTATATTTTTTTAATGTTGTCACTTTTTGAAACTCAAAATACAACAAACTGACTTATATTTGGCCATACTTTGTGATTCCTGAGTCCGATTTTTTTTGCTAGCAAAAAAATGCCTCCATCATCCGAGGCCTCACCTTCCAAGATGGGATTTGCCTCCAGGACCTGCTGCTCAATCCAGGAGTGCTGACCGCTGATGGCCGCCAGGAACTGCAGAATCAGTTTTGTGCTTTCTGTCTTCCCTGCTCCGGACTCACCGCTGCAAAGACACCAGGAATTGAAGTCAGTGAAAGCCCGGCTGTCCTCCTGCCAATGTATCTCCCTCTCTGTCTCCAAAAACTCTGCTGTCTCTGTGCCTCTTCTGTTAACACAGGTAGGATGAGACCACTAAGGATGGGTTTCCAGCATCCCATGGACTGGTTGTAGGAGAAATGGTAGGACACAGTACCAGACAACTTTCAGCCAAGGTCCAGATTTTCTTTACAGTCCATTTGGCCCAAGCTCTAGTTTGGGTCTGGGTCTCTCCAGAAAATACCATCACTGAATCAGCACTAGGAAGGTGAGAAGGCACTTTCAGACAGTGCTTTTCCAGGCGTGATCACCAGACCATGAGCCTGTGGTTCAGGGGTAGGCTGACCCCATGGAGCAGCTTTATCATCAGCCTTGAGCTGCCAAAATGCACTAAAAAGCAGACTATAAAATACTGCCTTTTAGAGGTAGGCACTTTATTGGGTCCCCTAGACATGTCCAATGGAGGGGCAGACAGGAGAGGAGAAGATCACGGGGCAGGAAGCAAGAGTTATTCCTCACATCTTTCTCTCCACCAAACTCTGACTCCTGTCACCTTGCATGTCCCTGTTTAATCCCTGACCGTGTCACCTCACCACACATGGTCTGAATGCAGGCTGTCAAGCCGATGGTGACAGTTGTGGGGTAGGGTACCGCAATCAGCGTGGGCCCTCTGATGGTGCAATGGGAAGGGCTGGGCAGAAATCCCTTGCTGTAAGTCTATAGCCTGTCTGATATATGGGGTAGCCAGTATTAGTGATTGGAATGGACCCTCCTTGTGTTAAATAAAAGAGCACCAGGGACTGAGCCCCTGGTGGGACTGAATTGCCTCACTTCTTGGGGTTGGCTGGCCACTGGCACATTGCATCATGCCTGACCTTGACTGTCCTCTAGGCCTCATATGATGCTCTTTTAGCCCTGCAAGTTGATCATTACTGCATGGCCTTTTCAGTCCGAGGTATCTGAAATACTATGCAAGAGGGACTCCAGAGTATCATTTTTATGCAATGAAATCTTAGGGTAGGCATGTCTTGGAGAGAGATGGTGCCCTGAAAGCACAAAGACTGAGGGTTCAAAACTTGATAGGACAAGCATCAGAGGCCCGAGGGAACCAAATCTGGTTCATACCACCATTTGGGACAGACATTGGAGTGAGCTATACCCATAACCGTGACCAGGCACTTCTTGGTACCCAAGGTTGACCAATCCAGAGCAGAGCCATGCAGGGAGACACCAGTTCAGCAGTGTGAACAACCACAGATCCAGTGCTTAAGCTTGTCCCTGGTGCTTCCTTATGCAGAATGTATAGATGTCTGCATCTTTGATGTCCGTAGGAGTGTTGAGTTTAAATTTAAAAAGAGAGGTTAAAGATGAATATGAGATCTATTGGGTTGTAGGGTAAGTACCCAAGGATCGATAAAGCATCTTTACTAGGGACAGTGACTGCAAAGAGAGACCACCTCTGCACTGGGAATATGTGGATGGAAGACCTAATAGGTCATTCAAATTTCTGATTCTAGCTGATAAGCTGTTCCCTATCAACCACGTTGCAGGTGCTCAGCACCCATTTTCAGGATACGGCCCCTTCGGAAATCTACCGACTCACCTTATGATACAACACTGATCCTTGTTGTTGCGTTGCATGTTGAAGTAACAGTTGTCTGCAATTGCAAAGATGTGTGGTGGCATCTCGCCGATCTTTTTGTTGGTGTACAGGCGTATCTGCTCGGGTGAGTAGATGGGTAGGAGCTGGTAGGGGTTTACTGCCACCAGTATTGAACCAGTGTATGTCTGGAGGAGAAGCACATGAAGGTTTATGGGGACAGTGAGATGTAGCTGAGAGGCTTTGGAAGCTTGGATGGAATGCGGAGGCCAGAAAAATCAAGGCTTTTCGAAAGCTGGATGAAAGATGATGCTCAAGTCAAAGATGGTTGCAGGGTGGAGCCTGGAGCAAAACTAGAACAAACATCCCAAACTATCTAAATCAGTTCATACTCAGCCCTGCTCATGCACAGCATGGATTCAAGCCTTAATTCATATTTTGGAAGCTCCTCAGTTAAGATTCAGAGTTTCAAGTCAAGCTTCTATTTGCAAAAATACTGCCAGAGCCAGCAGGTAACCATACATACCTATTGCATTGCACAAATTATGAGAAACTAGAGATGAAAGGGACCTGAAGACCATCACCATATCTCAAAGCAGGACCAGATGGAGCCAACCACTCCTGACAGATGTCCTTCCAACCTGTTTTTGTAAATCGACAACAGACCTGCTAAGTCTCCCTCTGCAATACGTTCTTCTCTACCATCTGTGTCTAACCAAAATTCTCCGTGCTGCAGTTTAAACCTGTGCGCATGGATATGGTCTGTAAAATCCCAACACACCCCTTCTCAGCTATTTCTGAGTCATTTTGGGAATTGGCTTTTTGTCCATCCCATGCTTTTTGTTGCACTATAACCAGCAAAGCTGTCCTGTGCTTGGACAGCAAAACCCTTACTTTATGGTGTCTTCCTCTTTCATTTCTGCCCTTCCAGGAGCTGTTTCTCTCAAGCCTCTCACCTAAGGAATCACAACCTTTGTCATCTTGCTCAGATTCAGCTCTGAGGTTGGGAGGTTTGGCCACATCCCAAGCTCAAGGCAGAGAATAAGGATCTCCTTCCCCAACTTCAGCTGTCTAAAAGTTAGTGTCTAGAGCACATGAGTCAACAGGGCTCCATCTCAGCCTAACCAAGGGGCATGAGATCAAAGCTACTTTCACTCGATGACTTCAAAGAAGCCAAGTCACCTTCTCTAGGTTAACTTTTGGAAAAGAAAGTTACAAGATTGATGTTGCCTATGCTTCCTGGTGGGATCAGCTGTGAAAGTGCCCCCGCTGCTGCATATATTCTTCCCAGGAAAAAAATAAAATAATTTCAATGTAAAAATAATTCTGAAGGGGTTTTATCTGCATGGCCTAAACCCAACAATAAGCCTTTGGCACAAAGCAGCAAAGTGGCAAAGATGCTTGTGAACTGAGAAGAAAATGTCTCTGTGATCTGCTGGCTGCTCCTCTTTTTGTGCATACTGCAAACTGGCTGATGAATAAAAAATGTCTGAGCTGTTCCTCGTTTCTTATGGCAGCAAAAGAGCTACCACAGCTGGGGAGAGGAGTGAAAAGGGAGACTTGGAGACACAAGCCCCAGGCTGAGTTTCTCCCATCAAGCTCTGTATCCCTCAATCATGATGGAAAGGGCTTGACTGGAGTGAGATGACAATTTGTTTTCCACCACCTATGCAACACTTCCCCACCAGCTCAGGCTTGCTGAAAGACAGCCAGTAGGTGGCAATTGTGTCCTATAGCAGGGATGCTGAAAGCCCTGAGGGACTCATCACTTTCTAGCCTGATGGCCAACACCAGAGCGCAACTTTCTGTTCAGTCCCAGGTGAGGTTTGCCTTTACAGTGATAACTGAGAAAGGATACGATGGTCTTCCCTGTAATAGGGGGTTATGTGCCAGTAAAGGGGAAAAAAAGCTCTTTAAGCTCAAGAACAAAGTTGTCACAAATCCAAAGGGTAGAAATTGGCTGTGAAATCATGTGGGCTGGATGTTAGAAGAAGGCGGCATCGAAATAAGAAAGCAGAGAAGTCCCAGAGCAGCATTTAACTGGGACAGAGCAGGTAAACTTAGAGCTCAGAGAAAGAGTGAGCTCAATTTCTGAATGGGATTATGTCACTATGGACCCCAAGGAACCTCAAGTCTTCTTCCAGTCGTGGGTGAGATGTTTGAAAGACTGGGGTTTTTTTCATAATTTTTTACCAGGTTACTTTTAGGAACATTTCTAATCTTCCTTGAACCTCTTCTCAAAAAAAAACTCTCTTTGCAGAGGTCTCTGAAATCCCTGTGTTTCAGCCACGCTGAATGCAGCCAGTGAGACTTTTAAAGGAGTTAACCATTAGTTACAGGAATGCTTTCTGGATGCTCTCACCGACCCTTCCCTTGTGATTCACAAAACACTTGGTCAGCACGAACTCTTGTACTGCTGCTTGTTTTTGTAGGTCATCCCTAGTTGATAAATACTCACAATTTGCCCAGTTCTCACAGCTGAAGGCACGCAAAACTTTGTCCACTTTGCTGATGAGGGATCAAAGGGCACCTCCGAGGGAACATTATCTCTCTGGTTTCTATTGCCGGGTGAAGGCAAAGCCCTCTTGTCTTGGGAAAATAAAGCTTTACCACCAGCCAGGGGCTCTGCCATGGTTGACCACAGGAACCGCAAATTCATTACTGCCTGCATGACCTACATTTTAATTAGCCCCAAACAAATCCTCTCTGAGCCTGCTTCCCTTGCTACCCAGAACACCATGACTGACTTCATCTGGATTTTCATGGGGTTTCAAACTCTACCAAACATTACTGCATGTTGGCAACCCTTAGAGAGCAGCAGCAGACAATGCTTTTGTCTCCAGAGAAAGAGATCTAACCTTACTCGGGAGTCCAAACTCCCCACCAGATGCTCTTGCTACCCTTTTTCTCCTAGTGCATTCAAGCCAAACCATGGGCAACAAGCCGTTGTTGAAGTCTTTCTCATTTTGCTGCAGAGGTTTCTTTCCTTAAAGTTAAGGTCATTATTGAGAAGCACTTACAGCTTTAACCACATTCACAGGCTGGGGACTTTCCAGCCCTGGGAAGGTGTCACAACTTCACTGTGAGGGCCAAGCTCTGCGTCAAAGGGGATGATGCTCTCGGTGCATTTGTGAAGCAGCAGCAATGGTGGTGCAAAGTAAGTGAGAACGCCACGATGGTGAACGGAAACAAGTGATCCAGTGGAAGGCATGACAGCGATTGCAAATGACAGCGCCAAGAGTCATACTTACCCTCCCGCCGCAGTTTGTCTTATGAGTAAAATGTGAGGAAGGAGAAAAAGGAAAATTATATTTTATTAGAGCAGAACTGCACCCTCCACAAAGCTAAGGAGACGAAGAAACAAGGGAGACTGAAGTCCCATTGGAAAACCCACCCTTTACTCAGCAGGCTCAGAAATCCTTTCAAGCAGTGAAGGAAAAGTCACACTGAGCTTCACCATCTTTAAGACAGAGCAAATTATACCCCACAAGCAAACACCTCAAGGGACTGGGTATTCCCTACCCACATGGCATCCGCATGGTACCTCAGCTTTGCAAAACTGCCATCAATATTTCAGCACAAATCTACTCCTCCCAGTACCACCACTCGTAAGAGATGAGAGTAGACAGGGGTGGTTTACACTCCTCTGTATCAAGCTACATGCTCAATGTCATTTTGAGGGTGTCACTGTATTTTGAGATTACAATAATTGCTGTCTTGTGCTCAGGATTGTGTGCTGGCACTCCAAAGCCATTAGTGGTGTGGAGCAATCAAGGCAGAGTAACCTGGAAGCTCTGAGATACAAAGCCCTTTGTGGGATGTGGCCATTCCTTCTGCACTTGTTCTGTTGGGCACATGGCATTGTCACCATCAGACCAGAAGAACTTGTAGGGAAACCACACGGTTACTGAGTCACTTCAGACCACATCACTGCTCACATTCACCTCCAGGTTAGCAGCTGCTCTTTTCATTAGCCCTTATAATATGATGCTGCCAAATAACTCTCTGCCCAGTGCTCGTTCATGTTCATAGTCTCCCTGGATGCCTGTGAATAACTTGGTGAGGAAGCTCAGAGGCAGAGCTTTACTGAAGGAGCTGCTTTTATTCTCAGGCAATCTGATATTGCACACATGAAATCTTATCTGAGGACCTCTGTTGTCTTAGTGAGGCAACAGGCACCTGTCTGATGACACAGGGACCCTGGGAGAGACACGTGGACACCATTGAAAAAACGATCCAACATGATCCCAGCTTTCTCAGAGAGCAAAAGAGAGCTGCAGGAATCCACTTGGTACCACTGCAGGGTGCCCACAAGTAGGAGAAAAAGGGGCAGTGCTCAATAGATAAATCTTTCCTGAACAACTCAATCAGTCAGCTACAAATTCTTGGCCACTTGTACTTTTCGGGTGGCAGTCAGGTTGCTTGAACTCAGTTATCCCCATGAGTACTACATCTAACTTTGGAGATGGACATGCTCTGAGCTGGAGGAGGTTGGACTGTAAACCTCCAACATGAACTCCCTTTCCAACATAAACTCTTCTATGACAGGTAAGCTCCAGCCAGCTCGAAAGCAACCACCTCATCTGACAGGCACCTATTTTTGCAGAGCTGAAAGGAAGCCTTGGCTTCATTGGCACTATTGATACCTCTGGTGACTGCCATGGGTGCTCAGTGCACATGGAGACACCACCTCAAGTATGAATTTGGCCCTCCTAACTTTTGGTAGTTTATAATTATAAACATCTGAGACTCCCTAAAGAGAGCTCCAGGGAGTAACTCAGTTCATCTAACACCTGAATCATTTTCTGGTCAGAGCTTTTTTTTCTCTAAACTGACAATACAGGGGACCCTGGCATCATGCACAACAAATAAGGTGGCTCTGTGAGAGATGAATTTGGGGGTCTCTGTTCTCTTCCAACCTTTGGGGAATTAGAGGTGCCTTTTCAGCCCCTCTGTCCCCTTCCTCTAGGATTGAAATCCATCTCTGAAAGAAGAGAGAGATATCTTCCAGAGCTGGAGGCAGGGGGCTGTCAGCCGTACGAACAGCCCATGTAACAGAGAAGTCTGTTCTCCACCACCAACCAGGTCTAATCCAAAATCATGCTTTCAAAAGGTATACTGGACACTGAGCAGAATAAGCAGACTTGATAGATAAAAATCCTGGATATGGTCTGTTAGTTTATGCTATCTGGCAAGTCAGACTGGTTTCTGACTGGCAATACCCTCTTAAAACCTTTTGAAAATTAAGATTCCCAGGTGGTTTTGAAAAAGTCTTCAAGGGCACAGCAGATATTCCACTGAATACCTGAAAACCGTAGGATTTGAGAGCAATACCAAATTTTCCACATTTTCAAAAGCTGTATGAGTATGTTAGGTAGTGGCAAACACACACACACACTCTGCACTTCTGCCCCAAGAATGTGCCCCAGACTATGCAGCAGACAGAACACTGATAAAACCAGCACAGAGACCCAAATGCTGACTCTTTGTCCTGCTGGGGAGGTGGCCTTTGTGACATTATTGCAAAAAAGAGCCGCAGTTCTGGCTGGCTCCCTGTAAAACCCTCAATTTCTGAATGTCTGGTGGGGTTGGCAAAGCTGCACTGGGTACTCTGGGGTGGACATGACTGAGCTGACTGAAGGAAGGACGCTGCTGTCCTCAGATATCAGCTGTTGGGATCCCAGGCAACCCAGAGCTAATAAGTCATCAAAACAAATGTGGGAGATGCTTGATGTTGACAGAACAAGGGGTAATGGCTTTAAACTGGAGAAAAGCAGATTTACGTTAGACATTAGGAATAAGTTCTTTACTATGAGGGTTGTGGAGCACTGGAACAGGTTGCCCAGGGAGGTGGTTGAGGCCCCATCCCTGGAGATATTCAAGGTGAGGCTCGACGAGGCCCTGGGCAACCTGGTCTAGTTGGGGGTGTCCCTGCTGACTGTGGGGAGGTCGGACTAGATGACCTTGAAGGTCCCTTCTGATCCAGATGATTCTATGATCCTATGATTCTATTCTATGCTCTAGAGCACTTGGGTCCAGCTGAAGGTACAAATACAGTTGCTCAATTCAATCAGGGTTTTCCCCATGTGGGTTCCCCAGAGCTAAGGAGAGCAGGGGGTGCAATGCAGAGCAAGAGGTGGGGAAGACACTCACATAGATGAGGTGCTCCCGATAGCGGATCAGCAGGTTCCTGAGGATTCCCGCCTCATTCAGATCCCCCAGGCGGATCATGTCCTCCACTCCATGGATGGAAGTGGGATGCATGGGTTTGATGTGGCTGGCATTCTGCGGCGAAATCCAGTGCTCCTGGGAAGAAAACAAGGACAGAGAAAGATCACATGAGATACCACTGGGATGGTGTCTCATTTGGTATGAGAGACAGAAACAGTTCACGCCAGAGAGAAGGACCAGATGGAAGAACATACACAGGAGAACATTAGCACAGAGACCACAGCTTCTATTCCTGGGACATGGCAGAGACTAATTTGAAAGATTCCTAGCAGAAGAAGGAAAATATCTTTTGGTTTACTGGAGAAGCGAGAGACATGAGACACGAGGCATCCTGGTAGAAGCATCAACCAGGGCCGCATGGTCATCCAGCACATCAAGGGTGTTTTTAAAAAACAGCAGGTTTGTTCTTCCCTTCACACAATTACATTTTCACACCACTGGTTAACCCTCTGCCACAAAATACTTCTGAGAAGAGAGGGGATGATTTAGAAGAGGAGAGAAGGATGCACAGGGGTGGCAAAATCAGACTTTTATTGGCAGAGTGTCATTTAGACTGACCACTTCTAACAGGCTTCAAAAGGCCATACAAATTGGACACAGTGACCTTCTGAACCAAATCCCTTTCTGCCATCCTTGAAGGGAACGAGAGCATTCACAAATTTCTCAGGCTGCAAAAAAATTTACAAAGGACAGAGAACCTCCTCTGGTCACCCTCTACTTGTGATATAGATGTTCCTCTAAAACAATCACCACTGCACAGAAGCAGAGGTGGGAAATTGAAGAACTTATGTTTGGGTTGGAGATTGGAAAGGACTGGGTAACAGCAGAGGAACAGCAGGTCAAGGTGGGTTTGCTCAAACTATTGGAGGTCTCTGTTATCATTGTACTCAAGAAGCTTGTCAGCCTTTCACTCCCAAACCCACCCCAAAAGTAGGGACACAACATTGTTTTGCCCTTACAAATAGAAAACTATGGCACAGTTGATTCCCAAGAACGTATGAGAAGTCCATGACAAAGTCATCATGACACTATGAGCCCTGGCCTAGCCTGGCCCATAGACCTGAAGAAAGGTCATCATAACCTTTTATACGTACATTGCCTTCATCATCCACAACCTGGATCTGTCCAGAGTCACACAGTTTAACCACCGCTCCAATGGGGACGTCGAATTCCCGTCCGGTTTTGAGGTCCATCCACACATAATCCCCCTGGAACCAAAGAGAGGACAGTTACACTCAGGGCTGCAGAAGGTTCAACATCCCTTGAGATACAAGTAGCTGATGTTTTTTACCCAAGTCACTGGTACAAGTCAAATGACTTCCTTTGCAAACCTGAAATTGTCCATTTTTCACAGATGCCCAGGAAACCCTCTGCAAGGTAATAGCTGTAGGGCTTGCCCCACACAGCATACACTATCTCTCTATTTCATGAGCTCCTGGGTGGTTGTTGGTCACAGACTGCATCCAGAAAGCAGGTGATACAGGCAGAAAACCCCACCGAGGTAGAGGTCTCCCTCTGTGCAATGCACAAGCCTATAAAGTCATCCTTAGGAGATGGGTTTCATCTCTGGAAAGCCTTGTCTGAAGGCTGTGGCAATTTTTTTCCTTGCAGATAACCACTGTCAAATATACATTCCCCTATCTCAGAGACTGGTGAAAAGGGGATGACTAAAGAAGGGTTAAGAACATACCGGAGAGACAGATAGATATATTTCTTCAGGAGGTCTCTCAGCTACAGTGGGTTGTAGGTGGGCTCTTTGCATTTAATCCTTCCCAGTACATTTTACCTATTGTGAGCATTGCTCACAATTTAGATAGATAAAGCAGTTTCTTCCTGAAGCTGTGCAAAGTTTTAGCATCCATAATCTCAAAGGAAGAGTTTAGCTACAAATAGCATGGAAAGCTGTGCCCTTTTACATGCTTCAAATGCATCACCTCTTTCGTTTGAGACTTCTTTGGTTTTGTTTTGGAAGACACAGCAAGGAGTTGACCCCTATCCACTCACTCCATGTCACTGGTGATCCTATAAGACCTCTTGTCAGTCCTGCTGGCCAGGGACTATCTGCTCATCAGCGCTGTGGATATTAAATTACGCGAATGCCAAAAGGGCTACTAAAGTAGCTGTTTTCCTCAATGCAGAAGTAGACCCCAAAACAACTCAAAAGTGGGGCCCACGCTCTTTGAAACAAAGCGCAATTATTTCCCACCCCTCACCTCAATGTGAAGAGGTGCTAAAATTGGGAGTCACCTCGTCAAATTATTGTCAGGCATGTTTGCATTAAGCAAGCAAATGTACGTTTTCATGCGTCTGAGTTTAATATTATGAGCTTGTAGCCCCACCTAATGCCACGTTCCTGGGGGCCAGCTCCTCTTGTACCTGTTAAGCACAATGCAAAAGCAATATCTACCTTTGGAAGTCCTGAAAAGACACTGGGAGAAGGGAAGGTGAAAAAGAAGAGGGATCACTTTGCATGTATTGTGATATAATTCCTTTCCTGAGCATCCACTATCCACCATTTCTGTGGACAGAGCAATTATAGATTTGATTTTTACCCAACGGGCTGACAAACAACCTTCAGCTCCGCTCTGGGCAGTGGGAACTGGAGACATCCAGCAATACAAAATGTGGTGAAACGTTCACCATCCAAGTCATCGCTCACCAGGAATTCTGAGAGAGACCAACTCGTGAGTGCCACAGGGATGTAAGGCTACACCCAGGGACCCACGCATGGAGAAATACTACACACGAGGAGTCCCCAGCTACTTTATGGTAGACTCCACCCTTGGAAGTTGTTTGCTAGGTTTCACCCAGGATACCAACAAAGTCATCCTGCTTACACAGAGCTAAGATCCAGCCCTTAGTTTGGATTTTCTTTTCCTCAGAGGGTTGTGCTACAGCACTGTTATAAGTATCTTTACCCACCTCATAAAAATATTATATTCAGATTTTTTTCTCATTAAC
Source organism: Calidris pygmaea (assembly GCA_003697955.1). NCBI lineage: Eukaryota > Metazoa > Chordata > Aves > Charadriiformes > Scolopacidae > Calidris > Calidris pygmaea. The sequence continues at coordinate 426,577 of QJSC01019265.1, forward strand.
TGCCTTACACCCACATCCCACAACTCAGTTAAAAAGGAAAAAAAAAAAACCCCAAACTAATGAATGCAGTAAGTCATGCACAGGTACATTATGAATCCAATTATATTAATATTTATTTCTTAGCTCCTTTGATCCAAGACTCTCAAAGCATTTCAGAGTGTGCAGCACTGTTATCCTCGCTGCATAGCTGGGCAAATTCATGCACAGGGTGGGTAACTTGATCAAGGTGTTAGCAAGAAAAGAGGCAGGTTGCTCAGCCCCTGCTCAGCAGAAAGCCCCTCTGACACCTCAGCAGCCGCGTAAATATTCCTCTCGATCAAGAAAACATGAATTGTAATGCTGTTGTTTTGTTGTTGTTGGTTTTTTTTAAAATAAATATCTAATTTTGAATAGCTGTGAAAGCAGCCTGCTTCACACGTTCTGCTACCACACAGCTGGGATGGAAAAGCAGCCTGCTCTCCCCAAGGTAAATTGATACTGCACTACCACTGAGACAGCCCCTGTGCTCTGCCTGCCTGATGCACAGAGTGCTCGTCCCCTTAAAATGCTCTTTCTAAACACATTAAAGTGCACTTCTTAATACTGGTGAAAAAAAAGGAAGTCTTATGGGATGGGCTAAGCTGGTAAGCTCAGAAAGATCTGGGAGGGTTAAAAAATAACATCATTTCTTAAGAGTGCCGACCTATTTCCTTCCCTGACTTTAATGAATTTGATATAAACCCCATGGAACTCTGATACACTTCTTCCTTCAGATCAGCCCCAAAAGCAGCAGATATATTGGGGATTTCAGGACAAATCGGGGTGATTCATGCATTAACCATCTCAGGCAGACTGGCTTACTGGTTGTATAACCTGCCTTATGCCTGGACTGATGCAGTTTATTTTCCAAGACACACAACAGAGTACTGGAGAAGTGAGTCACTTTTCAGTATCAACATGGTCCAACTCTTCCTCCTCAACACAGCTTCTGGGTCCTTATGTCCTTTCAAACCCTCTGGGGCAGACCCTCAGGACCTCACAAGCTATGGGCAGTGGCAACCAAACAGCAGTGCAAGAGGAGGAAACACCACCATGGGTGCACACACAATTTACGAAGAGGATCTTTAGGAGGAGCTTCCAAATGCAAAGAGTGAGAAGGTGGCACCACAGAGGGGAACTGCAGTGCTTGTGGGGAAACAAAGACACAGGAGGAAGGTGAGAGAAGCTGGCACAAGCAGTATGAGGACCCCATCAAACAGCAAGACCTATTTCAGAGTGGCCTGAAAACTCCCAGCCATGCTCAGAGCTTGGGACCCCCTATCTTACCGCTAAAATGGTTGTGGGCTTCAGGGCCTGGTTGACATTGCGGAGTAGTGTCCATTTGCCCTGGTCTCTCTCCTGATCGTCCACCACCTCAGCGCATGGCTGCATGAAAACGACTTTCTTCTTCTTCAACATCTCCAAAATCTTGCAGTGGTACTTGTCCCTTTCTCTGCTTTCTACGTGTATCCCACCATAAATGCCAGGAAGCTGTGGTTGGTTTGCTTTAGATCTCCAGCGTGACCATGCCTGCTGCTTGTAGGACACCCTCTGACCTGTTTCACAATATGCCTCTTGGTAAAGATCTTCTCCTAGCAGAAAGCTTTCCACGCACCAGCCATGGTCCTCCACTGTCGGACTAGGATGTTTCCTCCATAGAACTGGTGCTGCAGGAGTCTCAAAGCAACTCTGCTTCTCTTCACTTAAATTCTTCCAGTCTCTCCAGTAAGGGCTGATACCTGGTTGGAGACCTGAAGGACACTGCAACCACCCGTTCTGGGAAAATGACTGCAGCATTAAATGGAAACCTCTTCATTTCCCTCTTGACTTCTCTCCCTTACCTTCCTTTCTCAGTGAAATAACCATCTGCCAGCTTGAGGACTTTCAGCACAGGACACACTCGGGAACTTATTAATCCACAAATGCAGTCAGTCCCCATGCAACACATGGCATTTAATTAACCTAATACCTTTACATACCAAATTAACCAAAGCGCAGCGGGAACTCAAAACCAGAGGCCATCTGCATTTTCTTTAAACTGATCGCCTTGAGTAGATCCATAGCAACTGAATTTTAAATAATTGAGTGGAAGGTGTTCAGAGCAGCACAGCCTCTGTGCCTATAGGTGAGAGGAGACCCTGTGGATGAAAATGTCCTAAATACAAGGACCACGGAGATAACGAGGTCTCACTGGCTGCTCTACAGACCCACTTCTGCAATCTCTCCTTCTGTGCAGGGAGGACTGTTGTTGTAAGGACTAATTCAGGGCTGCTGGCCCAAGCAGAAGAGTGCAAGACATCTTACAGTCACCCCAAATTTGCTTTTTCCTGTCCTGTCTTAGATACAGTTGGGATTTCTCATTTTCACCTAGGAAAGGCTTTTCTGCTCATTTAGAGAATTTAAGGCCCCAGTCTGTTCCAGGAAATTCTGAATCTAACTTGGTATCATTTGTACATACCAGCAACTAGGTAGCGGTGGAGAGTGGTGCAGCTGCTAAGCTTTCCATGCCATTCTCATTGATCACTATTTTAATGCAAAACTCTACTCATGCCTTGATTCCATGAGATTTTGAATCCATTTGTCTGTGCTGCACAGGACATATTCTTGGTGGAAAGTTATCTAGAGGAACAAAGGCTTTATAGGTCCCCTTGATGTACACAGAATCAAGGATGACCATACACGATGGGTATATCAAACTCATACCGAGCTATTTCTGCTCATCAGGGAACAGCAGTGACAACAGTGAGGCAATCCTTGCCCAAGGAACAGATAATGGATTAATAACTTGGTAGGTTAAGCCATACTACAAAGCCCTGAAACAATAAGGTGTCTAATTCTTGTGGCTGCGTGGGTGATTTAAGGAAGATGTTGAGTCTCCTGGATAAGAAGGCAAGTTAGAGATTATTAAGATGGATGTCTATGGTCTACCAAAGGAGCAAGCAAAAATGTCCATGAGATGCAACAGTAATGCAGGGAGAAGGAGACACAGGTCAAATATAGCAATCTCATAGGAGATGTCTACCTACAGTGTGACCTGAACACACGGTTCTGTAAATGACTGCACTTTAGCTTGCCTAGAAAGTACAAGATAAATGTCCAATCAAAGCTAATAATCAGTGACAGGCTGCATGTGGAATGAAGGACTAAATAAAGGGCCACGAAGATGATCAGAGGGTTGGAGCACCTCTCCTATGAGGACAAACTGAAAGAGTTGGGGTTGTTCAGCCTGGAGAAAAGAATGCTCCTTTGAATCCATATAGTAGCCTTCTAATACCTAAAGGGAGCTACAGAAGAGATGGGGAAGGACTCTTGATCAGGGAGTGGAGTGATGGGACAAGGGGTAACAGTCTTAAACTGAAAGAGGGGAGATTTAGACTAGATGTTAGGAAGAAATTTTTTGCTGTGAAGATGGTGAGACCCTGGCCCAGGTTGCCCAGAGAAGCTGTGGCTGCCCCATCCCCGGAGGGCTTCAAGGCCAGGCTGGATGGGGCTTTGAGCAACCTGGTCTGGTGGGAGGTGTCCCTGCCCTTGGCAGGGGGTTTGGAACTTGATGATCTTTAAGGTCCCTTCCAGCCTGAACCATTCTGTGATTCTATGATGCTATGAAATAAATGTATATAAATGGGCTCTTTGGATTTGATCCGGGTCCTACAGATGCTCTTTGTTCATCACCACAACTTTCCCCACTGCCACACCATGGTAACTGGAGCGGTGTGGGAGCAGCGGACCAGAGAAAGAGCAGCCAATGTATTTATCTCACTCTTTGCACCGGAGCAGACACTGCCATCACTGCTCAGCTACATCCTGTACCCTGTTCCTGAGGCTGTGCATCCCCATGTGCTACCAAAGAGTAAACCAAGGAGCAGAGGTGTGGAATGATTTGCCCTAGGTTATCCTTGGACCAAAGCAGAGATGGAAGCCCTGAGGGTGAATCCAGTCTCTGCAGTCCTATTACAGGAGTGTGCTAATTTTTTCCCTGCTGCTGGGGCTGCTGAAGGTCTGTAACTCCACGCATTTCCATCGCCTGTTTTTCGCGTGGCTCCTCTGCTAGCAGATCTTCTGGGGACTCGTTAGACGGAGTCACGTGCGTCAGCCAGAAGCCCTTGGTGACTGCAGGGCTGTCTGTCTGAATGGCCCGAGCGTGCTGCCGCCTGGAAACGACGGGAAACCCCATCCCTCTGAAGGGATGACCTCTGAAGGCTTGGAAACCAGCCTCCCTTCTGTATGCATCAAAGGGGCAGAGCAACGGCATCAAGCCTCCTATCAGCATGCCTTTTTTTTTTATCTAAGGGAACATGCTATGCCTTATGTGGGAAACAAACACACACACTCAGGACAATAAGGGGAGGGACACGATGGAGGAAAACAAACCTTTAGCTGGCTGGCAGCCCATCAGCAGTACCATCCGGTGTAGATTACGGCTCCCCGGGGTAACGTTAGAATCTTCATGGCAGAGATGGAAGTATGAGCCCAAAGAGCCATGCTGGACCCTGATCTGATGATTTACTACACCTCTGCAGCAGCAGGCACAGCTGAGATCAAGGTTCCTGCTGTGACACGCTCCATGCACATGCATAGTAAGGGACAAATGCTTATCCTGAGGAACTGATGTGACCCAGGCAATAGGTTTATGCTGCTGCTGAGACCTGAGCTCCCATTAAGTGCTACCGTGGTGGTGTGGACCTCACTGCTGGAGAAAAAAGGGAAATACCACCTGCAGGAACCACCCTCACAGCAGGTGAACCATCTGATTTAATGAAAGCTTAGGTTTCATTGACCCAGCCTGTTTTTCAGACCCAAAGAAAATGCACCAGACCCCGCCAGGGCTGAGGAGAGTGTTCTTGAGCTGGTTGCTTTGCAGCTATCACTGAAAACTGAATTATTCAGTGAGACAGGTCAGGTGGGACTCAATTAACCCAGTGCATGTATCCACCTCTGAGCAAGACACCCAGATCTTTGCTTGATGATAATTGTAGGTCCCTTCCAACTGAAATACTCTTCTATTCTATTCTATTCTATTCTATTCTATTCTATTCTATTCTATTCTATTCTATTCTATATTTAAGGGAAAGAAAGAGGCACTTCTATGGTCACCTCTGCATAAATCAGTTATTTAAACTAGGTCAGATGATACTGACCTAAAGGGGTGTGTGAAGAGGCCAGTTTGGAGGTAGAAAACTAGAGTACAGGTGTCCAAAGCTAGCCAAGGTGGCTCCTACCCCTCGCATGGGTGGCCCTAAGGGCTGATATTTAGGGAAATTACTGAAGGATATGGAAAATCACTGGTTGTCAGAGGCTGTTGGAGGGCTCAGGTCAGCTGTGCTCTACTGATTACTCCCAGCAGCACTAAACTTACTTCTCTAAAATAGAAAAGATTCTATTTTTTAGACCACCCCCTGCAGAATGGCTGTCGATGCACTGTGTGGGTCAAATGGGGTCTGTGGGCCATGTCTCTGACAATCGATGTAAGACAACCTGTTTATGCAGCTTATTTTGGGGTTTTTTTTTTTGGAAACAAGCACAACTACGTACCCAGGTCTCTGGAGAGCTGGACCCAAGCTGAGCCCTTTACTTCCTTACTGCTCGTCTTCGGAGCAGAAAATCCTTACTGCACACAAACACCAGTGCAAACACAGGCACTCCCTCAGCTCCAAATTTCAATATCATTTGGAGACCAGACCAAAATCTAAACATATTGGCGCAGCACAGCATATTATGCTGGTTCAGACTTCCAACAGTTACCTGAATGCTTTGGTCAGTGTAATGTCCGTGCTCTACTAAAGCCACGTCTCACCTCTAGGTATCACCTATCTAATTCAACTCAGCTCTCCGTTACACGCGTGTGCCCTGCTCAATTTAACAGAGTTTCTCCTGGATCCACAGCTGCAACACCCAGGGGAGAACTCGGACTGCTCATCTCTGTTCTTTGCACTCATCTTGCGCTGCGCAGTTGCCACCGGCATCAAGAAAAGGTGGGAAAGGAAGAAAAAGCTTGAATTTCTACTTAACAACAAGCGTTCCGTGCAAGAAACACACCTGCTGGCAGTCAGTAACCCTAATAATTTTCCTGTTTCATAAATAAATAAGATTCTCTTCCCAATTTCTCGTAGCACATCAGGCACCAGCTGTCAGCCAAGGTAACGTGCTACACACAAAGGCTTTCTGAAGCAAAGGCAGAGATGCTAGAGGAATCACTAAATAATTCAATAATCAATGCAACACTCGCTCATCCTGTAACTCTGATACTGACGGGAGGGAAAAAACAACCTACAAACATGGCACCTGTCCCAACATTTTCACATTTGGTGCTGAGGGGTAATCAAAGGCTCCAGGAGCAATAATGATGGATTTAATCAGGATGGATTTAATTGCAGGTGTGCAATCCAGTGCGGTGCAACAAGGCTCAGCTCCCCACGATGTCTGACCTCGTCTCTGGCTTTTGGCAAGGAGCTTGTTGTTGACCGTTTGGGACATCCTGGCTCAGGAGTGGGTTTTAAGCGTGCAGACAAACACAGAGATAGAAGATTTTAATCCGCCATTCCTACGGCATTACCGTCGCGAGCGAAGCGGAGAATCCGGCAATCCGTTGACGTTTCAAGCAGATTAGGCTGGCCCCGGGTGTCACCCACCCAAACGCCGGTGCCAGAGCCCTCCCTACCAGGTCTCAGACAAAAAGCTGATGGCCACCACTCGGGATGTGATTGAAAAATCTGCTAAGACGCAGAAGTGGAACAGGAAATGAAGACTGAGCCTTTTAGCCCCATGGCGGGGTCCTGTCCTAAATGCCAATAGAAGAAATCCAAAAGGAGACGACAGAGGAGTCATAAGACACACAAATCTGGGAAAGTAGAGAGGGGAAAATTAAAACCAGGAGGACTCGGAGGGGGAAGCGCTTTAGGATGGGAGCACGTAATTTAATACTGTTAGACCAAAACATACTTCAGGTCCTGGCAGTAGAGAGGTTGCACTGGTACCAGACTGGGATCTCTCAGATCCCCTCTAAATCTGCCAAAACCAGTTACCCCCATCCCACAGACAACTGAGGATGTGGCTAAGAGCCCCTCAGTTTGCAGTAGGAGGCATGATGGAAACCACTTTTACTTATCCACCCAGAAGCAAAGATTTTGGACATTTTCCTTTAAATGCATATTGTTCTGCATGTCAAGCTTTGGGAAGATGGGATTAAGGGAATGCCATCTCCCCCTCTGAGCACAGTTTGAGAGGGATGCTGGTTCCAGCAGGTCCCTATGGCCAGACAATACAGCTAAGCTGCGTGCTCCCAACCCATACTTTGATTTGATCCCACGGTGAACCAGCTCAGGGATTGAACCCAGCAGCAACACTTTTTTTTGCAAAATATTTCACTGGTTTAGCCCCTGAACTGGCTCATCTGGCAACTAGCAAAGTGAAGGAGCAGGGAGAGCAGCAGGAGACCGTGGGAGTGGAGCAGGTATCTGCTGTAGCATCACCAAGGATGGTGCTGATGGAGGCTTTACTCCCGGAGTGAAGGCAGAGAGCTGTTTGATTTGATTCATGAAAGAAGAGTCCCAGCTGATGAGCATGAGAGCTATGGAACAATGCAACAGATGGAGGTAATCAGGTATTTCCATCCAACATTTTTCTGCCTCTGAGGCACACAGCCTTTTCAAGATCAGAACAATTCACGAAGAGGACACAGTTTGAATTCCAATGCACGCTACTGATGAAGGGGAAAAATAATAAAAAAAAAAATCATACGCAGAAATGTAAATTGGAAGGGATGTTTTTCATCTTGGCTCAGAAAGGCTGTTCAAAGAAGCATAAAAGCATCCACATGAATTCAATTGTTTTACCTGATATTATTCCTGGGGAAACAAAACAGGAATTTTTCCACCCTCTGTGACAAAAATCTCTTTCCCTTTTCATATGCAACCTGTCAAATTCTCTTTCAGAGTTTCAGCTTCATATTTCACAGTCTGGGAAGATTCTTTTTGCTTCCTTTCTTTACTTCAGGGTCCTCATTCAAGGCCGGGCTGGATGGGGTTTTGAGCAACCTGGTCTGGTGGGAGGTGTCCCTGCCCAGGGCAGGGGGTTGGAACTAGATGATCTTTAAGGTCCCTTCCAACCCGAACCATTCTGTGATTCTATGATTCATTCTATGATTCCTTCCCTCCTCCCTGCCTTTTCACAACCTCACTGAGATCTGTCTGCAATTAGTTCCTGTGTTGCAAATAAATGCGAGACTACTGTAATCTTCACAGCTACTTCTGCATAAGCAGAAATGCAAACTCAGCGCAAAGTGCTTAAAACTAGTAAAAATGTATTATTTTCCCATGTAGGAGTAATCTATAGCCATGTAAATGCAGTTTTCCCAGCAGAAACACGTCTGTGCTAAGGGTATGCATTAGCCAAAGTGTCACTGATATGTCTAGACAAGCCCTATCATATAAAATATCGTGTCTCATCTTCCGAAATACTGAATGAAAGGGGAGTAATGCTGCTTTTTCTTCACTGCCACGTTGGATCTGAGCAGCACTGCCCTTTTTACACGCTGCCTTTGCTTATCCACTGAGGGTTGTCTTGGTTACTGAGGAGAGCGAGGGGGTCTGGAGGAAGGTTAGTTTGCAGCTCAGTCAATAGCACCTTGAGGGAGTTTGTGATACGACTGCTTAAGGGAGAAGCAAACTGCTCCAGGGCTGTGTTTGAAAAGCCAGTTCCTGAGAGGAATGAGTGGCAGGAGAAAGCATAATGGAAAGTGAAAAAATCAAGCTGGCAACGCTTGTGATGCAATCCAAAACATCTTGATACTGGTATTTGTCCCCTGGGCACCAACCATGAGGATGTAGAGATGCTGCGATACAAGTAGCATCCTTCCAAAAAGAGAAAAGATACTCCCAGATGTCAAAAAAATCCTGAGAACATGAAATCTTGGGAACCTGGATGTTTCTGTCATCAGGAAATGGGCAACAAAAAGAATCTTACTAACATTTATTAAAACCCAGCAAAATCATCCATATTTCGTTGCTTGCTTCATGGGTTTGGTAGACCCCAGGGTCGGCTCCATGCAAGACTGCCCTTGAATTGGAAAGCCAGAGCAGGTTGGTAATTGCAGCCACTTGCCCGGATTCTTCAAGCCCCTTTGCCCACCTTGTTTGGAAAGCTTCCCAAATTGCTGGTGGTGGGTCCCTCTGAGGGAGGAGGTGGACCAGCTGCAGAGCAGAGCCGTGGGCTCCCAGCAGCACAATACCAGCCCCATCTGCTGTAACTCTCTGGAATTACCAAGTGCATCAGGAGGTTTCTCCATGGGTTTCAATTCCACTTTCATGCTAATAGTACCTGAAGCAGGATGAGGAATGACAGAGTGTGCATTTTAATCCCCAATTTCGCACCGTCACAGCTGGGCTGTGAAAGGTGTGGAATTCCAGAAGGCTCTGGAAGAAGGTAGGGATCCCAGAGGCCAACCATGTTCATTAAGGGTCTGAAGGAACCAGTCAGCAAATCCAGCTAGACAAACCCTAACCTTGAGGTTGTAAAAAGAGAAAGAGTAGAGTGTTTATGTTGGCACAAGATGATAGAGACAGGGACAATCATCACTATTGTAGTTGGCAGACCCAAGACGGTTGCCTCGTTGGATCAGGACAGGTAGAGGTGTGCACTGTGGAGGCCTTCAAACTGTGAGCTTGGGACGGTTTTACAGCTACGGTTTGGAGCTCGTTGGACACATACTGAAGAGTTTTGGCTTTCAGAGAATGACCAGAAGCCAGAACCTGAACATCAGTCCTTTTTTCACACACATACCCAGAAACTTGCTTCAAAATCCAGGTCCTGCCAAATAATCAGCAGCCATTAAAAAAAACAGTAGCCACAGCCCAAAAAAGCAAGTTGGTCCTATTTCTTACATGAAATTATCAAGGAATGGTAACTAGTAAGAGTGCAAGTGGGATTGCACTTTTGTATGGGTGTCCTGAACTCTGGTAGCTACAAGAATGAAACCGTAAAAGAAATAAGCTCTGCATGCTTTTGGGGACAGCAACTAATTCCTGTATTCTTGGGACTTCTTATTTTCCTCATGGGCATTTTATTACACAGACAGTCCATTCTGCATATGCTGCACAGTTTGCCTAGGAGGATGTGGCCTCCAAAGTGGTTTTATCTCACGTTTTATCTGCTTTACGATGAAAAAGGTCACATTACAAATGGGTTTTGCTAAATGTTACTCCTGGAACCAAATTTTCGGTTTTATTGCAGGTTTGCAATGTGCCTAGCATGGTCCAGCAGCAGGAAGATGGCCGGTGCTCATGTGAAAACCCAAACCATGTAAAGGGAAATTAATTCATGCGCAGAACACTCATGACTTTTAGACTTGTTTTGAGGAAATCAAAATTGCCATATAGCCTTGATTTTGAGATTGTGAGAGTATTATCACATAAATGTATTAATTATGCTTATGTTTCTGTAAGGAATGGTCTGAAAGAGTATCAGCCTGGAAATATGGTTAATGCCTCCACTGCATTTTGCTGGATGCAAATGCTGTTTAACTTCAAGCATCTCCTTAATGGGAAAGGACTGCCTGTCTGCCTTGCACCGAATCTAGCAATTTTATGGGGTTAAGGGGCAGTAAAATGCCTTTACAAAGTGATTTGCAGATCGTGAAAATGCAGTGTGTTGACCTTAAGAGTCATTTGCCAGCAATGGTGCTGGCAATAAAACGTCTGGCTGGGTGGCAGGAGGTGCCCATAAATTGCTCACATTGCATTCACACTGGCTGCACAAAAGGCTTCCGAGTTGTGGTGTGCAAATCACTGGCAAGGCTCTGTCCCAGATAGCCATTTTTCCCAATTTTAAATACAAGCAGCATTTGGCTCCTTCTTCTTCTGCATGGAAAATAAGTCCACCTCTTTTTCTCCTGGGTTCTGCTAAAGGGACTCCAAGGAAAGGATGGAGGACATCTTCTTGGTGTAAGGGTGGGGATGTGAGTGGATTTGCCTTGGGCAGAACATGAAAATGGGTGTGCAAGGTTAAGGCACACCAAAGGACCATCCTGTGTTCACCAGTGACCCATGTGGATGCCTAGAGCAGAGTGGACAAGTCTACAGAGGTACTTCTTTAACATACACTTCCAGTCCAAAAGTAAGGGGAAGCCAACCGAAGCCATCAAGGCCTAGGTTCAGCAAAAAAAGCAATGGAGGTGGATAGAACATCTCGAGAAGTAAGAAAGCTGGACAAGTGCTTGGAAGGGAGCTGCACTAGCGACTGATAACCAAATACATCACATCAGGCTTGGAATATCCCCAAACTGAAAGCTCATAGGTGGAGGGCAGGAAATTAGCTGAAGGATAGGAACATATTCTGAGGAACTGACACTGTATGCTTACTTGGCCCTTGGTGTTCACCAGCAGATAGTTTGGACAGAATACCAGATGGGACGGACCTGAGTCTGAATAAATATGGTCATTTTATATATGTCCCCTACTTCAGCACACTGTAACTCTGTTCAGAATTTTATAATAACTTCTGTTCAGGTACAAAAGTCCTCATAGTTTATAGCTGGTGAAGTTTTCTCCTTTCACAAAATTGCCTAATGGAGGATGAAATCCTTGCAAACTTTTAAGATTGACCTTTCCCCAGTGCAAGAAAACAGCTGCATTCCTCGGCCAGAGGAGACGTGTGGATGGGAGTAAGGGTGATTTGGGAAGGAGAGGAGGAGAGATCCACCGTCTCACCTTCTTACATTTGCAAAACTCAGATCTCCATAGATGTGGCCAACAGGGAAAAGGCATTTCCCCTACATTGCAGCAGTCTGCTGCACAACCCCTGCATGAGCCAGTCAGTGCTGCTGACCACTACAGCAATATCTGCAAATATAGGCAGGAGTGGCACAATAGAAATACAAAATACAAATTCCAAAGTCCCAGTCCACACTTATTCATCTCATTTCACCACTGTTGAAAGCCCCAGTAGAGGTATCTAAAGTGCCAGCTGGCTCACCAACGTGTCTCGTGCTATCGCACTCACAGTATTGAATTTTCTCTGCTCTTAAACAGATTATTTTAAAAAAAAAAAAAACAGTCTCCTTATGTGTATTCCAGTAAACATTCAAATCCTCCTTCTGTTTTGGTCACATTTATAAAACATCTAAAAAAAAATTTACTCCTCCAACATTCTTACTGGAAATCTTCCTTAGAGAATGCCATTTCACCAAAACCTAAAATGCAACGGGAATATCATATAAACAAAGACTTTCATGAAAGCACTTGATTTTGGCTAAAGACTAACACAGAGCATATCATTTTGACATTCTCATTGGAATTCTGTCTTCAAAGTCAGCTTCTAATTCCAATAAAATTATTTTATTTATTGAGCAGGCAATGACACCTCAGCGGATATTCTCTGTACTCCCAGCTCAACTTTCTCCTGAGAAAGAAATGCCATTTTTCAATTTGTGCTATTGAAAAGGTCTGTTATTACTTTCCTTGCCCTGGGCCCCAGGAGTGCTCACACCTACTTGAACCTGATTGCAGAAAGCCAGAGCTAAGTTGCTTTTTTTTTTTTTTTTTTCTGGGAAAACAGCTGTCAAACCTACACTGTGCTAGCAAATGATGCTGTGGCTTGAAAAGGGAATGATTTTTACACCATAAAGGGTCCAGTCTTTCACTAGTGTACATCAGGCTCATTCCACAGATGTGCCTGTGACCCCAAATCTGTGAAATGTTGAGGGCTTCCTTTTTAATGCCTTGCTGTTGAATGGTTTCCAGTTTTGCATGAGGAATTTGATGAAGAGGAAGGTCACCTCAAACAGGTTGAGCCGCCTGCCTGCTTGCATAGCCATTCACACCAAAAGCAGATTAATAGCATGGTCCCACACTCCACTGAGGATGTCATATCACAAACATTTCTTACAGCAGCCATTTTTGGCTTAAATGTCCACCTTCTACCCAAATCCCTTAAATTGTGACTCCCTATATCCCATCTGAGAACCTATCTGAGTTAAAATAACAACAATAAGTAAGAAACAATAGATTATGTTCAAAGTTTTTTAAAGTACTTGTAAATCATATGATTTTGGTGAAATTGTAGACAATGTGGGAAGAAGAGAAGGGCTGAGAGAGGGAGGTGGGTGCACAGGGACAGGGATGGGACAGGACAGAGACCACAGAATCACAGAATCTTCATGGTTGGAAGGGACCTTTGAGATCATCGAGTCCAACCATACACACACACAAAAAAACCCCAAAACAACAACAAAAAAACCCACCCAACCCAACAATCTTGGGCACTAGAGCTTGCCCTGAAGTGCTACGTCTACATGTTTCTTAAATACCTCCAGAGATGGTGACTTCACTACCTCCCTGGGTAAACGCTTTGCTCTGCTCTGTTCCATGGCTGGGATAAAGATCCTTCCTTGCATTACAAATAGTAATCAGAGGCTCAATGAAGCAAGGACCAAGGGAAATCAACCCTTGTGTTGGTTGAGATGGGAGTGGGTGAGAATGAAGGATTTCTGACCTCCCTCCCCGAACCTCACTCTTGCAAAGGGGTTGCTCCACCAGCTGGTGCACAATGGCCATGTGAAGTTGAAGATTCATTACAGGCATTTTCTTTACAGAAAGCATATACAAACAGCAAAACTTCTTCAGAGTCAGGTTATAGAATCATAGAATCATTTAGGCTGGAAAGGACCCTTAAGATCACTGAGTCCAACTGTTAACCTAACACTGCCAAGTCAACCACTAAACCATGTCCGTAAGTGCCATGTCTACACATCTTTTAAACACTTCCAGGGATGGCGACTCAACCACTTCCCTGGGGAGCCTGTTCCAGTGCCTGACAAGTTGGAGTGGGTCCAGAAGAGGACCACAAAGATGGTCTGAGGGCTGGAACCCCTCTGCTGTGAGTACAGGCTGAGGTAGTTGGGGTTGTTCAGCCTGGAGGAGAGAAGGCTCCCGGAAGACCTTACTGCAGCCTTTCAGCACTTAAAAAGGGCTTATAATAAAGATGAGGACAAACGTTTAACTTGTTGTGTCTTTTAGGGCTTGTTGTGATAGGAAAAGGGGTAACGGTTTTAAACTCATAGAGGGAAGATTTAAACTAGATGTAAGGAAGAAAATTTTTACTCTGAGGGTGGTGAGACACTGGCCCAGGTTGCCCAGAGAGGTGGGAGATGCCTCATCCCTGGAAATATTCCAGGTCAGGTTGGACAGGGCTCTGAGTAATCTGATCTAGTTGAAGATGTCCCTGCTCATTGCAGAGGGGTTGAACCAGATGACCTTTAAAGGTCCCTTCTAACCCAAACCATTCTGTGATTCGATGATTCTACAACCCTTTCAGTGAAGACATTTTTCCTAATATCCAATCTAAACCTCCTATGGTGCAACTTGAGGCCATGATGAGTAGGAGGGCTTAAGAGAAAGAGGCAGTTTGAGGGGCTGAATTTCTCTCTTGCTCCAGACTTCAGGTCTCAGCCACTATAGGCTCAGCTTTAAGGGCTCTGACAGAGAGAAGACAAGATGATATGTGAACTGCTGTGCAAGAGCTGTCCCCAAGGATGTATTTTTTCCCTGGGGAAAACTGAGGTTCCAAGATTAATTCACTGTAAATTTTTTTATTGAGCCCTTTGAAGTTTCCTGCACCCTCAAATGAATGTCCTATTGACTGGGTATTTTGTTTCTGCCTCTTAAAAAAGCAAAACTAAACTCACCCACACGTACAACAACTCTCACAGAATCACAGAATGATATGGGGTTGGAAGGGACCTCTGGAGATCATCCAGTCCAACCCCCCTGCCAAAGAGGGTCCACCCAGAGCAGGTTGCACAGGAACGTGTCCAGGTGGGTTTTGAACATTTCCAGAGAAGGAGACTCCACCACCTCTCTGGGCAGCCTCTTCCAGGGCTCTGCCACCCTCAAAGTGAAGAAGTTGCTTCTCACGTTTAGATGGAACTTCTTATGTTCAAGTTTGTGCCCATTTCCTCTTGTCCTGTCCCTGGGCACCACTGAAAAAATCATCCCCATCCTCCTGACACCCTCCCTTTAAGTGTTTATAGGCATTGATCAGATCCCCTCCCTCAGTCTTCTCTTCTCCAGACTAAAAAGCCCCAAGTCCCTCAGCCTTTCCTTGTAAGGGAGATGCTCCAGGCCCTTCATCATCTTTGTAGCCCTCTGCTGTACCCTCTCCAGCAGTTCCCTGTCTTTCTTGAACTGGGGGAATTCAGAACTGGACACAGTGCTCCAGATGGGGCAGAGTAGAGGGGGAGGATAACCCAAGCTCACTCCAAGCCTTCTCTATCTTGAGATCAAACAGATGAAGGTTTGACTGCCTATACTTTGGAGAAGATAGATCCCGAGAGCTTGTCAAAGGTATCAAAAGCAGGAAAGAGTGCGTTTCAGACAGACACTTTAAGAGGCAGGGTATCTCCACACCGGGGCTGAGATTGCTCTCTCTACCTTTATTTGACATCCTGCAATTTATATTCTGCAGCCATCGCCCTGCAAGAACATCTCCCCAGCCTGCAGCTTCTTTTTCTGCACCCAGCTACCCCAGCACTTTAATTGTCCCATAAATTTGATGGAAAGGATTTGATGCAGAGAGCTGTTAAAGTGCCAAATGTCTTGAGCGCTGCAACTAATGAATGGCTCCCAACGATTCACGTTTCAATCTATATGCAAATGTGCCCTTTGGTTGCCTTGTGCTGGACTTTTCAGCGCTGCCTTACAGCTACCCAGGGAAGCCTCAGACTCATAGATCAGACAGATACAAGGCATAAATGGGAGAAGACTTAAATTATTCAGTGTTTATGAGAAAGAGAATCCAAACAGTGGGCTTGCGCTTGGCTTTTTGTAATAACATGGTTACACATCAGCCCTGAGAACGCCTACAATAAGGTTGGGATTTTTTCTCCCCCAGCCCCTTCCTCCTTGCTAACAAAATATGTAGCTCAACGAATCACTTAGCAAAGCTGAATGCATATTATCCAATAACACCCCAAATAGTGTATGTGAGCTCCAGGTAAAACTCGTGCTCACAGAGCCCAGCTGGGAGATGCCTGTGAAGGGACTGAAAGATTTCAAAATCTGGTCTCTGCTATTCTTACTCCCACCGAGGGGAAAACACCTCCTGGAGCATCAAACCAAGTCTCTGTAAACGCCAGCGGTCACAAAACTTATTCCTGCTCATTAACGAGCTGCACAATTCCCTTTCACCTGCAGTGCAATGTGAAATCCTGGTCTCAGCGAGAAGAAATTAAGCTAGAGCAGGTACAGAAAGGGCTGCCACCATCACGAGAGGGCTGCAGGGCTTGTTTTATAAGGGGGGGGGAAAAAAAGGGTTTTGTAGGATTTTTATCAATTCCAAGGCTAGGAAGGAAAGTGATTGCTCTCTATACAAACACCTGAGAAAGGGACAAGAAGGGAAAATGACAATTTTAGCTAAAAGCCAGTCCTGAAACAAGAACAGGAAGCCAGAAAACTCCCTTAGAAAACACAGATGTGGATGTATCAAGTAAAGTCTCATCCGTGTAAGACTCGTTTTGCAGGGTTTAAAGCCCAAGCTGAACTGGGGGTTTTATGCTCGAAGAAATGCCAGAGCTGGGACAGCCGTTGCAGAATGGATGGCTGCAGAGAAACTGCGAGGTTTTGGCGTTGCCCCCAAGAGTTGCCCCCACCAGGAGCACTGCTGAGCCAGGAGAGCAGAGGTGAATTTTCTGGCCAAGCCTTGGCTCCTGCAAAGCTTCAGAGTAGTTGGAGACACCTTCTGTGCTTTGGTGTAGAACTAAAAAGAGCTTTATAGCCTGAGACGTTGACAGTGCTCGATCCTTCAGGACCTTAATTTTTGGCTGAGCTTTGGTTTCCTTTATCTGCTTAGCGTAGTCCTCCACTGTTTCTTTTCACTCCTATTTTTACTTCTCTCCCTATAACCCCAGCAGCAGGTTGGGGGCCCACTAAGACTGGGAGAAACCCGCAACAGCAACAGTGCTCCTCACATGGTCTGGACAGGGTCAGGAGACCACAGCAATACAGATACAATCTTCTGCCAAGCCTAGTTTAGGCTTGGGTGAGCTTCGTGGGATGCTGAACTTGGTCCTGCATGAAATATTTAAATTTTGCGAGCGTACTTTATCCCAGAGAAGTGGAACAAGTGGTTTTGATTTCTGTGGGTCTGGCCCAGCAGCAGGAAATTTGCAGCACTGGGAAACCCTGTCTTTAAGATCAGGTTATATGAGGGTGGCCAACATGAGCGAGAAGACGCAGTTGGCAAAAACAGCCATGTGGCAAGCAGCAAATATTTGCGATGGAGCAGCGATGTGCCCCTCACCAGGCTGTGGTCATCTGCAGCTGGGGCCACCACACCCTCCTGGTCTACACTCCAGCTCTAAAAACATCTCTGCTTTAAATAAAGGACAGAACAAGCAGGAACGAGCTGCCGCTGTGCTGGGGAGCCAAACGAGCTTGTCCGGCTGCCAGGGCAGGAATTTAGGAAGCCCTCCTTTTTCTTCTTCCTTTTCTTTGTGCGTGGAAATGGACTTGCCATGAGTAATTTGCTAGTGACTAAAGCTGATAAGTTTGGCTCCCTGCAGGCCCCTGCTAGGGAACAATATTGGCTTTTCTTCTGAATTACTGGGTGGAAGACACAGGGCAGGAGCTCTCTACGTTTTCTCCTCCACGCTCAGCTGCCCAGAGCCAACCTCTAAGGAAGATCCCAGTGGGAACCATTTTGATGCCACAGGCTCATCTTCAAAGTTGCTGGATTTATACCTGGGTAAAGACAGGAAAACTAAGCTGTAGGGGCCAAAAGCTCTGTGCAGATCTAGCCTGAGCGATGGTTTGCTCTTTTGGTTGACCTTGTTGGAGAAAATTTTCAGGGGAAAAGAGGTGGGAAGGGAGGACCATATGAATGTTGCGCATGTTCAAGAATAATAAAGAAAAGACAAGACAGAGAGCGAAAACTCTCTAGAAAGTCATACTGATCAGGAACAGCAAAGATGTACTTCTAAAATCTTTCCGTAAAACTGAAGGAAGCAAAATATAGATTTTGCTGCTCCTTGCAATTAAGCACCCCCATAAACATCAGCTCTTTAGACCACAGAGAGAAACATGGTTCAAGTGTGACTCAGATTGGAACTTTAGATGGGGCAAACTGGTAGAAAGTGACCTCAGAAAGAACTGTATCTGCTAACAACTGGGAAACCTCGCTCCTTTCATTATGGAAGGATCCTTGTTCACTTTATCCATGCTACAGAGAGACGTTTACAGTAAGAAGAAGGGTATACACAAACCTAGTTCCCTGATATTTGTCAGCACCTGCTGACCTTCTGAACACTCACGTAGAGTTAATCTCAAAACTATTGGGGACAACAAGAAATGGAAGAACTCTTTGAAAACTGCAAGGTTTTAGGGAGCTAGGGTTCTTCTTGTGTAATAATAAGAAGCTTTAATCCCAAAATAATGCATCATTTATTGTTGATAACTTCTGGGAGTCTACTTGGAGATTCCTTATAGACTTTTGACACCCAGTCCTTACGAACTAAAGATGTTAGTATGAAAAACAACTGAGTATTTCCTAAAAAAAATAAGACTATTGGGGAGTAAACATGCACACTGATTGTTAAGACTTCACTGCTCAGGGTTCTTGTAATAATACCTGCCTGGAGGTGATGGGCTTTGAACACGTGGGTGGTACAAACACCAATCAATCACAAGTGGCTCCAAGTTTATTCCCCAGCATCCAGCTTTCAGCACAGAAATACCACTATGTTTTTTCCTCCATTGTAACATCCTAGAAATAACCCCTCATCCATTAGGACAAGGGCAGTATAACTCCTGTTTTGCTCCAACTTTACTGCTGGAACGCTGCAGACACAAGAGGTAAAAGCCCAAGAACTCAGCCCCGTTCTCACACCAGACCAACCACATCCTGAGGTTTTCATAAGGACCCAAATCCCAGAATAGGTCCTGGGACTGGCTAATTAGTGTCTAGATGGATGGCATAAAGTGCCTTAATGATGTTATTGGAGCCATCTGCTTCTCCCCTTTGCTCTAAGTTACTTTCATGATGGCAGAGGTGACAGCAGAAAAGAATGATGTCCCTCTGCACCACAACTCTCCATTCACAGTTGGGTCCACCGAAATGCCAACTGCCTCTAAGCTAGTCTTGCTTGGGGCTTAGGTAGACACATCTCCAGAAAGGAGGTCCATCCCACCCCTAAGACAGGTGGGTAGGAAATGGCTTCAAAAACAACCTGCTTCCCGGACTAGATGAGACACCTTGGTTTTAGTTATCTAGCAAAATGGTTTATTTAATTAAAGAACTGAAAATGGGGAATTCAGACCAACACAGAAGACTATGAACTAGCAGCTAAACCACAGAGGGGTAACCTCCAGCAGAGAGACATCCCAGGCAGCCTGGAGTGGTACCATCCTAGACAGAGTTGTTATAGGGTATTTCTTGAAGCCTCAACTGTTATTCTAAGCTTTCCAATTAGCATAGGAACTTACTTTGTTTTATTTTCCACACTTGTTTTCCTTGGCATCACAAAACACTTCAGTCAGAGCTTGTGACATGGGGACGATGCCTCTGAGTGTTTTGGAAGGAGAATCAACCTCCTCATCTCCCCTACAGAAGTGCAGCATGGTTTTGTTGGGCCACAGTTCCCCATAGGTCAGGGCAACGCCGTAAACAGCATTTCAGCTGCTCCATGAGATCTTTGGCATTCCTTGCAACCACAAAGCTACCCTCAGCTCTTCTTGTCACTGGTAGAAACTGGTACCATGTCAGTCACTGCATGTAGCTTCTAAGGTCCAGAGCTTTCTGTCCCCTTGCAGCCAAAAGCATATTTGCAAAGGCAGACCCAGACTTGAATCAAAACTGCTGGGTAGATTTGCTCCATCACTTCAATGCTTGTCTGCATTGACATATTTGAGCCTCAATCTGCAACCCTGACCCAGGACACGTGGTGGTACTGTCAGTGCTCCCCAGGTGAGACATGGCAGTGAGACAACCCAGAAGCTGAGAGTGAGCATCTTATGCCTAGACACAGGGAAAACACTGCAATCCAGAGCCCTAAATTATTTCAGAATCTACAGAAGACCTGCCACACTACTTAATTCTTCAATTCAATCTCTTTTTAAATGTGCAAAAGGACTCCATGTTTACACAACCAAAGCTGCACTGTTCCTGAAAGTTAAAAATCAGTTCTTGACTAGATCATTCAAGGCAGGCAATGAGCTGTTTTATTTTTCAGCATATCCAGGACTCACGTGCAGCTTCTGGGCCATCCCAGATGAGAAAATAGAAGTGGAACATTGCACGAGGTTAATCTGGACTACACACACAGAGCAATGATTTCCTCTAAGCCAATCAAGGATTAAGGCTAATGAGTATCTGTGCATCTTGTAACAGTCCTTTTAGGGCAATAGAATGGGATAAAAATAGCCTGACTTGACCCTTCCACCCCGAAAAAAGACTTTTATTAGTCCCTGGGGTGATGGAGTAAAATTAGAAATGCTGAAGAGAGGAACGCTTCACTTACCTGTCGTAGAATGACCATGGTTCCTGTATAAACACATCAGCAATCACCAGGAATGGACCTAAACCAGAAGAAATCAGCAATTAATGAACTGACACCCTGACTCATAGACCCCAGCTCAGGGATTGTCCCAACCCCAAAGGGACAGATGCACCCCTAGGCGTGGAAGAGGGCTAGGAGCACTCAAATTCCCAATGCTTTCATAATATTAATTCCAGACAGTGAGAGACAATCCTCTAGTACATCCAGATTAATGCCTGCATCGTGGTGAATGAGACCGGGACTGGAGGTTGCTTATGCAAGTAATATTTTGTAAACTGAGTCCTAGAAAGTTCGCCAAGGATTAGCCTAACAAACAGACTGATGCTGATTTATTACATGTGTCCTCAGATCGCACGGAATGAATTAAAGCACGTGGAGAAGGGGAGCCCTGTCCTTACAGCCCACAGGACTGGATGGGTTACCATCTTTCTATTAAGACTACTCTCAGGAGAGGAAGGAAAATACCAAGCCCTCCACCATAACCTGCAACTAATTCCTGAGTTGGACTGACTATCTCCACACTCCGCTCCAGCCTGTTGTGCAAATTGTACCTTTGTGTGATTTGTGTGATTTACAGATGGATTTTACATGGGAAACCCTCCCTGCTGCTCCTGGGTTTGCGCTTGCTGGTGTGTGGTGCCATTTTCGTGGCACCACAGCACGAAATGGGTTTGGTGTGTTTGAGTGAAAAACGCTTTCAAGGAATTGAATTTCTGCAGCCTTCAATCTCCAAGTCATCCTTGATACAAGGCAATCAGTAATTCTTATATTTATGATGTAGAACATGTTCCGGTATGGTAAAAACTCTCATCCCTTAAAAAGCAGGCAAAAGGCACTCTGAGAGATATAACCCCCACGAGAGACTCAGGATGTGAGGGCTGATTAAAGATGGTCTTGCAGGATGTAAGACATTTCCCTTCATAGTGACAAAGCGGTCTAGTCTCATCATACAAACCTTACAAACCATACAAAACAGGTTTTAGCCATAATTTTTATTTTTCTGCTTTCCCCATGAAAAGGAGAACATGTACTGGTGAGACAGGAGGGAATAGTAAAGTTTTTCCATCCCTTCTCAACCGTCTCCAGGTGATATATCCCAAAAAGAAACAATACGAGACAGACTCAATCTTGCAAAAAAAAGAATTCCTCATGGCAAGGAGAGTGATCTCTCTTCCCCACCAGCAGCACCTGCACTCATCCCATTCAGTAACGTAGGGCTTAGTCTTTGGTGCTGATCCTGCTGACTGAATTTTCTGTAGCTTCTCAGCTGCAGTGGGAAACATGGATGTTTCCATCCTAGCTAGAAAGGCAGGATTTTCCTCCATTAGCTCCTGCAGGAACTGCAAAGGCATATCCAATTATTCCCTTTTTTCCTCACCATGCTGCCTGCACCACCTCTACGTTTTTATCAACCACACATTTGAAGGTGGAAACTACCCCACTGAAAGCTGTAGGAGTTTGCCACCTAAGTGCCCTCACCACCTTGATGAAAACATGCAGCTTCTGAAACTATCTCCATGATCCCTCTGCATTGGTCAGAAAAGGAACTGGTGTCCTGAAAGCAGCCAAGGCATCACTGTTTACTAGAAAAATTTTGGCCACGGACCATATTTATTTTTGCTTTTTCTAGAAGATAGATGGCTGGCGGAAAATCATGTGCCCACTTTAATATCTGAAAGGCCGCGATGCAATATTCCTAATTCCCAGTTTGAATCTTCTCTGTAGCACATTAAATTATTCCTCTTCTCTTTAATTCATATGGCCTGAAAATAACTTTCTAGCCCTGCCAAGTAGCGAGCCCTGAGACAGACTGCCTGGGGATGCTGACGAGTCTCCTACACTAGGAACAGTGAAATCTTGGCTTGGCTTGGAGCAGGCCCTGGGTGAGGTTCTCCAGAGCTCCTTCCCAGGTGTGTAACATGATGATCGTAGGGGCAGTGACAAACACTGGGTTGGGTAGAAGCCTAAGTTCCTTGGCTGAAGGACATCTGCAATGGACAAATCATCTTATGGTTCCTCACCTCAGTTTCCCTCTCGAAAAACAGAGATCTCAGCCATCAAGGGAGCTCCTAAGTATTCCAGTCATTATTGATGCATTACTGAGCAACCTGCTCTAGTGGAGATGTCCCTGCCCATGGCAGGGGGTTTGGAACTAGATAGTCTTTAAGGTCCCTTCCAACTCTAACCATTCTATGAGTCTATGATTTGCATGCTAATCAGCCAAATGGCCTAGGTGAGCTTGTCCCATCAGGTGTCTGTGTTGCAAAAGCCATGCATGGGGGATCTCTTCGCACAGATTGGGCTAAAGCACCAGGTTCAAGTCCCAGAACTGCTCCTTCAGCTGTTCATCCTCCTGCTGCTGAAGTAAAGCAGTGCCACGTGGTTGGCCCAGCTCACAGCATAAAAACAGTTTCACAGAATTTCACAGAATCTTCATGGTTGGAAGGGACCTTTGAGATCATCGAGTTTAACTACCAAAAAAAAAAAAAAAAAAAAGAACCAAAAAAATCCCCAAAAGCCCACAAACAGACACAAACCAACAATCTCGGGCACTAGAGCATGCCCTTAAATGACATGTCTACACATTTCTTAAATACCTCCAGGGATGGTGACTCCACCCCCTCCCTGGGCAGGCTGTTCCAGTGCCTGACCACCCTCTCAGGAAAGGAATTCTTCCCAATATCTAACCTAAACCTCCCCTGCCACAATTTCAGACCATCTCCTCTGCTCCTGTCATTGTTCCCTTGGGAGAAGAGGCCAACCCCCACCTCTCTACACCCTCCTTTCAGGGAGTTGTAGAGGGCGATGAGGTCTCCCCTCAGCCTCCTCTTCTCCAAACTAAACATGCCCAGTTCCCTCAGCCTCTCCTTGTATGACTTGTGCTCTGAACCCCTCACCAGATTGGTGGCTGTCCTCTGGACACACTCCAGCAGCTCAACGTCCTTCCTGTAGTGAGGGGCCCAAAACTGAACACAGTACTCAAGGTGAGGCCTCACCAGTGCCGAGTACAGAGACACCATCACTGCCCTGCTCCTGCTGGCCACACTGTTCCTGATACAGGCCAGGATGCCCTTGGCTTTCTTAGCCACCTGGGCACACTGCTGGCTCGTGTTCAGCTGGCTGTCCACCAACACCCCCAGGTCCTTTTCTGCTGGGCGGCTTTCCAGCCACTCTTCCCCAAGCCTGTAGTGTTGCCTGGGGTTGTTGTGACTGAAATGCAGGACCCGGCACTTGGCCTTATTAAACTTCATCCCATTGGCCTTAGCCCATTGAACTAACCTGTCCAGATCCCTCTGTAGAGCCTTCCGACCCTCAAGCAGATGCAAACTGCCCCGTACATGGGCATCCTGCTCAGCCCAACCTGTGGTGATGCTGGAAAGGTGTTGTGCCAGGCTTGGAAGAGTATTTACATACCCAGCACAGTCTGCTTTTAAGCAGGACTTTGGTATCCAGAGCCTGTTGTGTTTGGGTTTTGGTTGTTTTTTTTTTAATTTTCTGAAAGTCTAACTCCAGGACTGCTCTTGTTCACTGCTTTGGAAGTCCCCTTGGGGGACAAGGGAGGTTGTACAGAATGGGAAGCCAGCTTTCCCCAATGTGTGCTCAGCAGGAAAACTCCCAAAAAGAAAGGGCAGGGGGAGCAGCAGACAGCCCTCTGTTCTTCCCACAGGGATCAGTAAGAAGGATTGGGCTTGTCTGAGCACCAGGGAGATCAGCTGCCTGCTAATTCATGGGAGCACTGGTGGAACGAACTGGCCATCTGGACCCTCCAGTCCTTGCTGGCAGGACATCATTTCCATCTTCATCTCCTATGTGAAGCTCTACAGCTGCTTGTGCTATGAAAAATGAGCTGGGCTAAACAAAATGTACCCAGCACCTCTCCAACATCACTCACACGTAACACAAGAGCACAAAGGCACCCCTCTGGAAAACGTATTTTTTGTAAATTTGGCTAATTTTGCATCTTTCTGGGCATCACTAACTGAACAAAGCATCTGAGGGAGGCAGTGGGGTAAGGCTAAAGGGGCTAAAAGATCCCTTAAACTACTGTGAAGGCAAAAAGATGTGTGACATGCAACTATACATGCCACTTGCTTGCAAGCAGCGGTCAACAGAAGTCAGGGAGTGCTTCAGTACAAGGTCTCCACCATGGTGACCTCCCCCATGGCTTTCTTGCTGGTTCTCAAGAGACCCCAAATGCAAGAGGAGCCCAACAGACGTCGACTCTGGAAGGAGAAAGCCAGAGGAGTCTGGACGAAGCTACCATCCTGCAATTGCAAACACGGGGGTTGCTACTCTAAGCTGTTTAACTGGCATTTCTGTGCTCCTTGTTGGCACTTCAGGACTGGAGTCCAACCACATGACCAGCCATACCTCCTGGGGGATCGCTCCGCAGTGCTAATCCTTCAGAGCACACACTCTCATTATGCATTAGTTAGGAGAAATTAGTTAGGAGAAATACAGGTACTTCATTCTAAATGCAAATTCTGTTCCTTTCTCCTGAAGTTCTCATGTGATTTTCCTGTCTGCAAGTGCAGCGAAGAAAATGAATAATTAATTTATGTGAGTAAATCACATTCAATGACAGCCTGTCCCCCTCTGCACCCAGCTTGGTGTAGACCCTGTCTTTTGGAGAACACTCTGGGCACTTAATGGCGTGAAAAAACAAGAGAGATGGCTGTTCATTCACTGCCTTATGTCTCCTTCCCTCGAATGGCAGAGGTGTAACATATCACCTTAGCTGAGCGAAGAGATTTAACACCCCGATGCTCTCTGGACACTGCAGCTTTCACCTCCTGCCCTCCAGCAAGGGATCTGAGAAGAACTAAAGATTTTTCAATGTATTTTACTGTTCATCTGAGAAATGGTGAATTAAAAGATCAGACCTACACCCTTGGAGACAAGTGCCTTTGTCCTTACCAAACCTGGGATTTATATCAGGAAGGAAAACAATGGCTCTTGAATGAAGTCAAAGCAACAAACCCATCTTTGGGATCTCTAGACACTGAACATGCAGGATAGTGAGGAGAGAGGAAGAAGGCAATGTCACTACATACCACCCATACCCTTTGTCCTGCTGGAAGTGGGCATGGTTGGGAAGCTATGGCAGTTTGTATTTTTGCATTCTTCCTAGAGCTCCAAATCAGAACCAGGGCTTTTGAGGTCAGAAGATATTAGTCTGAACATGGCAGCCATCCATCTTCTTCTTCGCTAACAAGTGTCCTCCCTGCTAGCTTGATTAACAAGAAAGCTCTCAACACAAACAACCCACTACTTCTCTAGGTAATTAGCTCCAAAGGTCAAATTAGCCTTAATATTTAAAATGAAGTAAGCATCTTCTCCTCGTGTGCATTTGACTTCAGCTTCCCAGATGAGGCCGGTCATATCTTGCCAACCACAACTGACCCCACAGATGGACCCACATGACAAGGTTTTGCCCCATTGCTGCACCTCCACTTCCCTCATGCCAGTGTCTCATGCACCACTTGGCTTGGAGTGGTGACCAGGACATGGAGCGGAGCAAGGCCAGGGCGATACACCACGTCTGGGAGACTCTTTGCAGGAGGCAGGTGCCCTTGCTTTGATATCAGGCTGGGCTCTCTTCATTATGTGACCTGTTTCTACTGGTTTGTCAGAGCTTCAGCGTCTGGTATCTGCTCCCCGTGAAGACATTTAGAACCTACTCCCATCAGTTCTCTGCTTTTCAGCGAACCGAACACTCACAGTGAGAACTTCAGACCACCTGAGGCCATCTTGGGTAAATCTTAGATACAATCTGATCTCCTACCATTCCGTGCTGCCTGGGACATTCCTGTCTCCTTGGGTTGTAGCCTCCCATTTTTCTTCCTTTTCTGCATTAAAAGTGAGTTCCCCTATCTGCTCAGGTTTGCCCTCAAAGCCAGTGTGAAGGTTGGCTGTCCAGTACTTGCTGAGAGGTAGGTAACTCCAGTGAAATCTCCACCTTAGTGGAAGAAAGCCCAGACTTGGAGTCTCGCTTGGTGAGTGCTTTAATTACTGGGGTGTTGCTTAAAATGAGCATCTACCCTGAGCTTTGGACTGAGACGTTCTTGGTAATGGCCATTCACTTACACCTTCCCTTCCCGTGGCACAAATATCTTCATCCTCACAAAGAAGAAATAATAATTTCTAACTCCTCCAGTGCAGACTATGTGGAGAGTAACATTCAGATTTTGGATTTTTCTACCCATCACTTCTTTTAAGGTAGGGAAAAGATGCATTCCCATTAAAAGTAACAGCATTGCCCTGAATGCAATGGGAACAGGAATTCACCCAGAATATTTGCTGATTTTTCTACCCGCAGGATGGCTCTCCCTGAGTTTTCACGATTAGGAGACTCTCCTGATGGAGAAGTGGGGACACGGCGAGCACCACCTGGCCAGCACGCTGCCTGCCACCGTGCCGAGAAAGTTCCCTTGTTTATGCCTTAATTGCCGCCTCCGCACGGACGGATCAGCTTGAGGTCATGCTGACAGGTGACGTGAGGAACGCGAGGAAGCTCTCACCTCAGCAAGGCAGGTCACAACGGCAATAAGGTGCAGAAAACATTAGAATTACCATTTCTCATGTGACCGGCGCATCCGTGACACAGCCCACCTGCAGGCTCTGCATGCCCCCGGGGGTGATCAGCACAGAGCGTGTTTTGCTGGAAAAACTCCAATCCAGGTTCACTGAAAGTCAAGAAAAGCTTTTCCTACAGCGTTTGGATCAGACCTTGAGTTGCCACCAGATATCCAGCGAATGCTGTAATCAGGAGACAGAGGAATAGCTGTTTTGGAAAAGAGGTGCATTTCATAAATCATAGAACTGTCTAGGTTCGAAGGGACCCTTCAGATCATTGAGTCCAACCATCAACCCAACACTGCCAAAACCACCACTAAAACATGTCCCTCAGCACCACGTCTGCCCAGCTTTTAAATACCTCCAGGGATGGTGATTCTACCATTTCCCTGGGCAGCCTGGTCCAAGGCTTGACAACCCTTTCGGGGAGGAAATTTTTCCTAATATCCATCTTAAACCTCTCCTGGTGCAACTTGAGGCCATTTCCTATTGTCCCATCGCCTGTTCCTTGGGAGAAGAGGCCGACTCCCCCTGGCTACACCCTCCTTTCAGGGGGTTGGAGAGAGCGAGAAGGTCTCCCCTCAGCCTCCTTTTCTCCAGGCTGAACACCCCCAGCTCCCTCAGCCTCTCCTCACAAGACTTGTGCTTTTTAGTGTAAAGAATTACCTTCCCCATCAGCTGCAGGTCCAGCTGCCTGGATAACTGGGGGAAAACAGAGAGATTCAAGTGGTGTTGCAACCTGACACGTAAAGGCATAGGTGACAGTGGGGGGTAAAGATCTATCATGAAGCCCTGGATCCTCAGAAAGGCTCCTCGGTGTCTAGTCTGGGATGCCACACCGTGCAACTAAACAAAAGCCTGCAAGGGCTGTTTTAGGGAACGTGCAGATTTTTCTCTAGCTATTCCTGCAGCCCTCAGCCTTTCGTGACGAGAGCCAGAGGATTAGGTACTAATTAGATTTGAGGGTACTCCCATCGGGCTTCTCCTTCTGGTGGGCGGATGCTGTTTCTAGGGAAGACCTGGTAGTCTGTTGTTTGTTTGTGGTTGTTGGTGTTTTGTTGTGTTTTTTTTTAACAAAAAGGGATGTTCCGGTCATCCTGCAGGTTTGGGATCTCCAAACCCAGAAAATTCCAGCTACTCGAAGCAAAACCAGCCTTTCCTACACAGAAGAACATGGCCAACCTGCTAATCAATTAGCCAAATAACTAGAGGGAGAAAAGACTGCTGTGGGTGCCAGATGACTTACTGCAGTAAAACAGCCCAGGGTGGGAGCAGCCTTGATGCATTAGACATGCAGATATTTTGCATTTCTGAACATTAGGGTTGTTTTTTTTTCATGCAAGTAGCTCAAGGAAGAAAGTGTGGTGCTAATGCACGCTGCAGCCTGTCATTCTGCAAGTGCAACTGAAACCCTGGGTAACGATGCTCGTAACTGAAACCGGCAGTAAATAGGGTGTAATCTACTCAGCAGGAGTCAGAGAGTGGTGTCAGGGGTTGTGAAGTAGGTAGAGTTTCCAGCCAAAGACTTCACTACCCAAAATCAGGGCCTGATTTTCAACAGAGCTCATGCAGAACTGAAAGCTTCTGAAAAATCTGGCTTCTCCCTGAAATCTGAGCACTTAAACCATGTCCTGAGCTCTCCGCATTGGTCAGGTTGACTATGGATCCGCTAAAAATGTAAACACTGTTGTTTCTTCTCACCCAGCTAAAAAAAAAATCTCACTGGCCAGACCCCCAGCAGTATGAAATGATTGAGAAACACCTGACTTCAGTGCAATTGTGCTCATTTCCACAAGATGAGAAGTGGGGTGCCATGAAACGCCGAGATCCCGCTGGAGACTGGGTGTGAAGGGTTTTTAAGGAGACCAAGTGAAAGGAATGTGATCCTCCTTGCCTTCCTCCACCAGGAGCTGCAGGCATTAATCACAGCCTGTGGTGACAGCTCCAGGCTCTGCCATCCCATTCACTTCTGCAAAGCATCGCACCG
This sequence comes from Calidris pygmaea, assembly GCA_003697955.1. Classification (NCBI taxonomy): domain Eukaryota; kingdom Metazoa; phylum Chordata; class Aves; order Charadriiformes; family Scolopacidae; genus Calidris; species Calidris pygmaea. The sequence goes on from QJSC01019265.1 coordinate 455,700, forward strand.
GTCAGAGAAAGGACCATGGAGACTCGACTCCAGCTGCAGGATCTCAGAGCTTGGTTGGTCCCCTGCGTGTCAGTACCCATCTCCTAACAAAGTGACCCAAACTCTTCCATATTTAAGATTAAGACAAGATAGAGAATTCCCCAGTGAGGCTGACACCATTTGTGTGTTTAGCTACACAGAGGGTGCAAGAGCGCAATGCTCTGAGTTGACACCATGTCTTCGCAGGATAGGCCTCACGGTATTAAAAGAAACAAAAATAACCCTAAAACACTACAGACATGAGGATGTGACTTTAAACAGAGCTCAAGACAAAAGCTTTGTTCAGGCCACAAAGATTATCAGGAGCTGGAGCACCTCTCCTATGAAGACAGGCTGAGAGAGTTGGGGTTCTTCAGCCTGGAGAAGAGAAGGCTCCGGGGAGACCTTAGAGCCCATTCCAGTAACTTAAGGGGGCCTACAGGAGAGATGGGGAGGGACTCTTGATCAGGGGGTGGAGCAATAGGACAAGGGGAAATGATTTTAAACTGAAAGAGGGGAGATTTAGATTAGACCTCAGGAAGAAATTCTTCAGTGTGAGGGTGGTGAGACACTGAACCAGGTTGCCCAGAGAAGCTGTGGCTGCCCCACCCCTGGAAGTGTTCAAGACCAGGTTGGATGGGGCTTTGAGCAACCTGGTCTAGTGGGAAATGTCCCTAAAGCCTCCACAAAGCTGAGAGCCCATCCTGTGATGCACTTGCTACCTAGGAGTGGTACGAAGCAATGCCCAAGCATTTCCTTTCCTCCTCCTGGCAATGTGCATGGACCACAAGAGAGCTGGCAGTCAGTATCAGTGTCACCAGTGTTTATCCACATGAGCCTGGGGACAGTGGAGTAAGACAGCAGCATGCAAATCCCAGATTGGGAGTCCATTATTGCACAGCCCTCTGTAGTTTTCTGCCCCGAATCGGCACACATCATCCTCTCACCAGTGACAGTGTTGTCATTTAGGTGACTTTGTGGTTCTCAATCTTATTTGTGTGCTTGAAGTCCCATCTGACACCCAAACTGGGACTGAACTGTTCAGATGCAGACACAGCATTTGATCCAGTCAACCAAGATCACCTCCAAGACTGTGGGGACAAGCGAGCCCCTCCAGGAACCCATCCACTCAGTCTGTTGGAGAAGCCAGCATTATTTCTCCCACTGACTACACCAAGGAAGCCTGAGGTGACTGGTTTCACATGGATGCCCCCGCATTTATCCCATTCCTGTGCTCCCTGAGCACCTGGGAATGTCAAAAAGACTACTTAGCTGACTCTGTAGGACTGGTTTGGCCCTCAAACCACCATTCGGAGAGTCTTGGTAGCAGTACCACCAAGAAAGACACCCATCTGAGTGAGTCCCAGCCAAAAAGGCTGCATTAGAGCAAGAAACCATAGAAAACTCCCTCCTCTGGAAAGTCAGAGAATCGATACGTAGCCTCTGTTCATCTGAGAGTACTCAGGAAACCGGCATCAATTTTTTAAGCCTCCAGCAGGAAGTTCAATAGATTTGCCCTGCATTCAATCCCCCCCAAAAGCCCGGCAGGTAGAGAAGCTGAACAAAAGACCTGACCTTTTCTCCCTCCCTGCGCTTTCACGCAGCCAGAGCAGAACAATGGACCACGGTGGCATCCGATCCCCGCTCGGCGCAGCCTCCCGAGGAGGGCAATTTCCCTTTGTGCTCCAGCCCCTACCGGCGACTGAGTATTTTTCAACAGCCACAATAATTAAACAAATAAAGTATCCTTTTGCAAAGTGGTCAGGTGTAATTTCAGCATAATCCAGACTAGCAGGCTGAGCTGAGCTGGGCAAAATGTTGCACTCACAGATTGGCCAAACAGTGTTTGAAATGTGTTTTCATCTCTACTTTATCCATAGATGAACTCCTAGTCTTGCTAGGGTCTTCACGTGGGGTCTGGCACACGACAAGAACAAGTTAGAAATGAAGTCTGTATTTGAAATTGAGGGTGACTTAGAACACGAGCATGCTCTCAAGACTCTCCTCCTTGGAGCAGGGCTGTCCTGCACAGTGCTGGGCTGTACTGGAAGTCCCCTTCCTAGTCCTGAAGACATCAGGATGTCCGCACAACCCTGTGTCAACATCAGAACTCAGATTCTGCCCAACCATGCTCAGAAAACCCCAACTAGCGTGGGCTGAGCAGACCAACAAGTGCTGGTGGGGTGACCATGGACCTGCTCCTTCATGGGCTGCTCAACCCCTGCCAGTGACAGAACAAGGTACACACACAGACTGGTTGACTTCAGGCTGATGTGTTTTACAACTAATGCATGAATTTTGGAGGTGATTCATGGGTGGTATGACCTGTTTGGGGCTGGGTGCAGGAGGCAGCAACCTTCTCGGCCATCTGGGCTTGGCCAGCCCTGCAGCTGAACCACAGCCGTTAGCCCTTAGCTCAGATGCAGGTTGAGCCTTTTGTTGTATTGCTCAGGCAGCTACAAAAATACATCCATAATCTGAGAACAACTCCATGAAGAACCAAAGGAAGTCAGATATACACCTTACATAGAATGATATATATATCCCCTAGATATATACTCTGGCCAATCCTATACTACTGGCTCCAGCTAGGAATAATGTTATTTGGACTGGAGCATCCCCTTGGCCCCTCCAAGCTTTCTATCTATCTCATCTACAAGACCAGAGGACTTACTCCAAGGCAGAGGGCAGGGGAAGGAGCACTGCAGCCGTTGCAGGCTGGGAACAGGGCCCCAAAATGAAATTTGTGGGGTGTTAGGCGATTTGTCCCACTGGCACTTGTTCCTGAAGTGTCTTGAGAGGGATTTAGGTACTTGGGCTCTTCCTAAGTCCCACAAAGTGTTCCCTTTAAAAACCATCTCTAGATGATCTGCCCCCACCCAGCAACGTATGGCAGAGGTAAGATCTGAACGCCGGATTAACCTCAGTCCAATAACTTAATTAATAGGACATTGCTGCTGGGTTTGGTTTTGCTTCGCTATAGAAAGGTTCATTAAGGAGAGTCTTTACTGCAGCCACTGTTTTTGTAATCACTCCAGCAAGCTCTTAGACTGTGTTATTCCCTTACGAATCCCAGCCAATTTATGGAGGAGGGGACAATGCTATCCTCATTTCACACCAAGGGAAACTGAGGCACAACGGGAGGACGTGACTTTCCCCAAGGTCACGCAGGAGAATCAGGAAGGTGTGATGTGCCTCTTGCAGACACCCAAATCTGCACCTATGACTCCAGATCAAAAAGCCTTTAATAAAGACAGCTCCCCTGCCTCTCTCTGTCCTTAAATTGTCCTAATAAGCAGCTGTCTCACCCTCTACTCTTGCTGGTCCCTAATGGTCTGGCCTTGGCTATGTGGTCTGTCTCCTTTCAGTGCTATTAGTGCTGGCTGGAGCAGGGCTTCTGCAAGTTGTTATAATCCCACAAGGTTTTTTTTCTCAGCAGGAACCCCTTTGCTGGGATTTTCGGTGAAATCCTCCCTCCGCCTGCCCCAACACTATCCTCTTATCTCTTGTGGTCCTGGAGAAATTCAGGATGGCCCTTCAGAGAGGCTGGGGTCAGCCTCCAAATGCAGGGACTAGTAGGATTAAGTGGTTTCAAATCAGAAGTTACCAGCCCTGTGTTATCCTGCTGAGACTCCTGATGACTCCAGAGGGTGTTTTGCTTGAACAGGGACTCTACAAATTAAGGAGAGGCTCTGATCTGCCCTTCCAGGGTGCCTTTGGTGCAATCACCATGGCATCCCTCAGGGCAGTATGAGGCAGTGCTGGGACACATCAGTCCTGTAATAGCCTGGATGAGAGGGGTATAGATGCTCCTTGACTCATTGGCCACACATGCAAAATGTTATATTAATCTTGCAGCTGGGGAAACTGAGTCACGGGGGCTGTTTGCTGCTCCATCTACTGCTCTTCACGTTTTGGTGGCACATGAGATGCTCTGTGCTCTCAAGGGCATCATCTGGCTGAGCTGAAGTCATGCCTGCAGGTCTTTGCCAAAGCAGAGTTGGACTAAAGCACATATGAGAGGGGAGATTTAGACTAGATATTAGGAAGAAATTCTTTGCTGTGAGGGTGGTGAGACACTGGCCCAGGTTGCCCAGTGAAGCTGTGGCTGCCCCATCCCTGGAGGGGTTCAAGGCCAGGCTGGATGGGGCTTGGAGCAACCTGGTCTGGTGGGAGGTGTCCTTCCTCGTGGCAGGGGGGTTGGACTAGGTGATCTTTAAGATCCCTTCCAACCCAAACCATTCTATGATTTTATGATATATTAGGTGTTACACAGGGATAAAGTAAAACTCAGTGCATCTCCAAGCAGCCTGGATGGGCAAAAGAACTCCAGGTGATAAACTGACTTCGCTCCATGCCAAGTTCCCACCTGGTGAAGAGCAGAGGCCGAAATAACGACAGAATTCCTTCTGTGAGCAACAGAGCTAACAAAAGCCTCGTTTAGAACCACAAATCACCAAATAATAAGATTTCTTGATGGTCAATAGGGAATAGTCCCCCTCAAGAAACCTTTCCTGCAGGAGGGGCATCCAGGACAGCCTTCTCACCCCAGCTGGGCTCTGGTGTCGGATGGGAGATGGCATCATGCCGCAGGGTGCTAGTTTTCTACCACGCCCACCTGCATATTTTTCATGAAGTGCCTTGGAACCTCATTTTCTTGCTACAGCTCTGTCAAATTTGGAGTGAACTCGGTCAACAAACTACCGCGATTAGGTGACACATCTAAAGAGCCAGGCAGGGTGACCACACAAACCTTGTTTCCTATGGAAATCAGACGAGATGAGCAAGTCAGCTTTAATCAGGCGCTTAATTTATTCCGTTTTTAACAAGCTGCTCCGTTCCCCACCCTTGTTTGCAGTATTTTGAGATATTCCTCCAAGGAAAGGGGTGGCTGTTGCTATTTGTGATTTGCTCTCAGCTATGCGTAAGAAATGGGTGTTTCCTGGGGAAAAGTCTCATTCCCTGGGCTGAGTCCAACATCACAGCTGCACCTGAAAAGCTTGACTTTTGTTCCAGCCCTTTTTGCTTAATATCTTCCCTAACTGCTGAGCTCAGCACTGGGAGGATGGGAGCTGGTTTGCTACTCCGAACAGGAGTCTGCTGTACGCAAAAAAATCCCAGATATAAGAGCAATGGGGGAGATCCAGAGGTTACTCCTAAGAGCAATAAGGTTGCTCAAACAGCTTTCACCCTTCGTTACCCACCACACTAATCTACACTGGTACAATTAACCTGAATGAACAGGAGACCTGATTTGCCCCTTTGTGGTAGCCCAAGCTGACATGGCTCTCATAGAGATCTGGCCAAGATCACTGGGTGCTCTATCATCTCCCCCGTGATGCTTTGGGGGCAGGCATGTCATTTAGCAGTGGAGAAAGCAACATCTCAGTGCCTTGCTGGAATAACCCAGCTCTACTCTCAGAACCTTTCCTTCTCGAGGCACAAGGACATGCTCTGCCACCCAAAAGCACTGGTGGCATCACCAGGCAGAGCTTCCTCCCTGTTGTGCTGGAGAGCAGCAATTTCTTACAGAGGAAGGACAATGTCCTTGCAGTATACCTGGTCTGAGAGACCTCCTTGGCATGAGAGCAGACTGGGCTGACCTGCTCATTAATTGTTTATAAATCTCCGAGTACCGCTTTACTGAATTACATAAAAAGGTCTAATAGTTCCTGCCATGGATCCCGGTCCCTGGGTGAGCTGTGTCTCGGCACCTCAAGTGCTTTAAGATAGTTGGTAGCCCTGCAAGCCTGCAGAAATGAAAAGAAATCCTAAAGTACTGCTGGAGAGTTTTGTCTATTTTTATTTTTTGGCTCAAGGATGCTGTGGCACCAGTCTGGCACGGGGGCATGTTTGGGAGGTGTATCAGTAACACCACTGACAGCTCATGGGGATTTTCAGTAGTTCCAGCAGCACAACCTTTTCTCATGCCTATGTTAAGACTTCTCTGGGCTCTTGCAGCTCCCCAGCAGACAAATGACATGCATAAAGCCAGCTACACCTGAGCTTCTTCTTTTGGGTTTTGCTTCCAAAAGACAGACCACAGAAGCTTGGGTTCTCCTGGCTCTGTTGTTCCACTGGGATTAAGGGCAGCCAAGAAGCTGAGCAGAGGGACTGAAGAGCAAACGGGGATTGTCTTTTTCACTCTGACATTCCTCTGCTTGCAACTTCTCAATAGGCTTGAGGAAGGCTTTTGCATGGAGGCTACAGGTGAAATAACCACCCCCTTTATTGTTCCCGGTAGAAACCTCTTGCAGGCTGTAGGAGAGACAAACCCAGTGTGTGAGGGGGGGGCATTTCTGGAGTTCATCTCAGCCCAGGATAAATCTGCTGGCCTTGATGGCGCTGATCCAGCAAAGCTGAGGGATGAGAGGAAGCAGGACAGAAATAGCTGGGGCAGCACAATGTAATGGCAACCACCGACGATGCTGGAAAACACCCAAAGCCTCGGATGAAGGAGGCAGAGGTTTGATGTACTCTAGTGAGGCTTGCAGGGCTCCTACCAACTCACTACAACATGCACTTTCTGTAGCCCTTGGTCCTCGTGAAGGAGGTTTGCATGTCTTCCTGACAGCCTCAGCCAGACGAGGGGACCCTATCACTGATGATGGGAGGTGTTGTGGTTTGTGGGTGCTCCCCTCCTTCCCTTTCAGCCCCACTGTTATAGAATCATAGAACTGCCTAGGTTGGAAGGAACCTTTCAGATCTTTGAGTCCAGCCATCAACATAACACTGACAAAAACCATCACCAAACCATGTCCCTCAGCACCACATCTGCCTGTCTTTTAAATACCTCTAGGGATGACGATTCCACCACTTCCCTGGGCAGCCCATTCCAATGCTTGATAACCCTTTCAGTGTAAAAATTTTTCCTAATATCCATCCTAAAGTCCCTTGGCGCAACCTGAGGCCATTTCCTCTTGTCCTATCGCCTGTTACTTGGGAAAGAAGACCAACTTCCACCTCTCTACAACCTCCTTTTAACCTCCAACCTTTCAGGAGGTTGGAAAGAGTGATAAGATCTCCTCTCAGCCTCATTTTCTCTAGGCTGAACAACCCACAGTTATGGTGAAGCTCTTTGGTCCCAGATGAGCTCCATGGGACCTTTGCCCAGACTGAGAACTCAGTGCCACCAGGAGGCGAAGCATTTTCTTCTCCCAACCTCTCTCATTGGTAGGAATTCAAACTCCCCCATGCCAACACACACTGGGCATGGAAAACCAGCTTGTTGACTGGCAAAGGAAACCTCAGGATCACAGAAGCACGTGTCAGCTCTGGGATCCACAGGAAAACACCCACAAACCCTGGGCTTTCTAGTCTTGGTCTAGCTGATCACCATCCTCATGTGAATTACTTAATGGCCCGTGAGAGATCTCATATAGAACTTGCAAAAAATCCCACAAAGCTCTCTCTGCCTTTGCCAGCTTGAAAGTATTTTCAACAAAAAAGGGAAGGAGCAGGCTTTATTTTCCTTGACCCACACGATATAGAGCACTGTGACTAAAGTGATGAGGCTGACACCTTTTCTTCTCCAAGACAACTAAGTCCAGTGAGGCAAATATCGTAGAAGAATTGTTTCAGGATGGATCTTGGGGCATGAACAACTCTTGGTGAGTGGAAGCATGAGCTCCACATAAAGTCCATAGCGGATCCAGCTTGTGAGGTCCCCATCTGTTGTATTTCTCTGACAGTGGACAACAGAGAGTTCCCAGGGAGCCGTATAAAAACAGGGTGAAGATTTAGTGGCACTACTCCATAATACTCCCCCAGACTCTAATAAACTACAGCTCAAGAACTTCTTGAGACAAAGCAGGGTAGCTCTGCTCTTTGATATATATATATATTTTATAGATCTTGAGAGGCTTTTCATCAACAAAATTGTCCAAGTGCTTTTTTAATCAATCAATATTTTAAGAACCACAGGACCCTGCAGTAAGGAGTACCACAGATATCAGGTTGTGTGGATTATTATTTTTTTTTGCTTTGAAACTGTTCTCTGTTAGCTATATTTGATGTTCCCTAATTTTTATATTGCAACGAAAAACTATGGAAAATCCTCCTTTTGCCTTCACCACGCAAACACGATCTTCCAGGATCTGTAACATATCTTCCCCCCCATCTCTTTTCAGCTTGGAGACTTTGTCTAAACAATCCTTCCTGGTGTGGAAGCTGTTCCAGATCTCTGACCATCCTTCCTTTCCCTGAATCCTCCCCAAGTGACCTACATTGTTTTGGAGATGTAGGGACCAGAACAGCCTTTTTTTAATTTGGGTTACTTGAAATAAGTCAGCAGAGTGAAATGTGCTCTCTGGACAACGACAGGTACCCTGGGGAACACACAAGGGCTTGATCCCAAGAGATGGGTCTTGGTCTTAAGTCTAGCACTGCCCAGGTAGGGCTCAGAGCACCTTCTCCCTATACCTCAGTGTCTTGGGCAGGTGAGTCCTGCTCAGCATTTGCAAACTTCCTTCAGGTGGAAGGTATTTCACAGCTGCAACCTGTAAACACTATGAGATTAAACCATAATATTCCTAAAATACTTTACATTTACATGGTGCTGTTGACAGCCACCTTCATCCAGGCAGTGTAGATACCTGCCATTTTCTGTTTCTCCTCCTTTGCCAACCTTCACCTTGTGCCCATCCTCTCTCCAGCTCTCTGATGATCCCAGATTTATCTTGCCATCTCCAAAGTCAGGAACTGCTGAAGTGAGTGGCTTTGTCTCCTTGGGGTGAAGCCCCCTCCCAACACAGCTCCCAGTGTACAACCCAGTGTCAGACGGGAAGGGGCAGGGGGGTTGGAACTCAATGATCTTTAAGGTCCCTTCCAACTCTAACCATTCTATGATTCTAAGAGAGGACAACTTGTGCTTACGGCAAGACCAGGATTCACAGAGGCTCAGTTCTCCCAACATTCAGCATAACCTTGGGCATGTCTTCTTGCAAGTCTTCCTTCCTCCACATCTTAAAGTTGGAGGCCAGGCTGCCTGTGCAGCAACAGCAGCAGTGGAAACCTCCACCCAAGGCAGCCCATTAGTCTATAATCAACCTAAAGTGTAAGTTTTAGCTCCTTTCATGCATGTGGAAAGTGTATTTGGGTCACCTGCTCGCCGGGCAAACACCAGGTTATTTCACCAGGTTAAATACAGGAAAGGGGATGGCAGCAGCTGAAAGGAACTTGCCAGGACAGAGGTCCGAGAAGAGCTCAGTGCTTTCCTGCAGGTGCTCCGAGACTGCCAACGGCATCAAGCACCCAGTTCTCGATTCCCAGCCGGGCTGAGGTGGGGGTTGGTACTAAGATGCTCAGGCCGGGGGGCTCTGGGGAGGACTCAGCCCACGGTGCTAAGAAATGAAGAGGTCCCTCGAGATTTTTTTGGCTTTGGACATACTTTTGTGTATTTATTTGGCACTCGATCTACTTCAAATACCTGTTTTTCATTGGATTGCCACACGTTGCACTCTCCTCGTGCGGGGGTAACAACCACACCTCGCCCTCTCCCAGTGTCCCAACTGCAAGAGAGTTTCAGAGCAGGGGCTCTGTGCTCAGCTTTGGCGTTGTGGGGTTTGGGGGTGCTACCTGGGGATGGATGGAAAACCTAGTCACGGACCCTGCTGGGGCATTCCTGTCCTGAGAGAAGTTTCTGGCTGTACACAGCAGCTCTGCTTGGGGACCAGACCATCACAAACACACCGACTCATCCCATATCAGGTTCTCCTTGTACGTTGCCTAACAGAGAGGAGCACTTCAGGGTGCAGAGCTCTCTGACACGCTGTCTCCACATCCTGCCGGCCCCTTGGTACAGTGACACTCGTCCCACTCCCCTTCGGGAGCAAGAAACCTCTGGCTCTGCCCCAAGCGAACAATGAAAGTCCCCGTTTCACCTCTCTCACCCTCAAAAGGGACAGACAGAGCTGATCTGGCAGCGAGTGGAGACAACAAGAGCTTGGTGTCAGTGGGGACAGCCAAAAACATGCCTGGATTGGAAGCTGCTCTCTGCAGCAGCTCCAGGAAAGGCTTTGGAAAGAAAAAAAAAAAAAAAAAAAAAGACCTATGAGCTGACAATGCCTTCATTAATCACAGCATAATCCTTTCCATGGCAACCCAAGGATTGCGAAGTCACAAGTTAGCCAGCGTAAGACAGAAACACTGTACAGCAGCCCCTGGTCCATGGAAACTTAATAGCGAGGGAGATGAATCGACTGCTCTGAGGAGGGGAAATGAATTAGAAATAATACTGCCTTGGAAAAGGGATTCATCCCCGGGCTGGATTCAAGTCTCATCAATGTTGGTGTCCGTGGGGAGACACCGTAACTTCATGAAGTTACTCCAGTCTCGCCCCAAAGAGCCCATCAGCACAACTTAAACATTAAACACTGTTTAGACAAAGGCACTTGGAAATCAGCAGAGCTCAGGGCTCGCAAAGCCACAGGTGAAAACAATTTTGACCGTCAACCAACAGGAGGGAAGTGCTGTCCTGGGTTTTGCCCTTATTTGTCCCTCTTCTGCTGTCCCTGGGATAGTTCAGACACAGGGTAGGAGGAAGATTTGCACGGGGTCTCAGAGGGATGAAGGTTTTGTCTGAAGCTTTGGCAAAGCTCAGCCCAAAGCTGCAAAACCATCCCATACCTGCACACTAACACTGTTGGGACCTTGCAGTCCCTCAACTCATGGAAAGAGAGGAAAGACCCACAGCATCATACAGTGGAGAAAGAGGGGACAGGACTCAGGTTGCCACACAAGCCATGTCCTTGACATCTTGAGACAAAAGCACTTAACCTGTACTTTGCATCAAGTTTAACCAACCAAACACTTTGGTTCTTGAGCATCCTTTTGCCCAGCCCATGGACAGAAGCACTCTCACAGCAACGCAACAGCCTGGAGCTGTGGGAGGACCACCTCCGGCTCCTGCCAGCTCCTGCAGGGGGGATTTAGCAGCCAGGGGCAACCAGGCAATCTTAGACCTCCTGCCTTGTTGCCTACAAGACATGTCCTCCACCGTACACCCCAGTCTTCCACCAAGAGATGCCAGTTCCACCTTCCTTAGGATATCATGGCTGTAAGTAGGAAAACCTGGGAGTGTTCTTTGGTTCTGTGCTCAGCTGCTCCAGCAAACGTCCTACTCCCAAACCAGGCAGCAAACTGCTTTGTGGGAATTCCCTGTCCCACCTTGGCTCTCAAATCCCTGCCCAGGGATGGTCCTAATAATTTAAACAGTCCTGGGCAATGATTACCAGCACCGGTGTGACCCAGGGGGACACACCACCAAAACACAGCCTGGACGCAAGCTGTGCTACGCTGCAACCAGGGGAAACTCCTGCTGCCTGAGAGCAGGTTGTGCTTTAACTGCCTGGGTGGTGCATTTGGGGCTGGATCAGAGCAGGGAGAGGTTGAGGTGGTCCCCGGGACCCCATGGGGGGACACTTAGGGCCTTGTGGCACCACCAGGAGGTCGGTGTAGCAGGCAGATCCCCAACCGCCTCCCCCCATCCCTGAGCACTTCTAGACATATCCCGGAATATGAAAGGGGGGACGGGGGGGGCTACATACGGCAGCACAGGAGGGAAATGACCCCCACCCCACACCCCAGCTCACTGCTAGGTGACCCAAGCTAAATTAAGCAGCAGCTAGAAATTACCGAGACGCTAATCCCTGCTGCGGGAGCCGAGCCGGCTGGGGGTTGTTGGGCATTTTTCTGGCAGGTCTGCCATCGTGTCGCCTCCCTCCCAGCGAGCCCAGCCCCTTCCCCAGGTTGGATGCGGGCGCCGGAGCCGGCTCGCTGCCCTCCTCGATGGACCTTATCCATCCCACCCCCATCGCACATCACCCCGCCCCACTGCACCCCTACAGCACCCCCCATTGCCACCCGGGGCACCCCACCAGGGGCACCCCGGGTGCAGCCTTACCTTAGCGGGGCATGGCCGGGGCTGGAGCCGGGGAAGGGGCGCTGGTGCCCGGCGTGGAGCCGCCGCTGCCTCCGGCACCGAGCGAGGGCAGCGCCTGCCCTGCCCGCCGCTGAGCCTCTTAGCGGGGGAGGAGCCGGGATACAGCCAGCCCCCGGTACGTGTGAGTGTGTGTGTGTGAGAGAGAGAGAGAGTGTGTGTGTGATACCTGCAGCCCGGGGACACCTTAAGGACCTCGCTCCCCAAGCATCCCACCTCCCCCCCCCCCCCCCAACACCGCATCCTGCATCCCTGGGGTGCGGTACCCGGACCATGGTACCCATGGAAAGCCCTGCAGAGATTTAAGCTGCGTTTCCAAGTCCTGGTTGTGCAGAGTCTCGATGGCTTCTTGGGCAAAGGAGTGGGGGGGGACGACTAGGAGAATCCCTCTGCCCCACGCAAAGAGGTCTCGGGGATGCGCAAGGGGATCCTATTGAGGTCCTGTGGGACAGGGGCAGGAGCTGACAGGCATTCTGGTTTGAATGCACCAGCCCGCTTTTTGAAAGGTGGAAATGGAGAGAAAAACACTTGAGGACCAGGAAACTCATAGCTGAGGTTTTGCCTAGAAGTTTAACTCTGACCTGGTGACTCCCTGCCCAAATCTGGGCTGGTGTCTTTCCTCTTTCCTGCTGAGAAAGGTGGGGCTGGCTTTTAACTGTGTTATGAAACACCACCAAGGTTTCTTACTTGGGTACAAAGCACCACATTTCTTTACTGAATGATGCAAAACACGCACCTTTTTTTTTGCAGCATTAACACGCAAGGTGTTTCTAAGCTCCACTTTGGAACAAGGGTGCATAGAGCCCTCCACCCAGGATGGCTGAATTTTTTTGGGTGATACTGCAGAAGGAGAGATGAGAGGGAGCCTCCCTGCTCCAAACTCTGCTGAAAATGTGGGAGAAGTCACATCACGGCCACCCTGTCCCTTCCCTAGCCCTTGGAAACTCCCCGTGGCTGCCCAGCCCCATTGTAGGAACCAGCTATGAACAGACTTAGTTGACTTTAGGCTCCAGAGAGACGATTTGGGACCAGCTAGAGCCATACTCGGTTTCCCTCAAGTCCTACTCACCGTGCCAATGTGGTTTGTGTGGATGCGAGGGCAGATACTGGCTGTGTCCGGGAATTGCTTTGCTGGGGACCACATCCGATGAGCTTGGAAAGGGTCCCACCTCGGGCAGCCTTTTCCTGTGACCAGCATGTCCCATGGGTGTGTGGAACGGCAGCAAGGCATGCTCTGCCAGGGACACAGGGCTGGACGTGCTCTTCTGCCCGGAGTTTGAAGGTGGGATTTGAAGAGCACGAGGAGCCTTTGGATGACTCCTACTCAGCAGACTGTCACAGCTGTGGGTCATGGGCTAATCCCTGGGTGTTTAATAACACCTGGAACATTGACCAAGGAGGTGGTAGCACCTGAGCAGCTCTGAGAGGCAGGCAATGAAGCCATCCCCTTGCTGAAAGCCCTGGTACCTCTAGTAAACTCCAACTCCTCTTGAGCGTCATGAGGCTCACATCTGTATGGGAGGACTGTATATGGGTGTTACGGTGGGACCAGGATGAAGGGGACCAGGGTGAAGGAGAAATATTCTAGTCTCATCTTGCAACAATAGCAGGATGTCTCTTCCTCCTTGAACATGCTCTTGCAGGTCAAAAGGAGACTCTGAAGTGTCAGTTTAGTTAGTTTAACATTAGTGAAGGGAAATCCCTGGCAGACGACAGTGCTGGAGGGATGAGGAGATGCTGCACGACCTTTGGGGATCCTGGGCTGGATCCCACCTGGAGCTGTGCACCACTCTACTCCTCGCTGCTGGAGGAGCTCCCCACACCTCCACACTGATGTGCTGAGGTCCCACACCAGTTCCAGCATCCCTGCCCACGTGGTGCTGTACACCACTGGCACGGGGACAGACAGGGTTACAAGGCAACCTCCACTTTCAAGCCCACTGCCCTGGTGCCAGATAAACTGGTGGATGCTGGTAGGGAAGCACCATACCCCATACCTACAGGATGATTTGTAGCTCATCCAGGATTGCAGAAGACCCTTTTTTTTTTTTTTTCGAATGTGCACAAAGCAGGGCTTGGTAAAACCACTTGGTCTACACCAGAGTTCTTGTGCTACATGCAGCAGCAAGTATCACAGCCCCATAGGTGCTCAGCCACGTCTACTGCTCAGGACACCCTCCAGGGCAGTATTAGGATGTTTGTGAGGTTGGGATGTTTGTGAGGTTGAGATGTTTGTGAGGCTTCCCCCCCCCGAAGAAGGGTCCTTGCAAGCTGTTTCAGTGATGAAGGCAGCGGAGTAGGATGCTCCTTTTTCTGTCTAGGGTTTGGTGACACACTTTGTCCAAGGGGACGGTCAGTAGGATGTGGATGGGTGCCCCCACCCCATGATAAAAAGGCTATTTCCAGATGCCTGCTTCAGGCTCTTGAAGACAGGCTGCCAAAGGGCACAGCTTCTCCATGCTCCAAAGACCTCAAACACAGGCAGGTGATGGAGCCGAGATGGGAGCAAGACCTTGGGACTAGCACTTTGGGACGTTACAGCAGCAGGACTGGAGACTCCTGTGGGCAGGGACAGCCTTTTTGCTTTGCAAATGCTCCCAACATGCAATGTGCAGGTTTGTCCTTTGAGGGAAAGCCATCCAAAAATCACATCCTTCTGCTGATTTGCCCATAATCCTTTTTTTAAATTAACTTTTTTTTTTCAATCTGTAGAGCTTTTTCCAAGCCAGCTGAGGCTCCAAAACCCAAGTTGCCTGCATTGTGGTGACTTTGAGGCATAGGATGGAAAGGTTTTACTGTCAGAGGAGGTTACCCTTCCCTTCCCTGGCTTTTCCCAGTGAACGTGAGTGTAACCTTGCGTGAAACCTTCATGCAGATTCCCTTGCCTCAGTCTCAAAGTCCGCAGAGAAAAGAATTTGAACGGAGTTGAGTGAATGAAGCAAATTAAAAAAGGCTCTGCAGAGCCACCTGGTGCCCGTCAAAAGCATTCCGGAAGAACAGAGGAGTTTAAAGGCAGGGAGTCTGAATAAAATATACACAATTTATTCATTGGAGGTTTACAGCTGTACAACATTGGCTTTCTGTTTGGACCACTCTCTGATCTTGTGCAACATGACACGTCAGTGCCTTTGGAGATGAAGACAAGCCACAGCCTGTTTTCACACGCAGGCGTCGAAAAGAAATGGGTTTCACGGAGTGTAATGGGAGGCTACTTGCGACCATTGAAATGATTAACAAAAGAAATGGAAAAAAGAAATCAGAGACACGTCCTGCACCACCTGGGAGGGACTGGAAAGTGCTTATCAGACCTGTCCTCCCCTCAGACGAAAAAAAAAACAACAAACGAAACCCTGAATATTTGTTTACTTCAAAGAGAAAAGGCATCAACATCAGGAATGGCATTTCAATAACTCCTCTACAAAGAAGACAAAAAAAAAAAAAGCAAAAAGGTATTTTTTGTTATTCTGTTGGAAATGTAAAGGGAAGAAAGCTTCTGCTTTAGCTTTTCAAAATTTTTTTTTTTAAAAAAAAAGGAAAAATATTACTAATATTAAGACATTTTGGTCCTGATATAGTGTGATAATGGTTTTTGCTTCTTTCTTTCTTTTTTTTTTTTTTTTTTTTTTGAGGAAGCTGTTAAAAAGCTGCCTTTCCTCTCTTTATGGCTTGATTCTTTGTAGGAAGGAAGCTGCCCATGGGTACCAGGGCATCGTTACTCCTCAGCAAGCTTCAGCGCCGTTCCTTGGGGATCACGGTGCAGTTTGGCACGTGGCAGGGCACTCCTGGCCAAATGGCTCTCCTTTGCTGAAGCTATCGGTAGCCTGATTTCCTGAGAAAACAAGGCTAAAGCTGGCAGGCTGGCTAACTCCAGCTGCCGATGATGGTGCAAAGCTGCTGGGATGTTCCTGGGATGTTCTCCCTTAGGTAACAGCTTCTCCCTGCCAGGTGAGGCATCTTTGGGCATCACAGACCCTCTCACGTACCACTCTCAACGTCAGTCTGTGAGATCTTCTCCTAAGACCTAAATCCTGCCCCCAAAATGCTGCTTCCATTTATTTTCAGTGGTGAGTCCAATGAACAAAGCCAGAATAAAATCAAAATATCTCTGAATTGGTCTGCCCAAATTCAAGGCTTTGCTTTGACCTTGGTGTCAAAATGCCACTTTATCAAATTAGGAGCATTTGAGCCAATTCTGCTCAACTAAACCAGGTCCCGGTGATGGCAACAGGACCTGGAAGGTGCTCAGCACAAGCCAGGAATAGCTAGTACTTGGGATGAGCATTCTGTGGGCCACAACTTGCCTCTAAGCTTGGAAAACAAGACCTAAGAAAATAAGCAATTTGGTCAAAAACTCAATTCATAACCACAGGAGGTAAACCCTGAAGATGAGGAAAGGGGAACAACAGCCTGCAAAAAATCTATGAAGTTGTACTCTTTGCTTCTGGATGCACCAACAATTGAGATGGCAGCTAACATTGAGATGGCAGATGAATTTGGGGAACATCTTACCATGTTAAACACTTAGTAGATTTTTAGGGACTTTAAAAAAAAATACAGATTTGCAGCATAAACATGGTTATTTAGTTGGACAACAAAAACCCTACTTGCTATGGCAAAAGAAGGCTTTCATGTCCCTTTGCAGGCAGAGGACTCTGCTCAGGCCAAAATTTACCAAGATGACAAGTTTAATCATAGAAATTCATTTCCACTTGCATGCAGGTGACTGCAAAAGATTCGCTCTTTAGAAAATCTGACAGAAAAAAACCCTTACCTTGCACCATTCTTAAAGGCACATGAAGTAAAAAAAAAAAAAAAAACAAACAACCTAAGCAACAGAAGGAAAAAATGGTTTGAAACCTGCCCTGATCAGCTGCTTGAAAGGCCAGACAAGGGTTTGTTGTTTGGCTTATCTCGGATGGTTTTTAAGAAGCCGGATTCTGCCACCCAGTGGAATAAGGAGGATAAACCCAGTCTTCATGGCAACCAGGAGCAGAGCATGGCCCTAGACATGGCCCCAGGGATGGTTTTTGGGTTGTGCTTGTGAGACTGGCTCTAGCACTGTGCAACTCATCCTCCAGGCTGGGAGACTGGAAATCAAAGGTGAGAGATGGACACTGGCATGAATGAAATATTCCCAGCACTTTCAGGCTGCACTGGGAGCAGCACTCCTCTTCTCTTCTCTAGTACAAGCTAAAATCCCACCATTTTTAAAAAATAATTTGGGAAAGCGAGGCACTGAGAAATGATGCACTGTATGCAGCGGTAAAAGATGGAGCCCGTTGAGCAAAGCTCCCCATCCCTTGGACCTGATGCTTTGGCCTTCAGAGGAACCGATCCCCTCTTACCTAAACACTCAACGGCCCCAGCAGACAATCCAGCCCAGCTACTGGGGTGAGCTCTTGGGATGGGGACTGCATGAAGACATGGGGACAGCAGGCACCGTGGCAGTTCGAGAGGCACACGCAGGAGCTGAGTCCAGACCGATTCAAGAGCTTGACCCCAGAGAACAGTTGCCCCACCATGGTTGTTGGGCATCTTTGTATCCTTCAGAGCTGCACGGGGTTGAACAAGACTCAGGAGGAGATAGCTTGTTCCAAAAAATGATGGAGCCCTTAGTCTCATTGCCCCTGTGGATTTGGGATTGCCTTGGTGCATCCTTCCAGTTGCAGTAGGCAAAACCATACCCAGAAAACATCCAAAAGGCCCCAATCTGTTTTTCTACTTCTCCTTTGCTGAGGTGCCTCCACGGAGAAGCGATTAAACGGCAGTTTTCACAGGAGATGACTCCACGCACACTACTCTAAAACCAAGCAGAGACATCGAAGGGGCATTGAAGCAGCGGGTGGGACCGTGGTGGCCACACGTGTGCGTGGTGGCACCTGTGTGCCAGCCCGTGTAAACAAACAGCATCAGGGCACCGCGCCGTGGCTGTCGGGACACACGGCATGCCCACGGCCATCCCACGGGGCACAGGGTGGGAACGGGGGCTGCGGAGGACGCCAGCAGAAGGATCGTTGCGGTTCCCCAAAAAGGCACCTTTTTTTTTTTTTAAACATTGAAAACACAAGACTGGCTCCTTTGAGTGGAATGCATGCATGGTTCATATACACCTTGCAGATGGTTGGTAGGCTCTGTGTGTGTGTGTATATATATATATGTATGTACGTGTGCATGTTTATATACACATATGTGGCACCAGAAGAAGAGTCCATGAGTCCTTAGACGTTGGTGAGGATGTTACTGCTGAGCAGCCTCACAGCGATGGTTCCAGAGAGATCGTTTGATCTCTTGTTCCCCTTGTCCTGGAGGTGCAAGGTGTGCACTGACTGCCGGTCGCTGGGGTCCCCTGTGAGTGCCACTTGGCCCAAGAACTCGTCACTTATTAGGTTGTGGTTCCAGATCTGGGGAGACAAAACAGACATGAGGGCATCTCCTTGAGGGATGCAGTTAACCTTCATGCGCCAGGGAGGAGAAGGGGTTATTGGGGACCTGCTCTGAGATGGAGCTGTGGAGGTGGTCGAGGTGTGTGTGTGGGTCACTCTGTAAGTGAGAGGGGTGAAGGACATGCTTCCACCAGTGGTCACAGCTCATCCACGCTGATGGGTGGTTGAGCTGCATGAACTGGTGATGCTCAGCCTTGGGGAACAGACACATCATGGACAGTGTGAGGAGAGGGCAGGTGGGTGGGGGCTAAGTGAGAGAGAGTCTCCATCCCTTGACTCACTGTTTGCCTGCCAGGTACCTGAACAATGATGGGTTGTCCTGGCTTCTTGCGGTAGAAAAGCCCTTTCACATCAAATTCTGGAGACACCGTGTTCTTCTTCACCGGAGAGCGAACTTTTTGCCCTTCGCACTTTATGATCACATAAGGGTCAGCTCCTGGGGAGACAAAAGGGAATTTTTGCTTTGTTGTAGCTCCTGTAAGTCCTCAGAGCCCTTTTCCTGGGGTGTCATGCAGCACTTTTCCTCCATACCCTACCAGAGGAGACAGATATCTGCCAAAGGGTTCATCACACCTCAAATGATGTCCATGAAGCCCAGCTGTTGGGCTCAGGCTTACTTCTGTTAGGTGACATTGTCCCTAGGCAGCAGGTGGTGATGGACTACTATGAAATGGCCACCTCTTCCTTGACGCCATATTCTACATAAACACTCCTACGTCACTCCAAATCCTCCTGAATCTCTCATGGCAGACACTGCCCTGCTCAACTCTCCTTTCAGGATTTGCTCTGCTGAAGGCAAGCAGAAATAAAGCCATGGAGAAGAGAAACAGGCTCACAGAGGTTGTTTCATGACAGGAAACACCAAGAAGGCAAGGGCCTTCAAGCTGCAAAAATCCACTTGCTTCCACTGCAGTTTATATACTCCCAAGCCAGGCTAACCTTGGTTTTACTTTAAGGTGGTAAGTAGCTACCTCAGCAGGGACTGTGCACAAATCATTGGCATATCTTCCTCCTAGACCTAGTGGGACTCAAACACTGCAGGAGATGTCAGCATAACAATGAATGTTGGGGTAAGAAAAATGCTGGGTGGTCAGGGTGACAAGAGATGGCACAATGCTGAACCAAAATGAAGTGTGAAGGTGTGCTCGTTTATGAGATCCCAACATGAGACCATTTGGGCACCGGGAAGGGCTTGGTGAGTAACCAGTGAATGGAGAGCCTTAGGGTGGAAAGGTATTTAAAAGTCTTTTAAAGAGGTGAAGATGGTTCTTAGAGTATTTGCTGTGGGCAAGAATTCAGGGAGAAGATCAAAATGTCAAAAAGGATCATTGGTGGCAGTGTGAGACGTAGGGAAGAGAAAGGTTAGGCATTGAGGGGCAACCAGGGGAAATGAGTGGATAGTTGAGGAGATGCAGACAGAATGGGTAAGTGGGAAGCCAGAGGAGAGGTTCATGAACGTAACGGGTCCGTGGGAAAGGAAGGCTATTTCAACATCCTAGCTGGAATAAGACAGTCATGGGGAACAAGTAGGCCACAGAGATGGAGAGTAAAGTTACCAAGTTCAGAGACTACCAGCCCTGAGCTTCCAGGAGAGGGAAAGAGTGAACATTTTCCCCTTATTAAACAAGTGCTTGTTTGGGGAATTTCAGTAGAGAATGAGCTATTGCTATGGAAATTTAACTGCCAGAATGCGTTTTCTCACCACAAGCTTTAATGACTCTGGCGGAAACACAGCCCAGGTGGATGAGTTTTGTTGTCCAAGAGAATTGTGGAAACGAGGAGGAACAAACCACCCCTTTCTGAGGGCCTGAGATATAAGAACCACATCTTTGATTGCCAGACCACCTCCTTGCTAGCATTTTGTTTGCAAAGACCTGGCTCCCCTGGTGGGACACAGCTGCTGGATTTCACAGCTGTTTTTCCAAACTAGCCTTGTCTTTTGGGATGTCCCATTAAATCCTCATATTCCATCAGCCGGAGCCAAATTCCCATCTGTAAATCACTATTTCCAAAGAAACGTGAAAGGCCTGGGTTGAGAAATGAGAGAGATGCCATTGCACTGGAAAGCATCGAACATGCAGACTGTTGGTGGTAGGAGCTGAACAGCTGGAAAACAGCTGGAAAAAAGCCATTCCCAGCAGCCTCTGGCTGAAAAAAAAAAAAATGTTTTATGGCTCCAGAAACTGGATGTACTCTTGTATGACGAAAAGATAAATCTCCTTGTTTCTGTGAACAGAGACTTTTGATTACAGATTTCCCTGCCTTGCTACAGATACACTCAGCTATTTTGAGTAACCCAAGGAAAAGCAACATACCTAGGGCAAAATTCCGTCCCAAACTCCAGACAAGGTAGGAGGACTCTCTTTGTGGCATGTGATAAATAAGAAAATTGGGCTACTCTTTGCCCTAAGGAAGGATCCTGCTCATCACTTTCAGGGCTCTAGTGATATGCAGCCCTGATAATAATGCTTGGGTTGAAAAAAAAAAAAAAAAAGGATTTTAATTACATTTTTAATTTAGATGTTTTAAATTTTAAGTTCTCAATTTCTACACTTTACACTTGGCTTGAAAGTGACTGGCTAACCCTTGCTGCATTCAACACATGACCTTGGCTCAGGAGATGGGGGAGAAATTCCAATTCCATTCCAATGGTGGAAAGGAACTTGCTTCTTAATAACACCCCCTAGGCCTTTCATCCCTACTTCAACAACCTTCCAGTACAAGAGTTAGGTTGATGGTTGGACTAGATGATCTTAACGTCCCTTCCAACCTAGACGATTCTATGATTCTAAGTCATGACTACCCCTGGGTTTCTTGGCCCAGATATCCCAGGAGGACTGAATATGGGGCTCCTGCCATGAGCTTCTGCACAACTGCAAGACATGGTGAGGCATGGTGCTGATGCTCTTTCATACTGTTGGATGTGTTTGGATGTCAAAATTGCATAAGAGCATGGTAGGACCATGAAAATGAATCTTCAGACAACCAAGGAGGGAGACGCACACTGCACTGTGCTGGTGGTGGCTGAGATCATCTCAGAGGGCTCCTAGGAACCAAGAGTGGAGCAGGACTTACAGGAAACAGAGGGAGAGGCTCTCAATCCACACTATCCCAAAATGAGCTAAATTTGACCTACCCTCTACTGATAGACATTTATCCAGCCTCCAGTGTTGAAGACTACCACAACACATCAGCCTGCTCCATTTCTTCTCTGTCCTTCCCATTAAAAAGCCTTTAAGTATGATTCCTGACATTTACAGCTGCTCATACCCAGGAAGAAAGCCTTGATGGTTATATGACCACTGCTAAGGGCTTTGGGGAAGTTTTGGGAGCATCTCCCAAGGATCTTAGACAACAGTCTAAATATAACAGCTCCCAGATCATGTCCACAGCAAGAAGTGAGTTTGATTCTCCTTGGACTTTCTCCTCCTCTGGTGTCTGAATCAGGCACTGAAAAAAATAGCTGAGGACATAACAAATCGCAGCACCCTCCTACCTCGTGAACCACCTCCCTCTTTTCCTCCCAGCCACCTCCAAACTCCTCTGGGACTAGACAACAGGCAGGGAAAGACCAGTACCTCCTTGGGAGTCCTGATTCTTGAGCCCGGCTGCAGCAAGGACATGGATCTGGGATACCACTTGCGGGTAACCACACATCCCACTCCAGCAGGTGTGTGGTGGCTCATCCAGTGTCAGCTCTCTGCAAGGAAAAACATGTGGCCTTTGAGAGATGCCCAGATATACCCCATGGGCAGCCCAAAGAGATGGCTCCAGCAGGATGGAAAGACTATGCACTGTCCACTGTCAGACTCTGCTCCTCATCCCGATCTCCTCAACCTGGGTTTGGAATGCTCTTCTGTGCCAGACCTTGAAGCAGAGTGGGAGTTTCTCTGCATGTCTGCAGTAGGACCTAACAAGATGCCCTGTGTCTTGGCCACCCTTGAAAGGAAGCCAACTACCAGTTCCCAGCAAGGCTATGACCAATTCCAATCAGGAAAACCACATGTCTAAAGCACAGGGCTCTCTCCAAATAGTCAGCTCCTCCCCATCACTGCCCCACTCTTGCTCCTTACCTGCAATCTGAAGGCACATCTGTGAAAACCCTGAGCAGAAACTCGCCTACATGACCAGGGTCAAAAGTGGTGGGGATAATGACGTAGCGGCCTTCCTTCAGGTCCGTCCTCAGGAAGACGCTGCGGGAGTTAATGTAAATGGAGCTGGCCACCTTCTGCTGCAGGGTATGCATCCGGTAGTTCCTGTTCAGCTCCACCTGGGCAGAGAACACAGAGGGATGGTCAGCAGGACAGCACTAAGTGACAATGTATTGGTATCCACCTTGGGAGGTCAGGCTACAAGGACTGATCCCACAGTGCTGGGAGAGCTGGAGTAAGGAGAACCAGTAAAATGGTCCCAGCTGGGCTGGATGGAAAACAAGCATGGACAGGGAGGTCTCAACTCTGTTGGTTCAGGGACTTGCATACAGAGACAGGGAATAGAGCTGGTGAGGGGTCTGGAGCACAAGTCTTGTGAGGAGAGGCTGAGGGAACTGAGGTTGTTCAGGCTGGAGAATAGAAGGCTAAGGGGAGACCTTCTCACTCCCTACAACTATCTGAAAGGAGGGTGTAGCCAGGGGGGGTTGGTCTCTTCTCCCAAGTAACAAGTGACAGGACAAGAGGAAATGGCCTCAAGCTACACCAGGGGAGGGTTAGATTGGGTATTTGGAAAAATTTCTTCACTGAAAGGGTTATCAAGCATTGGAACAGGCTGCCCAGGGAAGTGGTAGAATCACCATCCCTGGAGGTATTTAAAAAACGGGTAGATGTGGTGCTGAGGCACGTGGGTTTGTGGCAGTTTTGCCAGTATTAACTTGACGGTTGGACTCAATGATCTTAAAGATCCCTTCTAACCCAGACAATTCTGATTCTACCCCAGCTTGACACTGGGGGCCCATTAAGCAACACATAAGGATCACATAAGGATTTTAATGTTTGGAGATAACAGACTAACCATTGCTTTTAGCAAAAAGAACTTGTCCACGCTGTCACCATTCACCTCCGAAATTCCTCACCGTCTCTAGAGTGGGTCAGGCTGGGCTGAAGGCACCCCAGGGGCTCCCAGAGTAATGCTTAAATGAACAATACCAGGACTGATGTACCGCTCCAGCACTAACACATTTACGAGGGGATTCAGGCCAACATGCAGGATCCATGGTCTACCTTATGGATATCAAAGCCTATGGCCAGGTTCTCTCCTTTGCCTTCTTTGCGACTGGTCCTTTTTGGCTTCTGCTGGATGGAGATGAGCACTTCATCTTCTGCCTTCTTCACATCAAACACGTACTAGAAGCAAAGGGAGGAAGGTGAGGGAGAACTTCTAAGACAGGATCACTGGGCATGGGTGGGTGTGGATACACAGTAGCATTAACTTCTGCTTCTCCTCATCCGCCTCACTGCAGGGACAACCTGGCTTCAGTACCAGCTTTGAGAGCCCACACCCCCTCCTCCTGGGACTTGGCATCATCTTGCCAAGCCAGGGACTTTTTATGTCATCTTAGAGAAGTCTGGTAAATCAAGCCTTTGAATTGTTCAGCAGAATCCAAAGAGTCTAGATGCAGGCTCATACCAGAGAGTTTCAGCCCTTGTAGTATGCTACAAGTCTTCCATGGCATGGAAGGAGGAACTGACATTCACAGAGATCTAAGATAAAGGCTCTAATACAGAGCTGGGAGCAGAAGAGAACTCTCCCACATCCTTGATGACAACTCCTGCAATGGACCAGACCATCCTTCATCTGTGGCCAGCAGGTCAAAGGAGGTGATTCTGCCCATCTACTCTGCTCTGGTGAGACCCCACCTGCAGTACTGTGTCCAGCTCCAAAAATAAGAAAGACGTGGAGCTGTTGGAATAAGTCCAGAGGGCCACAAACATAATGAGAGGAGCCCCTCTGCTGTGAGAACAGGCTGAGAGAGTTGGGGGACTTCAGCCTGGAGAAGAGAAGGCTCCGGGGAGACCTCGTAGTGGCCTTCCAGTCTCTAAATGGGGAGGGAAGAGATGGGGAGGGACTCTTGATCAGGGAGTGGAGTGACAGGATGAGGGGAAACATTTTTAAATTGAAAGAGGGGAGATTTAGATTAGACATCAGGAAGAAATTCTTTCCTGTGAGGGTGGTAAGACACTGGAACAGGTTGCCCAGAGAAGCTGTGGAGGCCCCATCCCTGGAGGTATTCAAGGCGAGGCTGGATGGGGCTTGGAGCAACCTGGTCTTAGTGGGAGGTGTCCCTGGCCAGGGCAGGGGGTTGGAACTAGATGATCTTCAAGGTCCCTTCCAACTCATACCATCCTATGATTCTATGCAGGACTCAGAAGATCTTGTCTCATGTTACTGAGAATCCCAGTTCAGAGCAGGACAGGACCGAGGAGCTTGTTCCAGGAGATGAACTTCATAGCAGGGTCTTTATGGAAGGCCAAACTAGAAGGAAATGGCCCTATAGACTACACCTATACTAGTAAATTTAGCAATGCCAAAGTTTGGGTAAATGAACTAGAATTTGATCACTCAGACATCAAAATTGTTGGGAATGGGCTCTGGCTAACCTGGGGCACCATTTGCTGTTTGCTTGTACCAAGACGCTATACACCAGGCACTTGGATACATTCTCCCTGATAAGAGGGATAAGATTAACAGAGTTGGCCTGGATGCTGGTCATGCTATGCCAGGGGTCTCAGCCAGATAGTGGTCGTGAGCACTTTTAATCTACCAGATGTCTGGCAGCCATTTTGGCCTTCTAGTAGGAGTTTTAAACACTTGCAAGCACGTGTGAAGGCTCCAGAACGTCCTCTGCTCAGTGACTCACTTGAGGGTTCTGCAAAAAGGTATCCTTATGGTTGATACAGCCTCCAGAGCGGTTCTTCAATGGGTCACTGTTTCTGGTCCAGGCCCCATGTAGCACTGCCTCCTCCCAGGTCTTGTGGATGCTCAGGTAGGACGTGTTGATGAGACGGCACTTGATGATGTCTGTGAAATATTTGCAGAAATCTTCGAAGGTCATCCTAAGTCAGGAAAGGACAGAGATGGGTTATGTTGTTTCATTCCCTTCAGGGGATTTTCTTGATCACCAGATACAGATGGTGTGTTGGTAGCCTCTGATGGCTGATGAACAAAAAGAGATGGAGACACCTTTCTCCGTGTTCTCAGTTTAAACAACAGAACTCTGTGTTTTGGAGTGAGAGAGAAAAAGTAGTGGCCTTTCCTCCACACATGGTACATGTTGTATTGAAATGCACCCAGTGAGGCTGTTAAGTTCAGGACAATCATAACAGGATCCCAGTACCCTGGTGAAATGGTTTGGACCCAGTGTGATACAGAGCCGCTTGCAAATCCAGGGTCATGGCCATCCAAAGCTAATACCCACAGGCTGAAGGAGGAGGCTTCACTAAAGACCCTGGGGTTTGGAAGGCCGTTTGCTCTGTTTGTATGGGAATGACTCACATGCTTCATTGGGTAGGAGGACTCTGTAGGCATGGCCCATGATGTCAACCCCAGGAGGGACTCACCAGAACTCTCCGTCGTCTTCCACTGTCATCCCCATCTTCTCTCTCTCACTTTTACTCACTTTCTGCCACTCCTCAGAGCTGTGGGAAGAGTACAGGATCATCAGGTGGTGGAGTCTCCATCTCTGGAGACATTCAAAACCCGCCTGGACACCATTCTGTGCAATCTGCTCTAGGTGAACCTGCTCTGGCAGAGGGGTTGGACTACATGATCTCCAGACGTCCCTATCATTCAGTTATTCTGTAATTCTGTGTGATTACTGTGAGGGCAAGGGGACATACAAGGATTCAAGAGGCTGCTTGGCCTCAGCAGGATCCCTCAAGGGCACAAGGCCTCTATAAAGTTCCAGCCATGCAACCAGTCCCCACACGGCTCTGGGTAGCTCATCTTCCAGACATGGGGGGAGTGCAGCGTGGCTTGGAGCTTCAACTTCCTTCTTAACCAGTGGAGCTGAATCCAGCTTGGCAAGATTTTGTTTGGCCATTACAATCACAGCCCTATCAAAGAAGACAACAAAAAGGAGACTCTGGCCAAAGGCTCTGGTTACATCTGGTTCTTCGTCCCATCCACAGACTCCACAACAGTCAGTGGTGGCAGCGGTTGATTCTGTTGAGTGTTATTTTTGCTGGAACAAGACTGGGAGTAGAAAGGTGATCGATAACCACCCTTCACTAGTGTGAACATACTGGTGATTTCACCACAACACCTATCAGAGTCTTAATGAGAAGATCTGCCAAGCTCAGCCACCTCAGTTCTCCAGGGACCCCAGGGCAAGGAATGCATCTACCCCAGTGAAAGAGTAGCTTTAGGACACGAGTTGAAGCAGCGTCCCGCAACTTCCCATACAATGTTATCCTACGGGTGTGGATGTAGCCAAGCTGTCTCAGGCCTAAAGGCTCGCTCTAGCCCAGCTTTTTCCACCAACAAAGAAGGTGCTGATGCTGCCCGTCCTAACTCACGTGTCGCTCCAAGGGCCGTTCCACTCCCGCTCACCCCACGGGTTGCGCATGCGGATCATGTCCAGCTTCTCCGACTTGAAGAAGGACAGCAGGCCGTGGCCCAGGCGGACCTTCCGCACGTCCGTCACCGCGTACGCGTGGCCCTTCACCAGCCCACAGGCCAGGCGGGCCTCCATGTCAGCCGCCGACGTGGCCTGGGCAGGGGGACACAAACAGTGCTTGTACCAGGGGGATGTGACTGCCTTCACAGGGACTGGGGAAAAAAAAGAGCTCAGCTTGCCCTCCAGGTTGCTCTAAACTGAAAATGAGAGCACGAATGCTCAGAGAGAGAGACAGTTGCTTTGGGAGATGTATCAGATGCCATTTTAGGTGCTAGTTCCTTCCTGGTCTTTATCTGCTGCATGAGGTCTCTGAGCTATCAACTAGCAACCATACCATCAAGTAATAAAGGTCATTTTACTGGTTATAACAGGAGATCTGGCATCCAGTGTTTGTAGAGATGTCCACATGCAGACACCAAAATGACTTTGTCTGAAGTGAATCCTCTCCTAACATTTAAAAGGTGGTGGAATGGATCTGGGCTCTTGCACATAACAATGAGGGATAAAGAAGGTTGGCATCCAGGATCGACTCCCTTTGCCATTCATGGGAAGAAGTAGGAAGCCTTGGCCACAACTTATCCTATCTAATTTAAAAGTGTCCAGTAGCGTAAGACAACTGCATCCTAAAACACCTATTCCCATGACACTGTGACCATACAGGCAATGTTGCTTACTTTGATGGAGCAGCTGATGAGGCCTCCTCGGTTGTGCACCTTCAACACGCGCTCGAAGAGGAGGTTTCGCTTGGCTTCATCAGTGATGTAGTCCCCTTCAGTCAGGTCGATAGGTTCAGAGACCCCACCAGTAAAGTCTACCAGGGCATCAGCTGTGTTACCTCCATCCAGAGCCTCGTAACAACCTGACAACCTGAAAGAGGGTGACAGGGATGGCACTGCAACACTGACTTGACATTTTAAGGGGTCTGGGAGAATTCTTGGGGCAGCCTGGAGAGCAAAGATTTGTAATAAAGCTTTCAGTGGGTGAGGACAGAAAACTAAGGTAAAAAATAAGACCCATGCTGCTTGCAGCACTCTTTCTGTCATAGGACAAAGTAAAGGAACCTGAAAACCCTAGGGCAGGTGTTACTTAAACAAATGTGGAATTGGAGGATATTTTGCTCTGAGCGTCAATAAAGGCTAAATAATAATAAATNTATATTATAATATGTATTATATATATGTATATATAATATTATAATAATAATATAAAAAATAAATAAATAATAATAAATAATAATAAATAAAGAATGCTTTTTTTCTTACACTTTCTGTCTGTTTGAGATATGTCCTACTCCTCCCCAGGAAAGCTGTTCTTTCCACTGGTGGAAACCAACTGATTAATGAACAGGGAGGAAAAACAGGTGCCCAGGTCCCAATTTGTTCTGCAACTGCCTGGGTACCTACTTGGCATAAGCTTTCTCCACCAAGGCACACCAGAACTCGTTCCTGGAGTTGGAGTGGCAGTAGATGAGCTGGTTGTGGAGTGTGGGCAGGCGGTCATCTATCACCACGTCCAGCCACTGACCAAAACGCCAGAACTGGAAGTGGAAGATCCCTGCGTAGCTCTCAGGTTTCTCGGGGTTCCATTCCTGCTCTTTCCAGTCTGGAATGACCTGCAAGAGAGGAGGCACGTGCACCTAGGTTATTCCCTTTTTTGCTGGTTTTGACTGTCATCCTGGAATTAATGCAGACAACATCAAAGACAAGGAAGAAGATGACAAGGATGGACTTGTTTACAGCTGGTTGGGGCCAGATTTTGGATCTGGTTCCTCCAGTGTAGACATGTTCTGGAATAGCTTAGACTTCAATGTGCCTTGCAAGTTGCAATTAAAGATCCTTATCCTCTTTCTTATAATTCTACCCTGGACATCTGCTGCCATCTACTGCTATAGACAGGTTATTGGAGCAGAAGACTCCTTAGTGTGACCAGGGATGGTTATTTTTATGACCACATTTTGTTCATTTTCGTGCCAATAGTGTACAACTAAGAGAGGACACCTTCTTTTATCCTCTTAATTGATTCTGGTGTGACTTGACTGGATCAAAAGCAAGTGTTGTATTCATGTACCTGGGGGTAACAAACAGCAACCAGACACTCTGCATACATCTACTCTGATAAATAAAAGTGAGAAAAGGGAGATCCCCATCCCCACAAGGTCCCCATTCATCCCTGTCAAGAGCTACCATACTCATCCAAGCAGGTGGAAGTGATTTGCTGAAAGAAGGGAAAGAGGACCTGGGGTGAAAGAAACCCTAGAGCAGCTGAGGGGCTGAGGGAGCACAGGTTTGGTATCACTGTCATCTGTACTGCCAGCGGGACAAGGCACAAGCCAAGGGTAACTGCCAAAGTCCATAGTCCTTCATGGCTGCCAGCACCACCAGCTTAGCTTATGATGGAAAATCTACTCCACAGGACAGAAATGGGCACAGCCATAAGCAGATGCTGCAACTAGGGGGATCTGCATTTTATTTAAAACCAAGACATAGAGGCACACAGCCAGGAACCGTCCCACCACAGCATAGCTTTTGTTGAGGGCGAAGGCAGCATGGTTTTACTTCATGGCCAGGGTAGTCTGTGAGGCCACGGGTAGTTAGTGTAGTTGATAATTGACAAGTATTGACCAATTTAGATGTAGTAATGTGACCAACTGTCCACGCCTTTGCTTTACTTACCTGCTCCCACAGTGTCATGACCTAAGCGAGGAAAAACTCCCAACGGGCCCATGGGGAAAATTATGTTCCGATACATCAAATAAACCCTGTCCTGCAGAGACAGCTGCAAGTGTTGGGTTGGGATAGGATGGGACACAGCTACAGTGCACTGAAAGAGGCTCTTCAGGAAGTCTTGGGTCATGGTGAGACACTCTGCACGGTGCCTTGGACCTTTTCCAGCTGCCGCAGCCTTGTGCTGCCATCAATAAGCCGTAACTCTGAAGAGAACCCTCTCTCTGGAGAGCCCCCCAACTCCGCAGCTACCAGCAATGATCCAGCTCAGGGCTTTTATTGCTCCTACATTGAAATATTAATGACGCCATCGGCCTTGCGAGCTCACTGGCACTCGAGTTGTCTGGATCAATAGAAGCAGAGTAGACAGAGCAATGAAAAAGAAGTACTTTTGGAGGGTTTGGCGATTTCCAGGAGTGCTGACAACGATGCCCGAGACTTCCTCTGGGACAGCGCCAGGGAAGGTCAGACAGCCCTCCATCAGTGCCCATCGATTCCCTCCTGACTGGAGCTCATCCTAATGAATTGTCATAGAGGACCATTTTGCTAATCAACTTGCTATTAATGCGGGATAAGAAATGATTATGGCATTGATTAGAGGCAGCTTGTCAGCCAGAGCTGGTAGCGACAGCTTCCAGCTGGCTGGTTCTGAGACTTGCCATCGCTGTCAGTGGTGGCAGGAGACACTGGTCACCACTGTCCTCATCCGTCCCTTCATGATCACATCAGCTTCCTCCCCCCAGCTCCTCCCAGAGCACAGCAGCCCACCCATGCCAACGATCCCTCCGGCTGCTTCATCCCCTGGCCAAGGTCTCTGCGACTACCTTGGCTGTAGAGGAGAGGTGGCAGCTCTGAATGTGGTGCCTACAGGGCCACCACACTTCAGGACATAACCCCTGCCTGTGACCTGATGCTGCGTATTTCCTAAAGGATTAACCTGGGGCACATCTACAAACACCAGCAGTAGCTAGAACACACATCCCCCCAGGAGATCATCATGCAACTGAGGTGCATGGCTCCCACCCACTCTCAGGAAACCTCCCCAGGCATCTCCATCCCTCCTCAGTGGATGCTGGACAGTATGCCATGGACCAGCCGTCACAAGGTCCCATTGAATCTTGGACTCAACTTGGCTGTGTGATGGCAAGGCAGTGGAGACCAGCTCTCCTCATTCACCCAACTGTGCTTCTTTTTGCTTAGGGAGCTCCCAAAATCTGGAGCTGTAAAACAATTTAGTGGGACAAATTTGCAGTAAAAGGGCTCAGACAGATGAATTGGGAGCCAAGAATCACCAGGTTCCAGATTTAATTTGCAACATTTCCCTTAGCTGGCCTAGAACCTATCTCATTTTTCTTAGGAATGGCTAATTAAGAGAAAAGTCACCTGTGGCCCTGGAGAAATGTTCCTGATTAGAAGGAACTGATTCCTCCAAGCAGAGGCTCTTCTGCTGGGAACTTGCCAGCTCAGGAAGGGGAGGGATGGACCCAGCTGTGCCAATCTGCTGAACCAGGGTGAAATTCCCCTGGGAACTGGGTAGGGAGAGTTTCAGTGAGTGGTATAAAGAGGCTCATCTTCCCTGCAGCAGAGAGACCACACCGCCTCACTCACCTCCCGCCCCCAGCTCTGGTGGAAAGGAGGGTCCACCAGAGGAACCACCTGAGGATTGTTTCCCCTCCTCTGCCCAGCTTCAAACCCCTCCCCAAAGCACACAAACTGCTAAATGCTCCATTAAGCCTTTCACACCAAGGGAAAAGAAGGTAAATATTCATTTTACTTTTTACAGAAGATTAATAGGTGCTCAGAAATACCAACAGTGACTTGAAAACTGGTGGGTGCTGCTTTATTGCTTGCAGGATTGGGGCAGCTTCCAAGAACAGCATGAAGAAGACACGCACAGCCTCAGTCCTTAAGGGGAACCCTGTTGACTAGGCTTTTATTTACTGTGGTACATCAATACCCAGCGAGGTATCTGCAGCAAGAACTCTACCCCAGCAACATAGCAATGGCATATTGTGAGACCTGGTATGCAAAAGTCCCATTGGATGCTGCTCCTGTTATTGGGTCTAATGTGGTTTGTAGTCAGGAGCTCTGCTCTGCGATGTTCAAGGAGGTGTCTCCTATAGGAAAGTCTCCCAGGACCCTAGAAGTGGGTTTGGCCCACAGTGGGTCTATGCCATGGCCAAGCAGGGATGCATCCACTTTTATCTCTTCTCATTGAGTCCAGAACTTCTCGGGGTCTAAACAAAGACACCAACTTCTCCAGCAATGCCCATGGCATGGCTGCATGACTCGGTGGTGCCTGAGCCTTGGTTGCGGATGAGACTCAAAGCTCCCACCGTGTCTCCAGCCAGCAGCTGATCTTCCTGCTTTCCTTCTCCTTTCTGCCTGGCGTAGCTTGCACATATTATTTTATACGCTATTGTTGGGCTGGAGAGGGCATGGAGTCTGCATCTCTGGAGGCCTGGAAAAAGAGGTTGGACTCTTTTGGGGGATGGTCTGCACCAGTCAGCAGGCCATGGGTACAGAGTCACCTTGTCCTGGCTTTCCCATCACTGCCCTCTCCTTACACATCTCAGGAAAATCTCAGGCCATACCTTGAGGAGCGCTCACCCACATTGGAGTGCAACCTTAGCAAAGGACCAATTGTAATAATACTTGACTCTTTCAAAGGACCTTTCTGTCTGTGGGTCTCAAGAAGCTTCACTAAAGTACTTCTGGTGAAGAAAAAAGGGAAGAACCGAAGTTAGTAGTTTATTCAGAGTCATGGGACAAGCCAGGCACAAAACGCCCTCCTGCTCCTAAACTTGCAAAACTACTGTCTCCCCTCTCTGCTCCCATGGCCACCCAGGCACCCTGCCTCAGCATCTGTAGAGGGTAAGAGATACTGCTTTTGGGGGACAGCAGCAGCAGGTCCCTGCTCTGTGGTGCAAAGTGCTCTGCAGCCTCATGGCTCTCTAGAGGTGCTTCAGAATAAATATATTCATGGATGCTTTAAGGCCGCAGCAACACACAAATTGTTTTTGCTGCAGGGGACACAACGCTGGCTCAGACCTACAGCCTGCTCAGAGCTGCTGGCTCACTTCCCTGGCTCTGCACACACATGCTCCAACCCATCTCAGGACCAACAACCTCAGCATGCCGGAGTTACACCTCCCCAGAGTGACCCCCAGCAAGAAACGGTGGTGGCTGTCAGGAAAAAAAAGGGTGGTCCAACCTCCCTGCACCACTTTGTCCAGTGGGTTTGCAATCTGCAGAGTATGGCATGTCCAAAGGTACTACAGCTTCACGGCGAGGTGATCCTCCACGGGGCTGGTCTTCAGAAACACCAAGCAACCACAGTCGTAACAGGGTGCAAGCACTCAGCATCCTCACAAGGAGAAGCACTCCATGGCAAACAATCCCTCCCATTTTGAGGGCTGGGATGGAAACTGGAAGCCAGGTCTCTCTCCAGGTTGCCTCTCCTGTTTCTAGCATGGCTATTTCTGGTTTTTCCATCCGGCTTTTGGTGTGCAGGTGACACGGTTGGAGGGCAGCCTGGTATTTCCACTCCGGCAAGACCCTGCGCCAGTCAGACCTGGTGAATCCCTGCTGAATTCACAAGCATGCAGTCTGAGACTCTAGGCAAGTGCAGCAGCAAGCTCATGGCCCCCTCCTCCCCATCGTTGAGATGGAGTATGAGGAAGGAAGGTATGGGGAATGTTTCGCAGGGCTGAGGGGCTTCAGAAGTTCCGAGCTGTCCTCCACTTTTCCGTGACACCATCCCTCATAAAAAAAAAGATAAAAGAACCGTGTAAAAACTGAACTGCGAGAAAGAAAAAAAAATGAAGACAAAAGCACAGCTGGAGCAAGAAGGGCTGAGCAAGAGGGGATCAGGCTTTAAAAACGATGGAGCCCTTCAGCTGAGCTGGTTCGAGGCCGTCGGCGAAAGCGAGGAGGAAATACATCACCTTGCGGATCTGGGCTAACTCCGCTATCCGCTCCCCAAATTCCTGGGCATCCGCCTCGTTGCACTCCACCTCCTTGGCCCCTGGCTTCTTCCAGAAGATGCCCACCGGCTCCAGCAGCTGCCGGTTCATAAGGTGGGTGAGATCAGGAGTCCAGTGTTGGGAGGTGCCGGTCACCGTGACCTTCCCGGGTCTCTCCAGCTGGATGTTCCAGCGGAGGAAGCGCAGGTTGTGCTGCCGGATGAAATCCACTCGGTAGACGTGCTCGTTGGGACGCAGCAGCTTCTCGCCGTCCTGGGGCCTGATGTTTTTTTGCTGCAGGCTCTGGAACCGCAGTCGCATGCAGCGGGTGAGCTGGTCGTCGCGGACGAAGGGCAGCTCGAGCATCCCTGCCGCGGCTGCCATCACCTCGGGTTGCTCCTCTGCTACGTCCTCAGCAACGTCTGGCTCTCAAACAGGACAACGCAAGGGGGAAAAAGCCACCAAGCCCCCGGAGCTGGTGCCCCCTCTCCACGGTCTCCCAGCGGTGCTAGGCAACCCAGGCCAGTGACGCAAAACACCCTCCGGGGCTTCCTCTGGGTGCCCTCCTGTCTCGTTTGCAGATTAGGAACTGATGGTGCTGCTGCTGTGCACAAAAAAATCTATAGGGAAGGGATGTCTGATGTCAGCCTCCCTGGCAACCTCCCTGACAACCGCGGCTCGTTATCCCGAAACGAAGGCGTGCAGCCAGGGATGCCACCCGACAGGTCTGGTTGGCTGTGGTTTACTCCGAGTGCAGGCTCATGGAATCATTCATAGAATCATAGAATTGTCTATGTTGGAAGGGACCTTTAAGATCATCAAGTCCAACCATCAACCTAACACTGATAAAAAGCATCATGTCCCTCAGCACCACATCTACCCATCTTTTAAATACCTCCAGGGATGGCGATTCCACCACTGCCCTGGGCAGCCTGTTCCAATGCTTGATAACCCTTTCAGTGAAGACATTTTTCCTAATATCCATTCTAAATCTCCCCCGGTGTAACTTGAGGCCATTTCCTCATGTCCTTTCACTTGTTACTTGGGAGAAGAGACCAACACTCACCTCTCTACAACCTCTTTTCAGGTTGGAAAGGAGACTCTGGAGGGGTTTGGTCCAGCTTGCTGGTCAAAGTAGGACTTCTTCAGGTTGTTCAGTGCTTCGTCCAGTCCATCATTGAGTATCCCCATGGATGGAGATCCCTCAGCCTCTTTGGGACCCTGTTCCAGTGTCTGACCACACTCATGCAGAAGATTAGCTGCAGCCTGTGCTTTTGTCTTGTCCTGTGACTGTCCACCCCCAGCAAGAGTCTGGCTCCGTCTTGTCCACACCTTCCCATTAAGTAGCTGCAGACAACTCTAAGGTTCCCCTTCATGTTCCCTTCTCCTGGATGAACAAACCCACTTCTCTCAGCCTCTCCTCATATGTCCTGTGCTCCAGACCATCTTGGTGGCTTCCATCAGGCTCGCTTCGGTCTCCCACTATCTTCTTCTGGGGACGACTCCCTCCCCACCTGGGCCACATAATAATACAATGGACCAGAATGATACATCATGGTCTAACATGAAAGAGAGAAAAAGTGGAGAGCAACGGACTAGAAAACTATGGCAACACCTTAGTGTACCTGGTTCCCATGGCTCCTACTGTTTGAAAACAATAACTATAATTGATCACTCCTGACAACATATGGATCGTGGTCAAAGAGTGGGAGATTACCAGGACCCCAAGTCCGAGCAAGTCCTGGGCTCGCATAACTGATGGAAAGAACGGGAATAGTCCGTTGTTTGTGCTGGGCCAAAGTGGAAAGTACCTGACAAAAGTCAATTATCTCGAATACTATAAGTAGCGATTCTAGTAAAGACCCTTTGAGCTTTTCTGGATCACAGCGGGCTGTGGTCAGTGTCTCCCCTGAGTTGGGACACCTCTTAGGCAAACATCTAGCCTATATAGCTGTTCAATTATTGTCTTAAAACACTTTGTAAATCTTTAAATCAGTTAATGATTAGGTGCTGTTGAAATTCAACCTCTTGATATACCTCAAATCATTAATAAATATGGAATTGCTGCTAAATCATAACCATGTCAAGTGTTTCCACCTGCGACACTGAGGCACAAGATCAGCCTTTGAGTCCTCCTCAGAGAGCAATAACTAACTCCAGGTTGTAGAAGACCTATGCAAAATGGACTTCGGTAGGTGGGTGGCCTCAGAGTCATCTGCTCGTGCCGTCCCATCCAAGACTGCCCTGTGCTCTGGAAGAAACTGAAGGGGCAGGAGACCAGGCTAGGTGGTGGAGATGCAGGTTGTCTGAACCACTTGGCTTCAGAATCTGGCCCCTGTCCTTCATTTGTTGAACAATACCAATGCAACCTGTGGGAGAACAGGTTATAGATCCAGACTACCCTTTAGGACAAAGCTTTGCTGGAAATTACTTGAATTCCCCCATTTCAGAGCCTTAATTTCTTTTCATAAGAGCTAGACACCTCTGAAGGGTCACAGAAAGGGTGTGACAGAGCTAGAACACACCTAAAGCCATGTAGGGCCAACCAAGAGTCAGGAAAATAGAAACCAGCTCTAAATTAACTTCCAGATCCCCACTCCCACTCAGTGGCTCAAACACCACAGGCTTAATGGGAAGGGGGACATGGAGGGAGCCTTGAGGTGAGGTGCAAGAAAGCGTGTGAACAAAGTAATCCCTTGGGATACACAGGGATGTGGCTGGCCTGTTCTATTCCTTTGAAGGTATTCCCCCTCCTGACACTTGAGAAAGAGTTTCACTGTGTGCAGTGGAACAAGGGATGAAGTCACATCCTGGTGTAAATCAGGATTACATTTTCTAGGACCAATGGGAGACCTGGCCCAAGATCCCTCTACTGATATTTCTGTGATATTAAAACCCACATCAATATCTTTCAGCTCCTCCTGGACCGTGAATCAGAGGCATTTTGGTATCTAATGACACTAAAACTAGACTTAAAAACCCAGTGTTTTGCTGCCTTTTTGTACTCTCAACTGTTGCTTACATCAGCATATTGACCGGTCAGGAGAAGAGGTTCACCCTCTTAGGCATTGGGTCCTATGTGTGGAGATGCCCAAGGGCCAAGGAGCAACAAGCACCTCCAGCAATGTTATCACAACTGCATGTGCGACAATACCAAGGACCAAGAGTTTCATTATTTCTTGGCCAACAAAGGGATCTGAGACATTTGGCAAGAACCATGCTCTAATCCCAGCACCCCCAGCAGAGCTGGTGTCTTTTTGGACCAAGGGGTTAATCTGTGCATTTGACATCTCTCATTTTGCTCTAAAAGTTGCTGCTGCAGTTTAAGCCCTCAAAGAACCTTGCAAAGTATGAGGAAAGGTCCCACCTAATTCAGAGGTCTCCAAAAGCAAGGGTGTGCCGAAGCATGGCTGACCATAGCCCTGTAGTGAACACCAGAGCAAACGACTGGGAGGGAAGGCTTGGGGAGAGGGCTGCAGCTTTTGGTTTTTGCCAGAAAACAAGCCTTTCTGAAAGAAAGAGCCGGCAGGTAAAGAAGAGCCTCTGAGAGTTCAGGACATGGAAAGTGAGAAGTCACAAACACCCAGAGCCGCATCGCCAAGGGAGGAAAAGAAACACCATTGGCAACCTGAAATAATGAGGTGTCCAAAGGGACCCGGCTTCTGTTGGGTTGGCATTTCCCAGGGCAGGGCTGGAAGTGAATGGTGAGGAGGGAAGACAACTCTCCTGCTCTCCCTTGGGAGACATCGATGCAGAGAAAGAAGCTAAACAACCCCTTGCACCACACCTGTAATGAGACCCACAACAGCCACCACAGCCACGATGGGAAGAAAATGCTTACCTGGAAGCCAACAACAGCTATCTCGTTCCCATATAAAGAAAAGACTTGATTTTAACCAAAAAAAAAAACCCCAAAACGGGGATGCTGCAACAACCACCAATTCCCAAGGTTGAGCTTTGCGTTCGTGATCACAAAACCCACAGGCAGCAGAGGCAGGGAGTATCTCAGCCCACAGAGACGATGCAAAGGAGTAGGGTGGAGGGAATATTTGGACCCTGTGTGGTCCCTCCCTAGTGGGAGGCTGTGGGTGAAGCAGGTGACACTGTCTGCACATACTGTAGGACTTTGGTGGCTGCTTT
This sequence comes from Calidris pygmaea, assembly GCA_003697955.1. Classification (NCBI taxonomy): domain Eukaryota; kingdom Metazoa; phylum Chordata; class Aves; order Charadriiformes; family Scolopacidae; genus Calidris; species Calidris pygmaea. The sequence continues at coordinate 493,538 of QJSC01019265.1, forward strand.
TTGCAGTAAAATCTAGGAAAAGATGCTTGCAACTTAGAATCATAGAATTGTCCAGGCCGGAAGGGACCTCCAAAGGTCATCTAGTCCGACCTCCCCACAGTCAGCAGGGACACCCCCAACTAGACCAGGTTGCCCAGGGCCTCATCGAGCCTCCCCTTGAATATCTCCAGGGATGGGGCCTCAACCACCTCCCTGGGCAACCTGTTCCAGTGCTCCACCACCCTCACAGTAAAGAGTAAACACCCCTCACAGTAAACTTGCTAGCTTCCTGTCCTATGATGAGACACGCCTGCACCAGGGTCTGAAGCCCATGTTGGTCTTGGCTTTCACAGGCTTGACCTCTTCTGCAGCTGAGGACATGGCAGGGACAGGCACAGACTGTCCAAGGACGTGGCACTGAGGACCTTCTTCCCCCCTGTACTTCTGTGGTTGCTCCCTTGGTTTACCACCCCTTGCTCTGGCGAAGCCCATTCATGGCTTTCTGGCCTGCAACACAGTCCCTTTGGACCCCACACTGGAAGAAGCCCTGCTACATGGTGCCATCAAGCCATAGGACATGTCAGGGATGGATGCTTTGGGGAAGAAGCTGCTTAGGAGAGATACTAATACCCTCAAATCACCCTACCTACCCAAGCACAAGGTGTCTCATTGCCAAGGCGGGCACACTGAGCAGCCAAAGAGAGGTAACACCATGGGAATGGGGCCAAATGCTGCAGCTGAGCATCATGTATTTTGTTATTTTTGTCATTTTTAAAGTTATTTTGGAGTGGGGAGGGTCAGATTTGGGATCTGGAGGACAGGATGGGACTTGATTCACTTGGTTAAGGCGAAATCAGCCAAGGGTTTTGCTTGAGTGTGATGTGACTGCAGTCATGATGACCCGACTTCCCTTCCTGAAAGATAGTCCTTTAAGGGAGGTTTTAGCACATGAACAGTTTTTCAGGACCTGAGGCATCCCTGAAGAACCAGTTTTTGAGCTGGACAGACACAACATGAAGTCAAAGTGTGGTGTTGAAAATAATCTTTCCCCTGGCACGGGGAGCTCCTTACCTTCTGCCACAGAGACTCCCGGGATGCCAGGGAGGAGCAGGCAGCCACGAACCAGCAGTTCCCAACCTGGCCCTGGTGTAAGTCATGGGAGCTGATCCCATCCACAAAGAGGTGCGGATCATCGCAGATTTCCTGTGGGACAGGAGAAAAACAGACATGCTGGGTAAGCGAGGAGACAGGGACATCGGGAGCAAGGCTCCTTGGAAAAGAAAAATCTCTTTCTCTCTTCCTCAGGCTCCATTTAAAGCCCACCTGCAGCTTTCTGGTGGCCTCACTCATCATGCTGGTGGCAGGAAGACCCTGTCCTGCCTTCTGCTCTCACCAGGACATGGGCAGCATCACTGCCGAAGTGAAGCGAGACCTACTCCTTATTCTGTTCCAGCATCAGCACAGCTTTGCTCTATTTATCCCGGGTGATAATGGTATTTCTTCACACCATTACAGCCCTAGTGACCCTTCCCCTCTTCTAAGAGACCCTTTCAGCTGTCTCTACTCTGTGTCCGCTTTACAAACTTCTCCCTCTCTTATTTTGCTCTGGAGAGCATGAGAGCAGCACCCAAACCCGTTGCCTCCCATACTGGAACTTGTGGACCCATCCAAAAATGAAACCCTGCAGGAGCAGGGCAAAACCAGGCATTTAGATGAGGAATCACAGTGCCTAAATCAGAGACTTCACCCAATGCAGATGCAGGCCTCAGCCATGGTTGCAAGAAGCCAAGTGTCCTCAAGCAGGAGGTCTGTCCTTCTAGTCATTAGCACGGCAGATGGAGAAAATCTGGTGGTTTTGCAGCTGGGCCAGGAGGATTAAATGCTCATTCTGACACCAAAACCAGCATGGTGGATTGTGCATGGGCACCTTGGATGGAGAAATTTGGGTAGGTGGCAACTAGGAGGTGAGCTTATCCCTCCAACCATGCAGGCACCAACCATATCGCCTTTCCTCTGCCCAGTTCCTGCCAGGCTGCCCTCCCTTCTTCCTGCTCCCTCTTAGAGCCTGGCCAAGAAAGCACTTAAATAACAGGTGTTGAGAAAGCTTTGTGTGAAACACTGCTTTATTTTTTATATCTTTTCTCCTAATCAATCCAATTTGGAAGGTCATGTCCAGCTGGAGGCTGGGAGCAGATGGGACAGACGAAGAGCTGAGAGAATCTTTTCCCCGTTCTTTTCGCATTTAATTTGAAGGGGGGGGAAAGGAGAAGCAGATTTTCCTTCTTCCTCCCCACCTCCCAGTTTTTCAGGCTGGCTGCACCCAGAATAACATGTCCCCCCCTGACTTTGCACAACCTTGCACAACCTTGCATCGCCTCTGCCCATCACGGTGAGGAAAACCTTAGTGACGAAACATTCGTGGAGGACGAGAAGGGTGGATTAGGTCGGTCGTGACATGTGGATTTTTTTAGTGGACTCCGGTGGAGCTCACCACACAGGTCAAAGTCCGGGGAGTGGTGTTTTTTCTGTAACTCACCCAGGTCTCTTCCCGTTACCTCGACCACTCCCCAGACCTCGTGTTCAGACCACTCCTCGTCGTGAGGGAGCTGGGGGTGTTGAGCCTGGAGAAAAGGAGCCTGAGGGGAGACCTTCTCACTCTCTCCAACTCCCTGAAAGGAGGGTGTAGCCACGGGGGGTTTGGTCTCTTCTCCCAAGTCACAGGCGATGGGACAAGAGGAAATGGCCTCAGGTTGCACCAGGGGAGGTTCAGATTGGATATTAGGAAAAAATTTGACACTGAAAGGGTTATTAAGCCTTGGAATGGGCTGCCCAGGGAGGTGGTTGAGGCACCATCCCTGGAGGGATTCAAAAGACGGGTTGACACAGTGCTTAGAGACATGGTTTAGTGAGGGATTTTATCAGAGTTAGGTTGATGGTTGGACTAGATGATCTTAAAGGTCCCTTCTAACGTAGACAATTCTATGATTCTACTCTATGAGTCCATGATCCAGACACAAACTGGGCAGGGATCACACCCAAGGGAGAGGACTAATTCCCTCCCAGCTGCTGGCGTTGCAGGAGGTTGGGATAAGCGCTAGAGGGAGGCAAGCTGACAGCCACCAGAGGCAAGAGCCACCCTCGCCTCTCAGCACGGCTGAGCGCAGAGAGGGAAGGGAGAGGAGCGGTGGGGTTTGTCTCCTCTTTCGTACCACCGAGGAAGCACCCAGCAGCAGGGGATGCATCCAACCTGTCTGTTGGTGATGGGGGTGTCTGCAAGATCAGCTCTTAGCGATCCTGCTATGGGGGGCAAAGGCACCATGTTTGCCCCATTTGAGGACCACAGCTGCCCCTTCTAGCTTTGAGTGAATCTGCCGCGTACCAAAACTGAGTCTCTTGGTATTGCAAAGACAGGGGAGAATGTGAAAGCATGAAAAGCACTTGCAGCCCAGAAGGCAAATCACATCCTGGGCTGCATCAAAAGAAGTGTTGCCAGCAGGTCCAGAGAGGTGATTCTTCCGCTTTACTCTGCTCTGGTGAGACCTCACCTGGAGTATTGTGTGCAGGTCTGGAGCCCTCAGTATAGGAAAGATATGGATCTGATGGAGCGGGTCCAGAGGAGGGCCACGAGGATGATCAGGGGGTTGGAGCACCTCTGCTACAAGGACAGGCTGAGGGAGCTGGGGTTGTTCAGCCTGGAGAAGAAGAGGCTCCAGGGAGACCTAATAGCAGCCTTCAGTACCTGAGGGGGGCTACAGGAAGGCTGGGGAGAGCCTGTTTACAAAGGCCTGTAGTGACAGGACGAGGGGCAATGACTTTAAGCTGGAGGGGAGCAGATTTAGATTGGAGATGAGGAGAAAGTTCTTTACTGTGAGGGTGGTGGAGCACTGGAACAGGTTGCCCAGGGAGGTGGTTGAGGCCCCACCCCTGGAGATATTCAAGGTGAGGCTCGACGAGGCCCTGGGCAACCTGGTCTAGTTGGGGGTGTCCCTGCTGACTGTGGGGAGGTCGGACTAGATGACCTTTGGAGGTCCCTTCTGGCCTAGACGATTCTATGATTCTATGAAAAAGACATCCTGCTTGGCAGAAATTAGCATAGGGCAGACGGTGTCAGATGCTCAGAGACCTTTCCTAAGAGCAGAGCTGCCAGTTCGCTGTGATCTCCCCATCACCAGGAAAGAGTCTGCAAATTAACTCCCCCTGATTGCTCATTTTAATAGAAGGAAGCCCTGTGTACTCATCAGAAGAGCAGCCTGCCCTGGCACAGCCGCTCATTTAGACCCTACTCTCTTGGACCCATGGCAGCAACGAAGATGCCACGGCTGGAAACGCTCACGCCAGGGCAGGTTCCCTCTGCAAAACACGCTCCTCGCTTGACTCAGCTTCTCTTCCCACTAATGCAGATGGGTCCCTAAGGGCATATCGTTACTGAAGGATTCATTCAGGCAGCTCTTCAGATGCTGCAGTAGGCGTTTCCCATTCAGGTGCACACTTGGATGTGGCATTTCAAGGTGCTCTACTTGCTCTACAACTTAACAGCCCATGGACTTCTTAACCTCCTTCCCTCACAATGTGCAAAACCCTGTGGCAGTTTGCAGCTGAGTTGGAAGCTTCTTAGGAGCACGAAGGTTGCTAAATGCCACAGTCCCCTGCTGTGGCAGGGGGTGACAGCCTCTCCCCTGATCCTTGAGGATCTTTCAAGTCTGGTGCCTGGAGATGCATCAGGCCTTGGAGAAGGAGTGATGCTGTGCGCAAGGATCAGCCCAGCATGATATACATGCCCAGTGAGAAGGAAACACCATGTGAGTTCTGCACAAAACTTGGGCGAGTCCCAAAATGCTCAGTGAGTCTTCCCAGGAGTCCACCCTGAAGGGCAGAGTGGGACAGTCATGCTTTCCTGCAGAAGGACCACTCAGCACCCTCAAACCCTAGGACTGAGCTTGGTCCCAGTGGGCTCCCAGTCATCCTAAGCACAGAATCACCAAATCAATGTGGCTAGAAGGAACTTCTGGGGAGATCATCCAGTCCATCCCACCTACGCAAAGCAGGGTCAGCCAGAGCAAGTTGCCCAGAACCATGTCCAGTTGGGTTTTGAATATCTCCAGGGATGGAGACTCCACAACTTCTCTGGGCAACCCGTGCCAGTGTTTAGACCACCCTCAGAGTAAAAAAAAGGGTTTTTTTCATGTTTAAATGGATTTTCCTGTTTTACAGTTTGTGCTCACTGTCTCTTGCCCTGTCACTGGGCACCACTGTCTTCTTCATTCCCTGTCATCAGGTTTTTATAAACATGGATAAGATCCCCCTGAGCCTTCTCCAGACTGAAGAGTCCCAGCTCTCTCAGCCTCTCCTTGTGTCAGATGCTCCAGTCCTTTAATGATCTTCATGGCCCTTCTCTGCACTGGCACAGGGGAAGGCAGCATTGCCTCCTTGCTCTAATGCTGTAGAGCTCATCCCATCAGGGTAAAACTCATCCATGGGTCAGTCACCCCAGCAAAACCTTCTGAGAAGGTTTCCCAAATCCCCTGGACTGGAGCTTCCCGATATGAAATTACTCGGATTCTACAGTCCCCACTGAAGCTGCTCAGCTCCCACACGCACGTTTTGGCCCTGGTCAAAATGTGTGGCCCTCAATCTGCAGGGATGACGTTCCCTGGGTGCTGTGCCTGCACTGAGGTGGGAGGAAGGGACCAAGGCTTCAGCAAGGATGAAATTCCCCCCAGGATTTCATGGAACACTGTAGGGCTTCGGTGTGCGATGCAGCACCTTCAGGGCGCAAAGTACACCCAGAGCCATGAAGCACCATGCCCACACGCAGAGGTGGGTGATGAACTACCAACGGGATGAGGTTCAACAAGGCCAAGTGCCGGGTCCTGCACTTGGGTCACAACAACCCCCTGCAGCGCTACAGGCTGGGGGCAGAGTGGCTGGAGAGCTGCCTGGCAGAAAAGGACCTGGGGGTGTTGGTCGACTGTCGGCTGAACATGAGCCAGCAGTGTGCCCAGGTGGCCAAGAAGGCCAACAGCATCCTGGNGGAATCACTGCTTTGTAAGCACCTCCTGCTCTTCCCACCTAATCCAGCCAGCACTGTACACCTAAAAAAATCACCTGAGGCCACCTCGAGTGGTGTGTCCAGTTTCAGGCCCCTCACCACAAAAAAGACATTGAGTGGGTCCAGAGAAGGGCAATGGAGCTGGTGAGGGGTCTGGAGCACAAGTCTGGTGAGGAGCAGCCGAGGGAGCTGGGGGTGTTGAGCCTGGAGAAAAGGAGCCTGAGGGGAGACCTTCTCACTCTCTCCAACTCCCTGAAAGGAGGGTGTAGCCACGGGGGGTTTGGTCTCTTCTCCCAAGTCACAGGCGATGGGACAAGAGGAAATGGCCTCAAGTTGCCCCAGGGGAGGTTCAGATTGGATATTAGGAAAAAATTTGACACTGAAAGGGTTATTAAGCCTTGGAATGGGCTGCCCAGGGCAGTGGTTGAGGCACCATCCCTGGAGGGATTCAAAAGACGGGTTGACACAGTGCTTAGAGACATGGTTTAGTGAGGGATTTTATCAGAGTTAGGTTGATGGTTGGACTAGATGATCTTAAAGGTCCCTTCTAACGTAGACAATTCTATGATTCTACTCTATGAGTCCATGATCCAGACACAAACTGGGCAGGGATCACACCCAAGGGAGAGGACTAATTCCCTCCCAGCTGCTGGTGTTGCAGGAGGTTGGGATAAGCGCTAGAGGGAGGCAAGCTGACAGCCACCAGAGGCAAGAGCCACCCTCGCCTCTCAGCACGGCTGAGCGCAGAGAGGGAAGGGAGAGGAGCGGTGGGGTTTGTCTCCTCTTTCGTACCACCGAGGAAGCACCCAGCAGCAGGGGATGCATCCAACCTGTCTGTTGGTGGTGGGGGTGTCTGCAAGATCAGCTCTTAGCGATCCTGCTATGGGGGGCAAAGGCACCATGTTTGCCCCATTTGAGGACCACAGCTGCCCCTTCTAGCTTTGAGTGAATCTGCCGCGTACCAAAACTGAGTCTCTTGGTATTGCAAAGACAGGGGAGAATGTGAAAGCATGAAAAGCACTTGCAGCCCAGAAGGCCAATCACATCCTGGGCTGCATCAAAAGATGCGTTGCTAGCAGGTCCAGAGAGGTGATTCTTCCGCTTTACTCTGCTCTGGTGAGACCTCACCTGGAGTATTGTGTGCAGGTCTGGAGCCCTCAGTATAGGAAAGATATGGATCTGATGGAGTGGGTCCAGAGGAGGGCCACAAGGATAATCAGGGGGATGGAGCACCTCTGCTACGAGGACAGGTTGAGGGAGCTGGGGTTGTTCAGCCTGGAGAAGAAGAGGCTCCAGGGAGACCTAATAGCAGCCTTCAGTACCTGAGGAGGCCTACAGGAAGGCTGGGGAGAACCTGTTTACAAAGGCCTGTAGTGATAGGACGAGGGGCAATGGCTTTAAGCTGGAGGGGAGCAGATTTAGATTGGAGATGAGGAGAAAGTTCTTTACTGTGAGGGTGGTGGAGCACTGGAACAGGTTGCCCAGGGAGGTTGTTGAGGCCCCATCCCTGGAGATATTCAAGGTGAGGCTCGACGAGGCCCTGGGCAACCTGGTCTAGTTGGGGGTGTCCCTGCTGACTGCGGGGAGGTCGGACTAGATGACCTTTGGAGGTCCTTTCTGGCCTAGATGATTCTATGATTCTATGAAAAAGACATCCTGCTTGGCAGAAATTAGCATAGGGCAGACGGTGTCAGATGCTCAGAGACCTTTCCTAAGAGCAGAGCTGCCAGTTCGCTGTGATCTCCCCATCACCAGGAAAGAGTCTGCAAATTAACTCCCCCTGATTGCTCATTTTAATAGAAGGAAGCCCTGTGTACTCATCAGAAGAGCAGCCTGCCCTGGCACAGCCGCTCATTTAGACCCTACTCTCTTGGACCCATGGCAGCAATGAAGATGCCACGGCTGGAAACGCTCACGCCAGGGCAGGTTCCCTCTGCAAAACACGCTCCTCGCTTGACTCAGCTTCTCTTCCCACTAATGCAGATGGGTCCCTAAGGGCATATCGTTACTGAAGGATTCATTCAGGCAGCTCTTCAGATGCTGCAGTAGGCGTTTCCCATTCAGGTGCACACTTGGATGTGGCATTTCAAGGTGCTCTACTTGCTCTACAACTTAACAGCCCATGGACTTCTTAACCTCCTTCCCTCACAATGTGCAAAACCCTGTGGCAGTTTGCAGCTGAGTTGGAAGCTTCTTAGGAGTACGAAGGTTGCTAAATGCCACAGTCCCCTGCTGTGGCAGGGGGTGACAGCCTCTCCCCTGATCCTTGAGGATCTTTCAAGTCTGGTGCCTGGAGATGCATCAGGCCTTTGAGAAGGAGTGATGCTGTGCGCAAGGATCAGCCCAGCATGATATACATGCCCAGTGAGAAGGAAACACCATGTGAGTTCTGCACAAAACTTGGGCGAGTCCCAAAATGCTCAGTGAGTCTTCCCAGGAGTCCACCCTGAAGGGCAGAGTGGGACAGTCATGCTTTCCCGCAGAAGGACCACTCAGCACCCTCAAACCCTAGGACTGAGCTCGGTCCCAGTGGGCTCCCAGTCATCCTAAGCACAGAATCACCAAATCAATGTGGCTAGAAGGAACTTCTGGGGAGATCATCCAGTCCATCCCACCTACGCAAAGCAGGGTCAGCCAGAGCAAGTTGCCCAGAACCATGTCCAGTTGGGTTTTGAATATCTCCAGGGATGGAGACTCCACAACTTCTCTGGGCAACCCGTGCCAGTGTTTAGACCACCCTCAGAGTAAAAAAAAGGGTTTTTTTCATGTTTAAATGGGTTTTCCTGTTTTACAGTTTGTGCTCACTGTCTCTTGCCCTGTCACTGGGCACCACTGTCTTCTTCATTCCCTGTCATCAGGTTTTTATAAACATGGATAAGATCCCCCTGAGCCTTCTCCAGACTGAAGAGTCCCAGCTCTCTCAGCCTCTCCTTGTGTCAGATGCTCCAGTCCTTTAATGATCTTCATGGCCCTTCTCTGCACTGGCACAGGGGAAGGCAGCATTGCCTCCTTGCTCTAATGCTGTAGAGCTCATCCCATCAGGGTAAAACTCATCCGTGGGTCAGTCACCCCAGCAAAACCTTCTGAGAAGGTTTCCCAAATCCCCTGGACTGGAGCTTCCCGATATGAAATTACTCGGTTTCTACAGTCCCCACTGAAGCTGCTCAGCTCCCACACGCACGTTTTGGCCCTGGTCAAAATGTGTGGCCCTCAATCTGCAGGGATGACGTTCCCTGGGTGCTGTGCCTGCACTGAGGTGGGAGGAAGGGACCAAGGCTTCAGCAAGGATGAAATTCCCCCCAGGATTTCATGGAACACTGTAGGGCTTCGGCGTGCGATGCAGCACCTTCAGGGCGCAAAGTACACCCAGAGCCATGAAGCACCATGCCCACACGCAGAGGTGGGTGATGAACTAGAGACCAGTGGGAACTAGGCCAAGAAAGGCCAAAAAAAAAAATAAGCACTGAACTTAGATTCCCTTTCTCTGCAGAAAGAGATAAGAGCTTGTTCTGCAGCCAGACTGAATGACAGGGCCTGGGGTTTGTATGTGCCAGGGGAGAAGCAGGGATGTTCTCATCACAGAAGGTCATCACCTTGGTTTCCTCCCCTCCCTCCTGTGCAGCAGAGGGAAACCAGGGGAGCAGTAACATTTACCCAGGCAGGTGCTTCTCCCAAAAGCAAACACCACGTCACCCTTTCAGCGCCATGACCCCGAGAGAAGAGGGCAGCACACCCACACACAGGACCTTCTGGGTTCAGGCATCAGCCACCACAGAACCAGCTCAAACCAACTCTACAGCACCCATGGCTTCAGCAAAACGTAAGTCTGTCCTGTACTTCGTCTCACAGCAGCCAGCTCCTGGGTCGTGGCTGCTCCTAGTCTGGACACAGATGGTGAACAGCAAGGAATTGGGAGGGAAAACCAAAAGCTATGGCTGCAGGGAAGCTTTGTTGGGTTGCTCTTAACTCTACCTTGGCCAAGAGAACCATCCATCCCTCTCCACCCCTAAGGTGAACCTATCTTGGAGGATCCCATGGATCCTAAGCACCATCAGAGATCATTTTGCCCTCCCTAAAAGTGGCTGTTGAAATGGCCTCTGAGCTCCAGGCAACAGAATACAACTTAGTGAAAGCCTGTGCGGATGGTTCCTATGAAAATATAAAGCCTTGATAACACAGGGAGGGACAAACTAGTGATTCAAAGTTCTGGTGATTCATATACTCCTTCCTACATCCTTCCTCCTGTAAGGGATGTGGGACAAGGGTGGAAATCAGAGCCAGGGCTGGGAGAGGACATTGAGGTCCCTCTCGATGAGAGGCTGATTGCAGAGGTACCAGGTCTGGCTTACAGGAGCCTAAGAATGGATCTGTGCCAGTTTGCTCCCTCTGGCTTTGGGTTATTGAAGTCCATTAGGGAAAGAGAAGACCCAATTAGTGCAATTATCTTGCATTTGGTGGTGTAATTTTGCTTCCCACCAAAAAGCATGTGGTCTTTCCCTCTGCTCTCCCCTTTGGTACTCTTTCCCCCAAAACACACATTTTTCCTCCCAAATGCATTTAAGCCAGAAAATACCATCATGGTCTTCCCCGGCGAGTCCCATTTCACACAGGGTAGTAATGAGCAAATCACCCTCTAATTGGCTTTTTAATTTGTGCCTGTCTCCTCCAAGTGTTTTTTCCCGGTGCAGATTTCTGAGCTGTAGGTTCACCAGGGACCTGGATCATGTCAAGCCAGCTGCAGGGAGGGGAAAAAGCTAAGGGAAGGGGAGGGTGGGAATAACCATGTGAGCTGCAACATCTGCTGCACGCCAGGTCCGTTTGTTGCTAACGAGATTTCACAAGGAGCAGACTAGTCTAATTGCACGGCAGAGCCAGGCTGTTTTGGGAGCAACGCTTTCACCCAGACTAGCAAATGGGCAGAGAATGGCTGGAGAGCAGCCCTGAGGAGAGGACTTGGGGGTGCTGGTGGATGAGAAGTTCAACATGAGCCAGCAATGTGCGCTGGCAGCCCAGAAAGCCAACCGCATCCCGGGCTGCATCAAGAGAAGCGTGGCCAGCAGGTCCAGGGAGGCGACTCTACCCCTCTGCTCTGCTCTGGTGAGACCCCACCTGGAGTACTGTGTCCAGCTCTGGAGTCCTCAACACAGGAAGGACATGGACCTGTTGGAACGGGCCCAGCGGAGGGCCACGAAGATGATCAGAGGGATGGAGCACTTCTCCTTTGAGGACAGGCTGAGAGAGCTGGGGTTGTTCAGCCTGGAGAAGAGAAGGCTCTGGGGAGACTTTAGAGCAGCCTTCCAATATCTGAAGGGAGCTACAGGAGAGCTGGGGAGGGACTCTGTGTCAGGGAGTGTAGTGACAGGACAAGGGGTAATGGTTTTAAATTGGAAGAGGGGAGATTTATATTAGATACCAAAAAGAAAATCTTTCCTGTGAGGGTGGTGAGACACTGGAACGGGTTGCCAGGAGAAGCTGTGGAGGTCCCATCCCTGGAGGGGTTCAAGGCCAGGCTGGATGGGGCTTTGAGCAACCTGGTCTAGAGGAGGAGTCCCTGCCCATGGCAGGGGGGTTGGAACTGGATGATCTTTAAGGTCCCTTTCACTCTAACCATTCTATGATTCTATGAAAAAAGGCAAATTAAAAAATTTGCCCTGGGGTGACACAGGGAAGGAAAATGAGGTGAGTTTAGACACCCTGGGGTCTGTGTTTTGGAAGGGATTCTCATTTCCTCCGTGGCTCAGCTTCCCAGACACCGAAGGGTAGGCTTGGTTGGCAACATCTACACCATCAAACTCTTCCTTGGGGGGTTTGTTATTGCCTCAGTCAAGCATCCCTAATCCTCATCACAGAATGGTTTGGGTTGGAAGGGACCTTAAAGATCATCGAATTCCAATTCCCCTGCCATGGGCAGGGACACCTCCCACTTGACCAGGTTCCTCAAAGCCCCATCCAGCCTGGTCTTGAACACTTCCACCCAGAATATCTCAATGTATACACAGTGCATATCTGTTATCAGTCCCCACCCCATGCGAAGGGTGTTGTTGGACGCTCCACCCACAGCAAACAGGACCTGCTTGTAAAGGGACGGCATCAAAAAAATACACTCCCCACCAACCCCATGACACTGTCTGGGCCGTTTGCTTTGGCACCAGAAAGAGCGGGGACGGTGGCAAACAAGATCTAAAGGTCAATTTGCAGGTTTAGCAGCCTCGACGGGTCTCTTCTGCGGTATCCAAAGGACAAAGGGACCCAAGAGGTCTCTTTCAAAGCAGTGAGATGTGGTGAGACGCAACACCCTGCACCTCCCTGTGAGCAGACGGAGAGGGATAAGGATGGGAAGGAGACTGGAACAAGTGCAGAGACCTCGGACCCGCCGTTCCTGTTCCTCCTGCCCGCACCCTCCAAGGATGGACTCTTGGAAGGCCTCACCATTACTCAGCCCAGGATTTCTTTGGTCTCCACCCAGCCAGGACTGATGCAGAAGCCACCACAGCGAGTTGTTTACATGTGTCTGGTTGCAGAACCACTAGGAAAAAAAATAATCCCTGGATGCTGACAGCTCTGAGATTGGCAGATCTGAGCTCCAAAGCAGAAGGGTCTTCACACACCTCGCTGACAAACTGGGGGGTGGGATGTCCAGAGCAGTGAGAGGACATGCTCCAGGTTACCCCAGCCAGAGTCAGAAACCTGACTCTGGGTTTCAAGTCCCAGCGTAGTCTGATCACCACATGAGCCATCGTTCCTTTATGGAAACGACATCACCTGGCTCATTTTCATGCTGGATCACCTGAGACAGCCTGACCCTTACGAGTGCACACAACTACAGTCCCACAAAGCAAAGGAGAGGACACTGATCAAAGGTCCTTTGCAAAGGCAAAGGCTTCCAGGGATGGCTCCACCTGGATCTCCTTCCCTTATATCTTAGCATGTGTAGGTGCGAGCTCTAGGGAGGTACACCAAAGAGGTGGAGGAGGAGAAACAAAAAAAACCTCCCATGGCTGTTTTAACTTTAACACCCTATGACAGATGTCCCCCTCACATTCACCACTCTGCTGCTGGCCACCTACTCCCAAGCTTTCCTATCCTCCATCAAATCCCAGCCCTGAGCTCTCCTACGGACCTTCTTTGGCCAAGCTTCCTTGGGACAGTGCTACAGACTCGCAGGGTGAGGAACAACCCTGGTTTGACAGAATCATGGGTTTAAAAGACACCCATCCTCCAAAGTCTGTCCTCTCACTGAGGCACGCTGCTCCCTCAGTTGTGCCAGCACCTCTAGTTCTAGGCTCTCACCTAGAAGAACTGCTTTGGCCTGAAACTATCTGCATCAGGCCCCAAACTTGTTCGTGGGTAGGTTCACAGTCACATTGGTCCAAGTGAAGGACCATGAACCACAGCACGAGCCATAAGGACGCTGAACTATTTTTTGAGCCATCAGTCCCCACCCTGGAGGACATGGTGGTGGGGACATGTCGGTGGGAAGGGAGGAACCTATTCAAGTAAGCCTTGCTGTGAGAAGCCACAGTACTTGGGGAGGAATGGTCCAAAACCACCCACTCATCACAGAGCTATTGTGAAATCTTGGAGCAAGCTGATGTGGACACGAGCTCGGCTGCATCCAAGCATTTCTGCCTCCAAGTGACATAATTCAGGTTTGGCATCACGTCTGCTGCCCTGCCTGAATCCCAATTCCTGCGTCTTAGTAAAAGCCAATCGTCTAAAACAGGATTTAGGAACATAAATCATGCAGAGGTTTTTTTTAATTATCCTAAGAGCCAAGTTATTGATGGGAAAAGAAAGAACCCGAAGCTGCAAAGGAAAATCACCTCCACCCTCCCCTGTACGTATCTCAGATCAAAACCTCCTCACTGCTCTTCCACAGGGAAACCTCCCACACCCCCTTGGGGAGGCCATACCACCCCAGGGTGAGGAACTGCCCTTTGGTTTGTGACTGTGTCATATTTATAGCACAGCAGCACCTCCATCCAAGACCGGGACTTGACCCCACCACAGTACAAATTAACGCCCGACTGCACAATGATGATGAAGAGGTTATGATGAGTTTAAGCCATTTAAATAAATGACTTCCAGCCCACACCTATTCTGGTTATTCATACCCTGGGTGTAGCTTTACAGAGAAACCTGCTTTATGAGGAAACCATTGTCTGGAAATGGGGACTCATGGGCTTCTGTAAGCTGGGACGAAGGACAAAATGGGGCATTATTTAGAGAAAATGATTCAATTTTCAGCCACCAGGAAAAGGCTGAGCTCCCGCCACTGTCAAGAGAAGGAAGTGGAGTTTGGCAGCAGGGTTGGCTGCAGGCACCCAGCATTAGCCAGCTCTCGCTGGCACTTCCAAGGGGGGGTTCCCCAAAAAAGATGAAGCCTGTATTTAACAACCAGTGGGGATTTCCCATGAGGCCACGGGCTTGAGCTATGAAACTTCAAGAGTCCACAGAGCCGTCAATCCCAAGCAAGCTTCATCCTTCCTCTGTAACATCACTTTCCCCTGTGGTGATTTCTTTCTGACCTGCTTGACTTCCCCAAAGACACAGGCAATACGCAGCGTTTCCAAGTTGGACTTTGAAGCCTTCAACTCATCCTCATTTTGCTGCCAGTTTACTGAAAGACACAACGATTCAAATACAGCAGCAGCAGCAGCTCCAAGACAGGAACGTGCCCAAGCTCTCCCAGCAATGGGTAGCAGAGGTTCTCCACACAAGCTCACTACATGGTTAACACGGGGTGTATACAAGATAAACATGTGTATGGTTAAACTTTTAGCCAGTTTCTCCAGTTATTAAGCACTCTGTTTACATTTTCCATCATTAATTCTTATGTAACTCTACCACTGGTATTTGTATCAGACCACGGTCAACCTTTAACCATCCGTCACCACTCCACTAGGATGATTTGTCCACCCTTTTCCTTCTTGGAGGGGAACTGGGAGAAATGCATCACTGAACGGTGACTTCTTCCTGAAGATCCAGAAATATTAAAGATGTGGGATGCTTGCTTCATCTCTATGTGAACACACGGGTCACCCTCCAAAGCTGCAGGCTCTTGTCATGTTGGTCAACAGAGCTTCTGCTGGCCCCAGCTATCACCAGAAGGGGACAGATGCTTCAACTTACCCTTGCTGACCTGATTTCTTCTTCTGAGATCTGAGTGAGACACTACCAGCCTCAAGGGGTGGTGCCAGCTTGCCCCTGCCCCGCAGGGACTGGGAACAGTGTCCGGAGCACTGATCTCCTTCAGTGCACCTGAGAAGCCAGGGCCAAAAAGGGGATGAAGCCAGAGCATCTGTCAAAATGCCCATGAGAGCATCACCCGGAGGTGCTGCTTTTGGCCTTGCTTTCTACACCAAAGGATAGTCTAAAAGGGACCTATTGGTGGGTTTTCATAGAGATGAGCCTCCAGATGAGGATGAGAAGGGGTCAACAGATCACACAGGTGGGCACCCTGTTGTGCAGGCTTGATCTTGGTGAGCTCAACTACTGAGTGCCAATGCTCTGCTCCAGGGCACTGCCAACACCTAAAGGCTTTTTGTCGTTTCTCAAGGATGCTTTTCATTCTCCTCCACTCCCACATGTGCCCCAGCTCAAGACTGGTTTGTCCATAGGGACACAGCAGGGAGTTGAGCATCAGGTCCCTACAGCCTACATGTGGCAGCAAGACAGACTTCAGGGTGAAGATGGATGGCCATCAGCATGGGCAGAATCATAGAATCATCTAATGGTTTGGGTTGGAAGGGACCTTAAACACCATCTATTTCCAACCCTTCTGCCCTGGGCAGGGACACCTCCCACCAGACCAGGTTGCTCAAAGGCCCCTCCAACCTGGCCTTGAACCGCTCCAGGGATGGGGCAGCCACAGCTTTTCTGGGCAACCTGGGCCGGGGTCTCACCACCCTCACAGCAAAGAATTTCTTCCTAATATCTAATCTAGATCTCCCCTCTTTCAGTTTAAAACCTTTCCCCCTCGTCCCGTCACTCCCCTCCCTGATCAAGAGTCTCTCCCCAGCTTTTCTGGAGCCCCTTGTGGGACTGGAAGGGGCTCGAAGGTCTCCCTGGAGCCTTCTCTTCTCCAGACTGAACAACCCTAACTCTCTCAGCCTGTCCTCACAGTAGAGGGGCTCCAGACCTCCCAGCATCTTCGTGGCCTCCTCTGAAGCCATTCCAATAGGTCCATGTCTCTCTTGTGCTGAGTAGGAGGGTCAAGATGGGCAGCACCATCCCAAGGAATTCATCCCCGCCATTGCACAGTGTTTCAGCACACACAGGTGTAAATGATCGCATTGGTCTAAGTGCCTTTGTTTAGGGCAAAAATCCCACCCTACCACGCTTCCCTGCCGCATAAACAGGCTTTGAATATTTGCAGGGCTTTGGGGCAGTATTTACACTTACTCTCTGTGTTCAATTAAATATATCAGAGGAAAAACAGTGCCATTCCACTTGCTGTCAAATTGTGTTGGGTTTTTATTATGAAAACAATAAAGAGAGAATTTAATGCTCCCTACAAATAATTCAGACGCTGTCAGTCATTTGGCAGCACAAAAAGGACAAGCCCTTGCCCAGGGGTGTTTACAAAGACAGACGCTACTTGCATT
This sequence comes from Calidris pygmaea, assembly GCA_003697955.1. Classification (NCBI taxonomy): domain Eukaryota; kingdom Metazoa; phylum Chordata; class Aves; order Charadriiformes; family Scolopacidae; genus Calidris; species Calidris pygmaea. The sequence goes on from QJSC01019265.1 coordinate 510,173, forward strand.
TATGCATCCCCGGTCAACCCATCAACGCTCCTGGACCGGAGTCCAGGCTCTGTGGAGCGAGGCAAGAAGGAGAGATGATGGAGAGAGGGTTTGTACCTGCTTCTTCCAGGTCCAGAGCAGGTCCAGAGAGGTGATTCTGCCACTTTGCTCTGGTAAGACCTCACCTGGAGTATTGTGTGTGCAGGTCTGGAGCCCTCAATATAAGAAGGATATGGACCTGATGGAGCAGGTCCAGAGGAGGGCCACAAAGATGATCAGGAGGTTGGAGCACCTCTGCTACAAGGACAGGTTGAGGGAGCTGGCGTTGTTCAGCCTGGAGAAGAGGAGGCTCCAGGGAGACCTAATAGCAACCTTCCAGTATCTGAAGGGGGCCTACTGGAAGGCTGGGGAGAGCCTGTTTACAAAGGCCTGTAGGGATAGGATGAGGGGAAATGGCTTTAAGCTGGAGGGGAGCAGATTTAGATTGGAGATGAGGAGAGGGTTCTTTACTGTGAGGGTGGTGGAGCACTGGAACAGGTTGCCCAGGGAGGTTGTTGAGGTCCCTTCCCTGGAGATATTCAAGGTGAGGCTCAATGAGGCCCTGGGCAACCTGGTCTAGTTGGGGGTGTCCCTGCTGACTGTGGGGAGGTTGGACTAGATGACCTTGAAGGTCCCTTCTGACCCAGATGATTCTATGATTCTTTACAGGTGTAGGTATCCCTCTGCCCTGATCGCATATGCATTACAGGGCTACCGTATATTTAAAGGGAATGGAAATGCAGAAGCACACAAGATCCCAGGGGTACACACTGAAGCTAAGCCAATTCACACCCCAAAAAAAATAAAAAAATTTTAAAAAAGCAAATCCCGAGGCAGGGACTGCTTTTTACAGCAAGTGATTCAGATCCGTGGTGGATTTTCTTCTCCTGAAAAAACACAACTGAATGGTGTTTAGAGGAAGCGGGTCAAGGTTAGTTCGACGGGGAGTTAATTCAAGGAAGTGCCGTGGCCTCTCCTCCCAGAGAAATCAGCCGACACATCGACATCGGTTCCCTCCGGCTTCGAATTCGCCAGACCAAGGAAAAAGCTCCTTTTCTGCAGAGCCAGTGTGGCTCCGGGGCTGGTGTCCTCCCAGCGACGCTTCCTCCTGCTTGTTTCTGTCTTTAACCGCTTCTCGCAGCAGGGGTTTTACCTCACCTCGTGTTTCATTTTCCTTCTGAAAGAGGCAGCCGCCGTGCCTGATTGAGTCTTTGCAAGGGGACTCTGCAAGGGCTTTGGCGAAAGGCACTTCTTCCAACAGGATGGAGCTTACCCTTAACCCGGGTAAATCACCCCAAAATCTCATCCTCTCAAAAAGGGCTCAAAAATCTGAGCCCGCAGGCAATGCAGAACCTCCCAGCTTGCACCAAGATTAAAAGCCGATGCAGGGCGTAAGTAGCTCAGTACCTGCTCCACAGGTTGAATGTGCCCCTCTAGCATCCCAGACCCAAATCCGGGAGGATTTACACCATTCCCAGCCACGGAGCTCAGAGGGCAGCAGATGGCCAGGGCTCCTTTCTGTGACACCTTCCTCTATCATTATGCTCTTCCCCATCATCAATACACTAATTTTCTCGACACGGGCGCGCAGTTGCATTAAGAAGCAGGCAATGAATCTAATCCACTGATTCTACTGTTGCTTTTGCATTTAAGGCTGTGTCCTTCCGATGCCGAGGACGGAGCAGACTGGCTGGCTAATTTCTTATCGAAGGGCTGCAGCGACCCATACTCACGCCGGGCAGCTTATCACCCCCTATCCTCCTTGGGGCAAAGGGGGAGAGCGTGTTTGCCTGGCACCACGGGGCCATGGCCCTGGGAAGATCTGCTGACATCTGCTGGAACACAGGCAGGGTCAGCATCACCGTCAATGAGAGGAGAGACCTTTTAAAAACAAGCATAAATAATTGCAAAAATTATCTTGTCCACCTTTGAGGGGAAGGAACCCGGGGGGGGGGGGGGGGGGGGGGGGGGGGGGGGGGGGGGGGGAGTGTGTGTAAATGGCTTCAAAATGTAAAAACAAGGTCAATTCAGAGATTGCATTAAATGGTGACCAAGTCCTTTCCTGGCAAGGAGTGCGCGGACTGGCAATCAGCTCCAGGCTTTACAGAAAACAGCAGATAAATTAACAGGTGAGCAGCTCATAAATTCCTAAGCTGAGAAGCACAAAGGTCTGGAAGGACTCCGACTCCCGTGATGGATCGCAGACAGATAACAGACTCCGCTCGGAGCAAAAGGTCCCTCAGTCCATCCAGCAGCACAGAGGAGCCACAGCATCAGTACTAACCACGAGCACCCTCCTGGCAAGACCAAAACTGAGCGAGACAGGCCAAAAAGCTGCAAAAAGCTGAGGAAAGACATCCCCGGAGCACAGGTGCCAGAGGTTAGTGTTTCTGGCAGAAAAAGGTCCAGGTGGGACACCAGAAGGTTATTGCTCCCAATGAGCATTAGCATTTTAATTGCTTCCCTGTATCTGTTTCGGGTGAGCTCTCAGAGCAAAGCCCTGCAAGAACTTAACCTCTGCCTTCCCCATTATCTTCACCCTTGTGTTTTTGCCAGCTTCCCAGCCTGTGCTTTACACTGGGGAAAAGACCTTTTAATGCAGAAACTTGCGGGCAGGCAAGTGCCGGTCCTGCTTTTAGTGAATTAGTTCATTGACTCCTTTCCCCTTCCAGGAAAACCCCGCGGGGGTTGATTGTATAACCCTCGCTCAGCACGCGAAAGGAGCTAAGTGCTTAATAACTCAGAGGAAAGGGGATCTGAGAGATGCTCTCCCATCCCGCAACATCTCCTCATCTTCTAAACACAATAGCATCGAATTCAGGAGACGACAGACCTAATGGACAAAAGCCCTATACACAAGTCAGGACAGATATATGTCAGGCCAACAGGGAAGTGGCGAATGAAAAATGGTATTTTCTCAGTTTCTGAAACAAGGTTCCTCTTGTCTGGCTGTAAAAAAAAAAAAAAAAAACCCACAGGGCTGTGAATGAGAGCACCTCTTCCCAGTGCCACAGTAGGGCTGAAAATGCCATGGCCCTACTGCCCTAAGACCTCCTGCTTCTCACAACCCTTCCCAAAACACCCGACCTCTCTGTCTCCCCCAAAACTTCTGTGACTCTCAGACTTTCCCCTCCAAATGACATTCCCTTCACCCAGATAAAATAATATTACCATTTAGCAAGAAGCTACCTTTATGCTGTTTAATCAGTGACAACCTCCCTTGACAGTTCCTGCAGAGATAACTCGGCACTTGCAAGCAAATTCTGGAGAGATATTAAAATTCTGAGACACAGGGTTGGAGGGCAAAACTCTTCCCCTGGAAGAGGGGAGGGTGTAGACTTCATCCAAGAGAGTTTCTCTGGTGGTTGCAACCAGCCAGGCTTGAACTCACAGTGCAGAGGCGCAGCTCAGGTTCAACCATCACTGCACGTCACCTTGAGCCACCCAGTCACTGTGACAACAGCCTGCTCGGAAACCCTCATGCTTTGTCACAGTTTCTCATTACACCACTTTTGGTGCAGCTCTGCACTGAGTTGCCACCTGGTCCCCTCCAAGCATCTTTGGGATCTCCTGTCCCAACCACTCTGCATCTCAGGGAAGACCGTGGGGTGCTTCTACAAGGTCCTGCAACACACTGCTGTGGACAGGGAGACACTCAGCACACAGCAGCCCACTCTGCCTTCCAGGACAGGGAGGAAAAAACCTTCTCCAGGCTCAACCTTGCACCCTGGGAAGAGCTGAAGGACCACAGCATGCATTTCATGTGCTTCAACATCACATCTGTGCATGGCCTAGGCCTCCCACCAGGCTTCACGTGCTTCCCACAGGAGCACAGTGATGCCTAAATTTGTCCTGGGTGGTGACCGGTCTCAGCAGCAGGTCATCGCTTGATGGACTGAACCTGAACCATAAGGCCCCCCATACTGCAGAGAGAAAGCAAGTCCTTGCTAAGGCCCAGATGTCCTAACGACCTTAATTTAACCCAGTACCAATCCCATGGTGTAACTGGAAGTGGCCTGTACCCAAGAAGAGAGTTTAGGACAGTGATGATTAGAAGAGATGAACTGCTTTGCCACAGGGTAGGAAAGCCTCTTCCACCCTGGGCCACAGCTATTTTTTTTTCCCAGGGGCTCAACAGACACAACCAGGGGCTCCAGATCCCTCCTTTATTTTTGCCTCTGAGCCTGCATCTCATCCGTCCCCTTCCCTTCTTCTCAGTACCAGCCTTCCTGATCTACCCAGCTCCCAAAATCCCAGACCAAACCACCAATGCAGAGACTAAAAGTCCTGCTCCCGTGCTGCCCTTCCAGCATTCCTGCCTCAAACAAAGATGCTGGGAGGGCTGGAGCCCCTCTGCTGTGAGGACAGGCTGAGAGAGTTGGAGGTGTTCATCTTGGAGAAGAGAAGGCTCCAGGGAGACCATAGAGCCCCTTCCAGTCCCTCAAGGGGCTCCAGGAAAGATGGGGAGGGACTCTTGATCAGGGAGTGGAGCCATAGGATGAGGGGGAACAGTTTTAAACTGAAAGAGGGGAGATGTAGATTAGATCTTGGGAAGAAATTCTTTGCTGTGAGGGTGGTGAGGCACTGGAACAGGTTGCCCAGAGAAGCTGTGGATGCCCCATCCCTGGAGGGGTTCAAGGCCAGGCTGGATGGGGCTTTGAGCAACCTGGTGTGGTGGGAGGTGTCCCTGCCCATGGCTGGGGGGTTGGAACTCCATGATCTTTAAGGTCCCTTCCAACCCAAACCATTCTGTGATTCTATGATTCAAATGGGGAGGGCAAAACTCAGAGCCTGAGGATCAGGCTAAGATTTTCTCTGTGGGCAGTACTATTTGCCCAAATACAGAGATTTCCTTCGCCTTCACACCACAGCTGGCAGAGCACGAGGGGGAAGGAGATTCAAGCAGGGCACTGGGATGTGGGCTTAGCCCAAAACACTAGGTTTAATTTCTAATACAACATCCAAGCGTTCATTGCCAGAAAGAGCCGCTGATGCTGCTCCGTCCAGCTCCAAAACCTGCTTGGGCTCAGCAATGAGCACCCAAGTCTCATTTTCAAGTGGACGCACTAAAACAAAAGACCTTCGGGACCCCCTTCCCAGCTCGGACAGATGCGATGGCTTCCCTGCCTGCGGAACACTCCGGCAATTAGCCCTCTGGCTTCTCCGTCCTGCATCACGGAGACGTCCGGCAAACAACCCCCGAAGCCAAAGCCCAATGAGAGGGCTCAAACAGCTGCTCCCGCTGCAAAGATCTGGCATCCTGAGCAGGGCTCGAGGCCAGGGGAAAAGCAGGGAGGGAGGGAGGACACCCCACTGGAAAGAATTAGGCTTCACCCGGTCCAGGAAATGCTGCAACGCCAGATGCGGGAGGAAGTTGAAGCAAAAAAAAAAAAAAAAAAAAAAAAGACTGATCTGGGAAGGGTTATTCATGAGCTGTTCCAGCAAAGCCCTTCAGCCTTGTCTTGTTTCTCCCCCCTGCCTAGAAAAATCTCAAGCAAAAGGGAGAGCACTGGAAAGATTTCTTTTTTTTGTTTGTTTGTTTCTTGGTCTTTGCCAAACCAACCTCAGGCTTTGGGAACACGTGGAGGAGCAGAAAGGATGAGGGCAGGTCCTGGTTGGGAAGGAAGGAATGCACACACACACACAAACACACACACAGAGCAACATGCGCTGGCAGCCCAGAAAGCCCCCCACATCCTGGGCTGCATCCCCAGCAGCGTGGCCAGCAGGGCCAGGGGGGGATTCTGCCCCTCTGCTCCGCTCTGGGGAGACCCCCCCCACCCAGTGCTGCCTCCAGCTCTGGGACCACCAACATCAGAAGGACACGGAGCTTTTGGAGCGGGGCCAGAGGAGGCCACGGAGATGCTGGGAGGGCTGGAGCCCCTCTGCTGGGAGGACAGGCTGAGAGAGTTGGGGGGGTTCAGCCTGGAGAAGAGAAGGCTCCGGGGAGACCTCAGAGACCCTTCCAGTCCCTCAAGGGGCTCCAGGAAAGCTGGGGAGGGACTCTTGATGAGGGAGGGGAGCCCTAGGAGGAGGGGGAAGGGTTTGACACTGAAAGAGGGGAGATTTAAATGAGATATTAGGAAGAAATTTTTCACTATGAGGGTGGTGAGACCCCGGCCCAGGTTGCCCAGAGAAGCTGTGGATGCCCCATCCCTGGAGATGTTCAAGACAAGGTTGGACGGGGCTTTGAGCAACCTGGTCCGGTGGGAGGTGTCCCTGCCCGTAGCAGGGGGGTTGGACTAGATGGCCTTTAAGGGTTCCTTCCAACCCAAACCATTCCATGGGCTGTTTGGATCTGTACTAATGCCCTGTAAATATACGGGAATGGGATCCTGCCTCTACCAAAGCTCATTCCCACCATCCCCAGTGAGTTCACTGCAGTTGCTTTTCACATAGGGGTGCTTTGCCTGAAAAAGTTAGCTCCTGTGTATAACTTCTCTGCGTAGACCATATGCGACAACCTTTCTGAGAAAGCAAACAGTTGTTTTTAATAGCTGATGCCTTTTATTTCCACTCTCCACCCACTCTGCTCGCACAGCCAGGCTGGAGGCACGAGGGGCTCTTGCGTTTTATCACGCGGTTTCAGCTGAAACTCTCCAAAACAAACCATGGCCATGGCCCTGAAAGATAACAGAGGTGTGTACACACCACCCCCTCCCCGCAGACAGCGTCCCCGGGACTGCCAGGCTCCATTTCTGGGTCAGGAATTCCCCAAAACAGCACTTGCCAAAAGTTGGGAGTATCACTCTTGTTTGCTTTTATTAAACAACAATAAAATGCAATTGCCTAAGGACAGATTCGCTGGTTGTAACAGAACGAAGATGGTTGTTACAGGGACTTAGTGTGGCTTCATAACCGTAGCGTGCGATTGTCACACAAGCAGAGCGCTTGAGTTGGACCTCATGGACATTTTGGACCCTACTGAACACTGCATCGAGCTGGAGAAGCCGATGGTGTTTCCCAGCTCTCCTGCAGACAGCAGAGTGGTGAGATACATATCCAGATCCTTAACACCCAGGTGCACTGCGTTTGCTTTCTTGCAGAAGATGCTGGGACCTTTTGCTGGGCTTTCTCCCTAGAGAGCCGGTATGAATTCAGGCAGAATTGGGTCCAGCAACTAAAAACGTCTCTTGGCATTGGCTGGCTGGCAACGAAGCAGTTCTCCTCCCCAAAAAATTCACTTTTGCCAAAACGGACAACAGAAAGGAAAGAACCTGAAGAAGTCCCTTAGAGGAAGAGGCGTCTGGAAACTTCAGCAGTGACCATGGCACATGTGAGCTCAAATTCTGTTTTTTATGGCAATTTTGTGGTCAGGGCAGCTAAACAGGTCTGATCAGATGATCCTACCAGACTGTAGCATCCAGAAGACTGCTATTGCTCAGCATGGATTCCTTTTGGTGCCAAAATTGAAGCAACATTCCCTTTGTCTGGTACAGAAGCAGCGAAAGAGGGGCCAAAGAATCACAGAAGCATAGATTTGTCTAGGTTGGAAGGGACCTTTCAGATCATTGAGTCCAACCATCAACCCAACACTGACAAAACCACCACTAAACCATGTCCCTAACCATCATGTCTACCCGTCTCTTAAATACCTCCAGGGATGGTGCTTCAACCACTTCCCTGGGCAGACCATTCCAATGCTTAATAACTCTTTCAGTGTCAAAATTTTTCCTAATATCCAATCTGAACCTCCCTTGGTGCAACTCGAGGACATTGAGACCTCTCTACGTTCTCCTTTTAGGTAGTTGTAAAGAACGAGAAAGTCTCCCTCAGCCTCCTTTTCTCTAGGCTAAACAATCCCAGTTCCCTCATCCCAGTGTGCCATCTCCACCTCCAGTTAAGTGCACAGGACCTTGCTTGCATGTAGGACCCACTTCCAGCACACATTCCCATGCCAGAAAAAGCCCCTGTTCAAGCATGTTCTGCTAATTGCTTTTCTTTTAAAGGTCCCTTCCCACCCAAACTATTCTACGATTCTATGAAACTGCAGAGCTGGCTGCTTGGAAAGAGCACCCCATGCTTCAGCTTGGACTAGATGAGCATACCACCTTGCAGGTAAAGACCAGGAGGTCCAAAAAGCTTTCTTAGAAAGACCTCCTGCTCTTTGGAGCAAGGCAGCAGGAGGATGATACCTTGCTGGCTGACCTCGTGTCTTCCTAAGCAAAAGTAGATGCTAACATGCCTGAACACCAAGAGCTGCAAGTAAGCTGAAAGCCAGAAAAGCCGATGGAGAAAGCCTCTGAGACACAGATGCTCAGCAGAAGATGAGCAAATTTTGCCCCTCTACAACTGGACCCAACCCTCTGCCATTAGATATGGGGTTGAAATAATGTGCGTGTCTCCGAATGCAAACCAGAAAGGGGGTGTCAAATACATCCTTACCCTTTAGCCCCAGAAAGTTGTTTAGAAAGTCTCAGGCATCTGCTGTATAAATGCGATGTGCAAGGTAGGTTCATACCATCCTCCACGATGGGACTGAACCATGGTGGGCCCTGTCTTCAGAAGGCAGCTGTGCACAGAGCATCCTTCCACACCAGTGGAACAGGGGGAATAAACTAAAACACACACAGAACCTTGCACAAATCCCATGTCCCGACAGAGCTGGTGTGGAAGGGCCCAAAGCAGAGCAGAGGGAAGAGAGACCTCCTCCCACGAGGGGCCCAGGGGGATGTTAGGGGGCTCGGCCCCTCCTGCCACACAGAAAGAGCCAGTTTATCTCCATCCCTCCCTTCACACAAAGCCTTTTTGTCCACCCCCAGCAAGGACTGCCCTCACCCAGACAGAGGCAGCACTGTCTTGTGAAAGGCCAGCTGATTTTCTGGGCTGTCGGCGGGGGCGAGGACGACAACGGCAGCTCAGGCCACCCTGCCACGCCGAAATGCCACCAAGCTACGTGCCAAACAGCATGGGCTGGGGAGTGAGAGCTGCTCCTCCCCACAGACAAGGAAGGAGAACCCAGGGGCGTTCGATGCCGTGATACTCCCTCTCCCCAGTCGCAATTGTCGTTGCTCCCTGGGACGCCTTGTATTTCATGGCAGTCAGAGAAGTGGCCTCATGGTCAACCCCAAGCAGATGGCCCTTCCAGGGCACACAAATTTCACAGAATCACAGAATCTTCTAGGTTGGAAGGGACCTTAAAGATCATCTTGTCCAACCGTCAACCTAACTTTGACAAAAATAGACACCCGCACAACAAACAAAAAGCAACACCATCACTAAACCATA